>OZ057401.1:1727241-2315119 GCA_964056695.1 Melieria picta | reverse complement strand
CATCATACTGGGTTGTCTTTCAAACGACCAAAACCAAGTTTCAAAACCAAAGTTTTGATTTGTTTTTATGCTCAGAGACCCTCTCAAAGGCTCAAAGCGAGTCAACGGCATTCGCAAATGTTCTGCTCGGTTCTGCGAAGCAGACAAGCGCAGCAATTGCCTTGGAAGCGTTTCACGCAGACTATTGCAGCATTTTATGACGCAAGCTACAACCACAGAATAAACAGTATACAGAAGGCGCATCTGAAATAATTTTGCGATTTCATTTCAGCCGCGGGCAGGAAGAGCAAAGATGAGGAAAATGTATATGAAACCGAGAGAGTAAGCGCAAACGAGCGGAGAGCTTCTTTGCGATCCTCTCTTGCATTCTCGCATTCATTCGATGGATTGGTTTATTCTCATTTCGACAACAACACGCAATGTTGTTGTTTTCCGCAGCAAGCCAGCTTGGCTTTACTCGGGCACTTTGAAATGGTCAAATTTTGTCTGTCCGCTTCTTGTTCTTGTTTGTAAAAAAGCAAGCGCAGAGCGAGCACGTGCCGGCGAATTTGTTTATTGTCATTATCAATCGAATCAGCGATTAAGCGATGTGAAAGTGGGAGAGCCGGTAGAAATACATGCACAGAATTTCACTAATATTATTGCAAAATTGCAATCTTGGGGCCTACTAGTAGGCCCCAAGCTTGATCAGGAACGTACTTTTTCCTCCATATAAATTTCTAAAACGGGGTTGCCGTTCTAGTTCATTTCAATTTCCAGTGTTGCTGGTGTGAGTCATTTTTTGTGACCAAAGAAATATTTCTTTTTATTTGTATTTTTTTTGGTGCAATTTCGTAATACGTTTGTATAGAACTAACTATAAAAATATATTATTGCCCAAAAGTGTCAAAAGAACCGTTTGGTATTCTTTTTATTGAATTAAATTAAGGTTTTATAAGCTGCATAAAAAAAAATCCTGCGTTCGAACTAGAGCATTTATCACCAAAAGCATACCTGTTCTGATCTGATCGTTAGAGATTCGCTAAGTGAAGAACTGCGAAATAAAAAGGGCGGCAATTGACCCTGTCGTATTCAACGCATTAAGCTTTGTGTTCTTTGGTATATTTTTCAATAATATCTACGTAATGAAACCAAAAAGTTGATATGTTGTGTATTTGATGCAGAAAAAAGCAAATAATTGAAAGAAAACTGGCGGAATTTTAGTTTGCACAATAATCCCTAATATCGGGATAAGAGCGGAAACAGTGAAGAGCTGATCACTGCCAGCACACACAGACTGTGTACGTGAATTGCAAAAAACGCACAAAAATCGGCTTACTCTCCCAGTTTAACATCGCTTAATCGCTGAATCGAATCTTTGAGCTGAATGGTCGTTTTTTGTTCATGCTGCGCTTAGATTAATTGATATTAAATTTTGCAAATATTTAGACGTGGTTGATCCAAAATAAAAATTTGTACAAATATATTTACAAGGCTAGTTCCAAGTATAATTATTTGTCTAAATTTTGACGTGGTTGATTCCAATTTTGAATTTTTTGAAATTGTTTTCGACGTGGTTGATCCAAATTTAAAATTTCTACAGATATATTTACGAGGCTAGTTCCAAGTATAATTATTTGTCTAAATTTTTACGTGGTTGATTCCAATTTTGAATTTTTTGCAATTGTTTTCGACGTGTATGATCCAAATTTAAAATTTCTACAGATAAATTTGCGAGGCTAGTTCCAAGTATAATTATTTGTCTAAATTTTGACGTGGTTGATTCCAATTTTGAATTTTTTGCTATTTTTTTGACGTGGTTGATCCAAATTAAAAATTTTTACAGATATTTTGACGTAGTTGATCCTTTCTGGTCATATTACCTTTGATTTGGCATATTCATTGACTTTACTAGTATACGAAAAATGGATCCGGCTCCGAGTAAAAATTTACTACCCCGGGTGGGTAAAAATTTAATAAAGTCAGGGCTTCAATGCTGCATAACAAGTTGCCGAAACTCTAGACGGATGATGAAAAACTTAAAATGTTTAAATTTCCGCCCTATGACTCAACTATGGGCCAAATTTGGCTAGAAAAATGTAGCATTAAAACTAAAGAATACACCAAACCATTATTTATATGCGTTAATCACTTCTCAAGTTCTGACATTGGGAAAAATATTTAAAATCTGGAGCAGTTCCTGTATTTAATTTGGAAAATGTTGAAGAAACTTATGAGTTTTCAGAGCCCGATTGTTCAACTAAAAAGAAACGAAAACGTGAGTCCGTAGATGGGTATTGTAATAATTGCGAATCATATGCTAAATCCGTAAATTTTTACAGGAAGAAGTATTACAACATTTTGGCAAAATACAGAAACATTAAAAACCAGAAGAAAGTTCCAAAAAAGTCAGATGTGCTCCAACGTATCGACTTATAATAACGTGAGCAAAGAATCAAAGTTATTAGTTCCCGTCCTAAAGAATATACGGAAGATGTAAAAGATTTGGCTCAAAATATTTATTATGTCTCGCAGTCGACATATCAGTTTTTAAGAAATAAACTAAATCTAAATTTGCCACATATCTCGACTGTTAATCGATGGGCCCCTGTTAAGTTCCTGCAGCCAGGTTTTAAGAACTCTGCTTTTGAGGTTATAAGAAAACGGTGCTTGGATTTGACCCAGAGCGAAAAAACAACATGATTCGATTAATGGATGAAATGGCAATTAGAAAGGAATTACGATATAATCCCAAATTAGATTTGGTTTTGATGGGTATGAAGAAAATGGGGTTGAAAGGACAAGCCAAATAGGAAAAAAATTATGTGTTTTTATGGTCAAATCAATGTTTTCTAACTGGTCATTGGTACTAAATTACGTTGTTTCCAAAAACGGACTTTCTGCAAATATGTTAAAAAATATAATTCTGGAAAATTTAAAAATTCTTAATAGTTTTGGCATCACAGTAAAAGTTATAACTTGTGACCAAGGGTCTTCCAATAGGAAGTGCTTTTCGGATATGGGTGCAACTTTGGAAAGGAATTTTTTCATGTATAATGATGGAAAAGTGTTCTGCATATATGATTTCCCGCACCTTGTTAAATCATTGAGAAATGGCTGGCTCAAATGCGACTTAGCTACAACAAATGGAATTGCTAGTTTTAGGGTAGTTCAGGAACTATTTGAAATGGAACTTAAATCAACAACAAAAATGTGTCCTAAACTAACCAGCCAACACATTTTTACAAATTCTTTCGAGAAAATGAAAGTAAAACTGGCAACCCAAATTTTCAGCAGGACTGTTAAGGCTGCTATTAGGACAACTGCTGAAACTATAGGTTTCAAAAGTTGCTCTAGAAAATTTGCTTTATCTACGGCCAGCTTTATAGAAAATATTGACAAAATATTTGATTGCCTAAACAGTGGATCGTTATATTCCAAAAATGTTTACAGATCTGCGATTCAACTCAACAGCATTATCACATGAGTACATAAACTTCTTCTTAAATACCTGGATGAAATCTCATTTGTTGACAAAAAGAAAAAAGCATTTTTTCTAGATGGGATGAAACTTACTCTAAAAGCTGTTTTGCTATTAGTAGACGAGCTTTTTGAGAAAAAATCCGAAATTTTGTTTTTGATGACAAGGACATTAAACCAGGACAAACTTGAAAATATGTTTTCTATACTACGACAAAAAGGTGGTAATAATATAAATCCATCAGTGGCTGATATTAATAATATTGTAACGATAAGACAGTTTGTCGTTGCGCAAAGCAACCCTGTCGCTACGCGCCGTGCTATAATTCAATCTGGCAACGACGGCCGCGACAATGATGGCAACTTTTAGTCCAATCTGGCAATGATGGTCGCGATCATCATGGAAACCTTTAGTCCACTCCGGAATGTGCGAGAACGATCTGCGCGATGGCCGGACAGGTATAAAAGACAGCCGGGTGCGGCGCAGCGAGTCAGTCTGATTTTGACTAGTGAAGGTGCCACACGGAGTAATTGAGCGAATAATTAAGTGTAAAGACAGTAAAGTGTAAACCTGTGAAATAAAGTGATTGTTGGTTTATTTTATTGACTGCGGTTGAGGAACTAAGTGTGTTTTATTTTCAAATTACGCAATCCAGAGATACGTACTAGCCCACTAAAACTCATATTCGTAACATTTGGTGTCAGAAGTGGGATTGTGTTACTGAAAGTAAGAAAAATAAAAATTAATTATAAAACGCAGACATGGTTAGACTGGAGCAACTGAAGGTGGACCAGCTGAAGAAGGAGCTGGCCGCTTGGAATTTGCCGACTGCTGGCGGAAAGGTGGAGTTGCAGCTGCGCTTGCGAGAGGCGTGTGAATCACGAGGCATTGATTGGACTGCGCACGAGTTCGGGACGCAGGAGCTAGATTCGTCGGCCAAAGTGGAGGAATCGCCTGCGGGTGCTGCGTCGATGCAAAGTACGGCTGCAGCGGCTGCGCCACCACAAGCATTGGACATGAGCCAGCTAATGGTTGCACTTAAAGGCATGTTCGAGACTTCCAACCAAGAGATGGCAGCGAAAATGGAAACTGCGAATCAAGAGATGGCAGCGAAAATGGAAACTGCGAATCAAGAGATGGCAGCGAAGCTGGAAACTACGAATCTCGAAATTTCGGCAAAAGTCGAGACTGCGAATCGGGAAATGGCAGAGCGAATGGAAAACAAGCTTCAGGAAAATTCTGCGCGCTGGGAGCAGAAAGTGGAAGAAATCGCCAACCAGCTAAATGTGAAGGTGGAGCACCTGGGAACTCGAGTGGAACACTTGGATAAACGAGTCGACGATCTTGATGATTCCCTGAATAAACGAGTTGATAGTCTGGAGGACTCGATGAACAGGAAAATGGACGAGCGGCTTAGGGAGGTACAGCCGCGAGAATGGTTGCCGCCGGTTCCGGAAAGTGTTGCCACCCGAGCAGAAGTGCCTACTTATGATGGGACTACGCCGTTCGATACATTCAAGCTACAATTCGACCTGGCTGCTCTGGAAAATCAGTGGACCGATGTAAGGAAAGGTCGGAGATTGGCGCTAGCTCTAAAAGGTGCTGCGGCTGAGGTAATAAAATCAGTTCCAGAATGTTTAAGAAGTGAGTACGAGACCGTCATAAGGGCGTTGGCAGCGAAGTACAGCGACGAGCACAACAGAACGCTGTACTACTGTGAGCTGAAGAACCGCAGGCAAAGAGCCAACGAGGCGCTGCAGACATATGCAGCAGACATTGAGCGGCTCGCACAGTTGTGCTACCCAAAATTCGGCGCTGAGGATCTCGAGAGGATGAAGATCGAGGCGTTTATTGAAGGTCTTCATGATCCGGAAACACGTCGCAGTGCGTTGATGATGGGCAAGCCGACATTTAAGGAGACGGTGACCAGCGCGATGACATATGAGGCGACATGGATCGGGGCCACTCGGTATGCACCTGCAAGGATACGCCAAATCCAGCCAGACAGCGACATTCCGATCCAGGCCATAAGCTCTGAGACACCGGGCAGGCCACGGGTGGTCTCCACTAAAGTTGTTTGCTGGGTATGTGGCAAGCAGGGTCACATATCACGAGACTGCCGCCAACGAAAGAGGCGTTCCCGTTCTCGATCGCAATCGCCTGAAGCGAGGAATGCTGACAATCGAGGCTCAGCCAACAAGCGCAGGGCTGAGGATGAGGAGCCGTTAAACTAAAAAGGGTCAGCCCAAAGGGGCGTGAGCTGATCCCCACAACCTGCTGCCCCACCGTCCTTGTCTCGCAGTTGAAACGACAACCCAGCAGCTTGACGATTGAGGGAAAGATAGATGGAAAGTTGTTCGTGTTGACACTGGATACTGGAGCGTCATATTCGATCATAAAAAGGAAGCTTCTGAAGAACTGGGAACCACTGCATGGCATACAGCTGAGGACTGCGACTGGCGAGCGTGCGCTGGTAAGAGGGAAAGTAACAAAAACAATTGCTATCGGCACCAGCAGCCTGGAGCATGAGTTCATCGTCGCGGATATAATGGACGACGTGATTATCGGCGTGGATTTCATGATTAGGCACGGTTTTACGCTGGACCTGAAAGAAAATGTGCTGAGGTATGCCAATGTTGAATTCCCCCTGCACACCGGCTATGAGCGAAGCGTGGCGGTAAGGAAAGTTGTCTCGTGTCAACTCCGGAGGATACCAGCGAATTCCGAGGCGGTTGTGTGGGCAAAGGTGGACGAGGACGATGGGACAAGTCGGCTGTGGGTCGTAGAAGCACCGAAACAAGGACACGACCACATCATCATCGGACGTACATTAGTGGAACCTAAGAATGGCAGAATACCAGTCAGAATACTGAACCCCCTGAATGCACCCAGATATGTCGGGAAAGATGAGGTAATTGGCGAGTGTAGAGAAGCCGTAGCAGTGGTCAATTGCGAGAGTAGCCCACCCGGAGGAAATAAGAAGAGCGGTTTTAACATGGACGTCATACCGCAGGAGAATCGGTGGAACAGCGAATTGACGGCCAATCAGAAACAGAAGGCGAGGTCACTCCTGCAGCACTATGGGTCAATATTTGCGGCAGAAGCAGGCGGAAGAACAGCCATAGTGAAGCACAACATCAACACCGGAAGTGCAAAACCGATTCGCCAACCACCAAGACGAGTTCCTCTGGCCAAGAGGGAAGAGGTCACAAATTTGATCGAAAACATGCGGAAAGAAAAGGTCATAGAGCCTTCTTCGGGCCCCTGGTGCTCGCCGGTCGTGCTAGTCAAGAAAAAGGATGGCAGTACCCGGTTTTGTGTGGACTATCGGAAGCTCAATGATGTGACCAAGAAGGACAGTTATCCACTACCGCGGATCGATGACACCCTGGACACGCTGTCAGGCACACAGTGGTTCTCCACGCTCGACTTACGCAGCGGCTATTGGCAGGTAGAGCTTGCAGACAAAGACAAGGAGAAAACGGCTTTCAGTGTTGGCGATGGTTTATGGCAGTTCACCGTCATGCCGTTTGGACTCTGCAACGCCCCAGCAACATTCGAGCGGCTAATGGAACGGGTGCTAAAAGGGCTGCATTGGCGGACGTGTCTGGTGTACCTCGACGACATAATCGTGATGGGTAATAGCTTCGACGACCACCTGGGAAAGCTAAAGGAGGTATTCGAGCGGATACAAAAAGCCGGGCTTAAACTCAACCCAAAGAAGTGCTCGCTGTTCCAAAAAGAGGTCAAGTATCTGGGTCATACGGTTTCCGCCCTCGGAGTACATACGGATGAAGGCAAAATCACGGCGGTGAAGGAGTGGCCCCGGCCACGCAATCTACACGAACTCCGCAGTTTCCTGGGCCTGTGCACATACTACCGCCGATTTGTTCCGGGATTCGCGAACATAGCCAGCAGCTTGCACAAACTGACGAAAAAGAGCCAAGCTTTCGAGTGGAACGAGGAGCAGGAACAGGCTTTTGCACGTCTGAAGGAAAAACTGTGCACTGCTCCAATTCTGGCCTTCCCGGTACCTGGAGAGATGTTTGTGCTGGATACGGATGCGAGCGGGCATAGTATTGGCGGTGTGCTATCACAGATAATAGACGGCCAGGAACAAGTGATAGCGTATTACAGTAGGGTTCTATCGAAACCGGAACGCAACTACTGTGTGACACGGAGAGAACTGCTGGCGGTATTGGACTGCGTAAAACACTTCCACAAATATCTGTATGGACAAAGGTTTCGCCTGCGCACAGATCATGCGGCATTGAGATGGCTCCTGAACTTTAAGGATCCTGAAGGGCAATTGGCGCGGTGGATCGAGCGACTGCAGAGCTACGACTACACGATAGAGCATCGGAAGGGCAGTAGCCATGGCAATGCCGATGCCTTGTCACGCCGTCCGTGCAAAGTCGAATGCAGGGCGTGCTCGCGAGCCGAAAGCAAAGAACAGATAGTGGACGTCCGGTTGGTGAGCGTTATGCCAGAGGAAGAGTGGTCTGCGGAGAGGCTACAAAAGGACCAGCGTGAGGATGCGGATCTTGCAAAAATCGTCGAAGGTAAGGAGCAAGGCGCACGTCCAGACTGGCAGGAGATGGCCGGTGAAAGCCCGATCGCCAAGGCTTACTGGGCACAGTGGAAAAGTCTGCGGCTGAAGGAAGGATGCCTGTACCGCGAATGGGAGAGCGCGGATGGACGGACCAGCAACTCCCTAATGGTAGTGCCGAAATGCAGAATCAACGAGGTCATCCAGGCATACCATAACGACTCCAGTGGAGGGCACCTAGGCATCACCAAAACCGTCGCCAAGATAAAAAGACGATTCTACTGGGTAGGATGTCAGGAGTCTGTAGCCGAGTGGATTAAGAGCTGCGACCGATGTTCAGCAGCGAAAGGGCCAACAAGAAGATCTCGAGGCCGCATGCAGCAGTACAACGTGGGAGCGCCCTTCGAGCGGATTGCTATGGACGTCGCCGGCCCATTCCCAACTAGTACTCAAGGCAACAAATATGTGCTGGTGGTAATGGATTACTTCAGCAAATGGCCCGAAGTGTACCCAATTCCTAACCAGGAGGCCACTACGATCTCGGAAAAGCTGGTAAACAACTGGGTAGCCAGGTTCGGAGTTCCGTTGGAGTTGCACTCAGATCAAGGCCGGAATTTCGAGTCTGCGGTATTCAAGGAAGTGTGTGAGCTGCTGGGGATAAAGAAAACGCGTACCACCCCCTTGCACCCACAGTCCGACGGCATGGTGGAACGCTTTAACCGGACACTGGAGGAATACCTGCGGAAAGTGGTAGACAGGAATCAAAAGGATTGGGACACGCATATCCCCTTGTTCCTAATGGCGTATAGGTCAGCCCCGCACGACACGACATCACTCACTCCAGCCCGAGCAGTATTCGGCACAGAATTGCGGTTACCCGCTGACCTGAAGTTCGGGGTAGTCAGCACGACGGGAGGCGCTAAGACGGACTACGTGGCCAATAAGCGGGCGGAACTGGAGGGGATTCACCAGTTTATAAGGAGCCGCACCAAACTGGTCAGCGATAAGGCGAAAGCCAGATATGATCTACGGGCCAACTCAGCAGGGTTCCAAGAAGGCGATCTGGTAATGCTCTACAACCCGCAGCGGAGGAAAGGTTTGTCTCCGAAACTTCAAGCGTCATGGGAAGGACCTTACGAAGTCGTGACTAGGATAAACGACGTGGTATACAAGATTCAACGTTGCAGCAATAAAGGCGCTAAGCTGAAGGTAGTCCATTTGCAGCGCCTGGCGCCTTATCACAGCGGAACCTCGGCACTTGTTCGGGACGAACAAGTCTAAGTGGTGGGCAGTGTAACGATAAGACAGTTTGTCGTTGCGCAAAGCAACCCTGTCGCTACGCGCCGTGCTATAATTCAATCTGGCAACGACGGCCGCGACAATGATGGCAACTTTTAGTCCAATCTGGCAATGATGGTCGCGATCATCATGGAAACCTTTAGTCCACTCCGGAATGTGCGAGAACGATCTGCGCGATGGCCGGACAGGTATAAAAGACAGCCGGGTGCGGCGCAGCGAGTCAGTCTGATTTTGACTAGTGAAGGTGCCACACGGAGTAATTGAGCGAATAATTAAGTGTAAAGACAGTAAAGTGTAAACCTGTGAAATAAAGTGATTGTTGGTTTATTTTATTGACTGCGGTTGAGGAACTAAGTGTGTTTTATTTTCAAATTACGCAATCCAGAGATACGTACTAGCCCACTAAAACTCATATTCGTAACAATATATTAGCACGCTTAATGGCCGCCAAAATTGTGCAATTGAGTTCCCACAGCAATTGTGAAGAATTAAATTATACTAAACGCTTTCTAATATCGTATTAAATCTCGACTCAGCTCCTGATCATAACGAAGAAACTAGTCAAACCGATGATTTCGAAGTGGATAATAATACAGCCATCCTTGCCGATTTCATATTAAATGATAATTTTCAGAACTGTTCTGAATTTACCATTGATTTATCGTCTTTAAGATATTTTTTGGGTTATTTTGTTTACAAAATACTTCCCAAAAGAAACTGTGAAACATGTGCAGGTGAATTGAGAAAAGAAGATGAGGTACTAACAGTTCCTAGTGAACTATTCATATTTCACAAAAACTTTAACTCTCTCATAGATTTCGGCAATCTTATTAGTCCATCGCAAATTCTATTAGAGATAAGCAAAGTACACATTTCAATTTACCGCAGCATTTTTGAAAAACAGCCACAAATTGTAGGCATAAAAAATTTAATAAAAGTTAAATGTCAAAATGCTACACCACAATGGTTTTCCACATGTCCTGATCATAAAAACACAATTTTGGATTTTATGATCTTAGTTCTTCTCAGGAAGCATTGTTCATGGGCCTCAGAAAAGAAAAATGTAACTAAACCCCGAAAACTTAAAATCCTAAAATCGTAAAAAACTGGTTATTTTGGTCAAACTCATTCCCTGACTTATTCCCACAATTGGCGGTTTTTTTAATCGTAGTATTGTGAGTCGCTGAGCTCCTTACAGAAATCAGCCAAAGCAAAAATTTATTCTAACTTCAGTTGTTAGCCAGCAACAACAACAACCACAGGCTGTCGCCTTTCCCCTGTACGCGTTTGCACCATCGCTATGCATGCGGCACATCGCTTTGTTGGCCAACAACAACAACCACATATATGGTGCGTTACTGTTTTGTACACCGGCATGCCAGTGATGGAATTTGGGCCCAAGAGTATCGTATCAAACATCAGCATAGCATCAATTTTTTCCAAGCTCCGAATTAAGTGAAAGGCCAATTTAATAAAATTTTTTATTAATAAACAGTTTAAAAGTTGTATTCGAAACTAAAATGTATGTTTAACAACACATGAAATTAACTTCTAATTTAAGCAAGAAACATATATATAAGTACATTTGCATAGGCTGGCTTTTAAGAAATCTTTCGTTTGTATTAAGGACGAATCAGTACTTAATTGTAAACGGTTTCGAATTGCTTTTGATTACATTTTGTTCAGGGAATACGCGCTCTTCACTGGCTGAAGAGTGGGGAATAGAGAAAATACCTTTAACAACTCTTAAAATGTTTTTGAAAAGAGGCTCGTTTGATTCATTTTTTAGGCAAGAAACTTTTTCCCAAAATTCAGTAATTCCAACGTTTTAAAAGACTTTAGTTCTTCATATTCTGATAGTGACCTATACTCATCGTTAATTTCTTCGAGATATTTAATCTCTTTGGGAAAAAGCTTGGAAACAATTGGTACACCAGTATTTGTTTTACCCGGCAAGACATGCTCGGGTGAAAACTTTGGCTGAAAGTTTAATATTTCATTATTAAAGTTAACTTTGTTTCTTAATGAATAAAAAAACTTTATGTAAAAACTCAAGACTTTTGAAACATCTTCATCAGATATAATGATGGGATGTAACGCAGGTCGCCTCCGCGTGGTGCATCCTGGGTAACGCTAAATGACCTGCCTGACTCCCCCCCCCCCGATATACGTATCGGTTGTCACGACCCTGCTTTCGTCTCCGGACGTCTCTCACCTCTATTTGGACTACGTTTGCTTTTGGGCCGGTGGTCGTGGTATTCTGCTACCTGAGTACACTGGAGTGACACCCAGTGGAAATGGCTTTCAGGCTAATGCCACGGCTGCCTCCGTCCCGTTAAAACCCTGGCAGGCCTCGTGGTACGTTCAATGCCCGTCGCCGTTAAGTTGGTGGCGTAGGCGTCAGTTGAGTTTCACTCCTGACTTGCACTGGATCTGGCTCTGAGCAGCTGACCCCATAAGGGCAACTGCCAACCCTTCGCATGGCCTCACTGCTTGCAAAGATAACCATGGGATCCTATAGTGACTACGCAATCGGGCGGCGATAGCGGCCACGAGTGGGGACCCAACAGCCATGAATTCAAAAAATTCCAAAACCATTCCCAACTCACAGGGGACGCGTGCGCCTAACCTGAAAGGGGGGCGCACGTCGATTCCAAGCGCGTTTGTATTTATCCGCTCCGCGCTGATCGGGAGCCACCAAACACTCGCTCCAAACTCTCTAGTCCCAAAGCAACCGATCCTAGTGTTGCAAAATTTATTTTCGAGTCCGATAGACTCGTGCAATTATGCACAAAATTTTCATCGGCTCCCATTGAGGATTGGACCAAATCCCTGGTCCAAATTAAGCAAAAAAATTTGCAAGCCCAATGGGAGAGGCTTTTGTGCGCACATGAGGCAGTCTTCATTGCTGAAGACAACAGCCAGCCCGACGGTTTCAAAGAGTCGGCTAGGCAAAAAATCGACGCCTGCACAGACCAGTATGAGTTGTGCATGGCTCAGATGTTGGACATCATTGAGATGCTCCAAACTCAGTCCCCCAGCCCGCTGCGCATATGGAACCGGTTCGACCCCTAGAACCAGCAAATACCCCCTACATTTGCCTACAAGTTCCACCTTGTGATACCGAAACATTTTTCGGGGGCTATGAGCAGTGGCCGTCCTTCCGGGACATGTTTACGGCAGTTTACATCAACCACCCCCAGCTCACTCCAGCCCAAAAATTGTATCACCTCCGATACAAAACGCAAGGTAAAGCCGGTGCTATTGTAAAGCAATATGCATTAACCGATGAGAATTTCGGAATCGCGTGGGAAGCTCTAAAATCCCGTTACGAAAATAAACGCATACTCGTTGATACTCAAATCCGATCCCTTTTGAATATCGCTCCTGCCCACACTGAAAATAGTGAGGCGCTACAGCGGATCCAAGACACAATAAACAATTGTCTGTCTGTTCTAAATACTCAGGCCGTAGACACTGACAATTGGGATCCGCTATTGGTTTACATATGTTGTACCAAATTGCCCCAAGAGACACTTGCTCTATGGGAGCAATCATTGACATCCCGGAAGGATCTGCCACCCTGGTCGCAAATGGATGAGTTCCTGACTGGCAGATATGAGGTACTTGAACGGCTGCAAAATATTCGCTCTTCTAAGCCGAAACCTCAACCTTCGACTTCCAATGTCCTCCCAAATCGGCCACACAAATCCCTAAACTATCACACTCAAGTGAAAAGGGACTTCGCGTGCAAACTCTGCGCCACAAATCACCCTATACGGACTTGCCACAGCTTCAAAGGACTCACCCCCCAGAGTCGATTAGAATACGTTAAGAAGCACAATCTCTGCGTAAATTGTCTTGCTACATCTCACCTTCTTGAGGATTGTACAAGCAATTTTACGTGCGTATATTGCCAAATGAACCACCATTCCATGCTTCATTTCCCCAAAGGCAATGCGCAACCCTCTCAATCTCCCAACCGGTCACATTCGACCCGAGCACAGGTCGCAACAGCTCCAAAACGAACGCACAACAACTCCGCAACTCATTCCCCTCTTTCGGATGCGCAACCCCGCACATCTTCCAGGCAAAGTACGCCCCAAGTACAAGCCCTCCACTCCACTAATGGCACCCAATCCCTTCTGCCTACGGCACTGGTGTCTATTGAGCACTCAGGAAAGTTGTTCAAAGTTCGAGCGTTGATCGACCAAGCCTCTCAGCGTACCTTCATTTCCTCGAAGGTCCAGAAACGCCTCAAATTGCCAATCGAGAAATCACCCTTCCAAATCTCGGGCATGGGCGGTCAGATTGTGCAAAATGCTAATCATACATGCTTCTTGACATTGGCAGTCCCCCAAACGAGCACGAAACTCCCCGTGCAAGCAATCGTGCTCCAAGAGCTTACGAAATTGCTCCCACCTTCCAATATAAACCCTCCCAATTTGCAAAAATTTGCCATGCTAGATCTCGCTGATCCAAACCCCTTCGAGACAGCGCAGATCGATATAGTGATTGGCAGTGATCTCATCCCGCAGATCATGCTCGAAGGTATCCACCGAAATGTATGTGGCAGCTTACTTGCTCAGCATACAATATTCGGTTGGGTATTAAGCGGTCCAGTACCCCCTTCTTCGCATTTGACATGTGCCACAGACGTACCAAGTCGCCATATGCATACTGGACCTGCCCTTCGAAATAACCTTCCCGCCCTAAAGAAAGCCCTTTCACAAGTGATTGCCGCCCTCAATCCCGTAGGGTTTCCACCCCCGGAAATAATGGAAAATTGCTTTGAACCCACCACTCCTGCAAAGTCATTCTCAAACCGGCAAATTTCCCCCTTCGTTGCCAAACGTTTCGGCCCCGCAGGATGGCTTTCGCCTCTAATGAGGGCTCCCAAAAGGGGTCGACAAGAGCGTTGGCTTGACGCCACTCGTTCCACACCCCCAACAACTGACGGAAATTGCATTCCCCCGCAGTTCCTCATTGCACCTTTCCCATCCCGGTTCCGGAAAGAGGACAGTCACCACTCCAGTGCGACTTGCTCCAAACGCTGCAAATCCCGCAGACGTCGGACTGATCGGGTATAAACTCCAAGATCTACACGATCTCCCTCTTGGGTGGAACGGCTCCAGCAATGCTTCCATGCTGAGCCAAACAGTCATGCTCACAAAGTTCCAATCCCGGATCAAAGAGCGGTTGACTGCCACCACCCTCTCGAAGAGCAAACCGACATTCTCGCTCGGTTCTACGGCTTCTCTCGAGCCCCACGTGCACCCAATTATCCCGAGCGGCGTTGGCTTAGTTTACAAATCTCTTTCGAACCCGCTCGAAATTCTCCCTCCCCCTAAAGAAATGGCAATGCAGCCAATTTTTATATGTATTTCCCCATATTCTCCCGGCTGTAGCTTAAGCGAATCTCGCAGCTTAGCCACGCTTTCCCATACCCATGATGTCAGCGTCAAAAACTTAATCTCCAAGTAACCGACATCTTATATATTTGCAGATCAACCATCGCAGCAGGTGCCTCCAAGACTGCTCCGCACGGACCGATCATCCCACGCAAAGAAGCTATCGGCGCACCCACAGCGCATTCACAGCCAGCCAGTCGTGAGCCGCACCACCACCAGCCAGACCTCAGCCGCGTCTCGGCAACCCTCCACCCGGACACTTCATAAATTGCACTCTGCAATGGCGGCCGCGATGGCTAAATGAGTGCTGTGATTGTTCAGTGATCTGTCGATCCCACCTCTAATCCCTTCCTTTCCTTCTCCTTTTGTACTCATGTTTCCCCCTATTTTCTGCTCCCCGGCTTCGGCCGTTTGTATCGTTTACTGTTTCATGTATTCTATTGTCACTCTTTATTCGACACCCGACCAATAAAGATCACCCACAAACCCGATAAAACCGTGTACTTATTTCAACCGCTCCGCCGCGCTCGATTTCTACAGTTAATTTTAAGCAAAATTCTGACAATTTTTGTATATATTTTTAATTTTTAAAATTAATTATGAATTTTCAAAATTTTTCTTTCAACTTTTTAACTGTCATTTATAATTATTAAATTCAGAAAAAGTGGCATAACTTGAAACAGTTCCGTAATTATTGAATTAAAATATCATCAAAACAGTCACAACTCAAAATTTTGGATTTTCTAGTGTAAATAAAAAAAGAAATTCTTGGAACTTATCAAAAAGCATAATCTGTAAGGATTTTCTACTGAACGGTCTGTTCGTTATTAAAAAAAAATGTTTATTTAGCTCAAAAACAGTTTTTTGCGTTTCCTGAAAAATCACAAATTTTGAGTTGTGTCACTTTTGTTGTGCGTGTGCGATATGTCAAAAGTGTCAAAAAGTCAGGTGCGTTCAGGCGGGAAAAAAATTGACTGGAAAAAAATAAAAATTTGTCGAAATTAACTGAAATTTCTTCCACCGCCCCTGGAGCAGATTGACAGTTGTTCATGTTCTGGTAAATTTATTTTATCCCCTTCAAAATAAGCCCCATCTGAAGCAATACACATATGCCAACGCTTAATCCAATCGTCCATGCACTTCTGGTAAGCCGAAGCAGGTATGGCCTTCAGCTCTCGCGTCGCATTTTCTTTTATGACCTCTATGGACTCAAATCTCTTTCCACGAAGCGGTAACTTGAGTCGGGAGAACAGGAAAAAGTCACATGGTGCCATATCTGGAGAATAGGGAGCCTGATCGATGATATTCACACTGTGTTTGTTCAAATAATCGCGAATAATGTGTGCTTTGTGAGACGGCGCATTATCGTGGTGCAAAATCCAGCTGTTATCGGCCCACAAATCCGGTCGTTTTCTACGAATAGCATCTCTCAAACGCCATAAGAGATGTTAAGATCGTTAGAAATCTCTCTGAGGCTCACATGACGATTTTCAAGCACGATTTTCTTCACAATTTCAACATTTTCGTCGGTATTCGATGTTGAAGGACGTCCAGAACGAGGAAAGTCTTCGACCACTTCACGACCACTTTTGAACATTTTATACCACTCGAACGCTCTGGTTCTTGATAGAGCAGACTCCCCAAATGCTTTCTGCAACATTTTAAGCACATTGGCACAAGAAATTTCGTTCTTAAGATAAAATTTCAAACAAATACGTTGATCAACAAAATTATCCATTGTAAAATGCGACGAAGTACAAAAAGTTGACTGACGCTAACAGCTGCCAAACAAAAACTAATGATGCAATCCCGCTCAAAATTTGACACAGATGTCAGTTAAGGTCCTACCGGTCCTTTTTTACCTGCATCGGGCAACGGCGGAAAATTTAAAATACACAGTCCCGGTACTTATTGATCATAGTGTATATGGCTTTACTCGTGCACATTGAAATGGTGGTTGATTTGGCAAACCGATCGCCAAGGCAAATTCAATAGGTAGTTGCAGCAAAAGAACTGATTCTTTGATTATTGGCACAACATTGTAACAATAGTTTTCCACTTATTATCACTTTCTTAATGCGCATTGGTTGTTCGAATATTTTTACACATATATTTATTTTCATTGTAGCCATTTTACTTTTTACAACTTTTTTTTTACAAGCAGACGAAAAGAACTAATAAAATCCATTGAATTTTAGTTTTTTACGTAGTGCTACCACCAGCGTTGCCGTTTTGGTTATTTTTAACCAAAAATGGTTATTTTTATTTTTGAAAATAGGTTTTGGTTATTTGGTGATTTATGATCCTATTTGGTTATTTTTTAAGAATATTGAACACTGATACAAAATGTATCTTAAATATCAACGAGCACAATATTTTTGGGAGTGGCAATAATATTGATATTATTCTTGTAAAAAAGTAAGCAACATTGTTTAAATCGATAACTATGTTTAAAAAGAGTCAACAACACGTTCTTGGTCGTTCGCAACTAATTAAAAAAATATATCCTGTATATTTATATATATTATTATATTTTTGCAGCTCACTGAAATTTTTACTGTGCTCACGCACGTCTTAATTATAATTATGTATTTTATGTCACACACAGGGGCGTAGCCAAGGGGGGGTTTAGGGTGTCAGAACGCCCCCCATAGCCTATAATTTGTCAACATTTTCAATCACTATGCATCGTATGTACGTTCCCACATTAGCAAAAAGGTCTTTTCATCTTTAAATATTTTAAAGAATATTAACAAACCCCTTTTTTTACCGAAACTAATTTGTTTTTTTCATAGTCACGTTTAGGCTTAATGCAGCGATTTGCATGTTCTAAAAACATGTCTAAAGAGTAGTTTAGTTCGTCGACCGGAATGTCCTTCAGGATGTCGGTACAAGCCTTTTGGATGGTTTCTACGTTCTCAAAACGCTTTTTTTCATCGGCAAATGCATTCTTTGAAAAGGTGAAATTCGCACGGTGCCACATCATGTGAAAACAAAAAACAGTCAAAACAAGTGTCAATAGATGGGATGGCATCCTTCGATAGCCAAATATTCAGTTAAAATGCGATAAATGTATGCTATTGAGATGCTTAACCTTCGCCTTACTAAAGATGATCCCAGGCACTTCCGCTGCTATTTTGAGTAAAACTCACAATAAATATATAATAATTTATACATTTTTTTCATACTTCAGTATTTAGTATCTTCCTCTGGCGATAGTTCGTATTTCGAAAAAAGGCCTAACTTTAATGATTTATTTTGAGACTATGGAAAATATTAGAAGATTTCTTTCCTGAGGGTTTATTGAACACATAATGAGGTACGCAAAAAAAATTTATCGTGAGTTTTAATCAAAATGGTAGCGAAAGCGCCTGGGATCACCCAGGTACATTTGTATAAAAAATGACAAAATTCAAGTTTAAACATAAACAAAATTTCCAAAAAATATTTTTTCATGTTATTGAAAATTACCTTAAAATTTGTGCAGATATTAAACATGCATATTAAAAAGATCACCCGGGTGGGTATAAGTAAAGCGAAGGTTAAATCCAATTTCAAGAATTTCAATGAAGATTTTGGCTTATTTTTTATGAATTACCGCCCAGTTTTGATCTACGGTGATCGCGGATTCAGTTGGCTAACACTTTGGTCATCATTTATGTTCTGACAATCGTTTTTAAATCGCTTTTACCACTTATGAACTCCACCACGGCATAAACAAAAATCACCATAAACTTGGTCCATCAATTTAAATGCTTCGGTTAGAGTTTAAACATTTTTAAAACAATAGTTAATATTGGATTTTTGTACGATGACACAAACATACTTCCACTTCAGATGCAATAACTTCGCTTTCAGTCCACCAAATTTCATGAAATTTTTACTAAAAATCAGGGAACAAATTTCGTTTTTATTGCATTAAGTCACATAAGCCACAACAAAATACCCTATTTGGAAAGTGTACTTTACTTTAAAAAACATGTAATACTAAACTGGCAAACACATTTTTTTAAAACCCCCCCATGACCAAGTTCTGGCTACGCCCCTGGTTACACATACATACATATGTGTTAAAAGCCTTTTAAATGCTCCTTAAATCTTGAAATTTATGTATAAGTTATTTATTTTGCTTATGTCGAATAAGCATTTTGGTTATTTTTGTTACATTTTGGTTATATTTATTTTTGTTCCTGGTTATAAATGTGTTTTTCTTGTGGCAACGCTGGCTACCACCTTATTTATGCGCCTTGGCGATCGCTCAATCAATTTTTCTACGCAAACTTTACCTGTCCACTTCTTGTTCTTGTTTGTAAAAAAGCAAGCAGAGAGCAAGCACGAGCCACCACCAACATGCAAGCAGCACATCGCTTTGTTGCCCAACAACAACCATAGTGTGTGGTGCGTCACTGTTTTATACACCGCTCTCACAGCTTCTCAGTTTACGCTCTCGCGCTCTGTGCGTTCTCGTCCCCTTTAACTGCTTCCCCCCGCATCCACAAACGGGTCCTACCGCTGGAACCCGCAAAGAAAATTTCATGGCACAATAATAAGGTAATAGCATGCCCGCAACACCAAAAACCACATGTATTTTGTTGGTAGGATTGTTTATGGTTACTGTCAAAATCAGCTGATATTTTCCGACGAAAGAGGGAGAAACTGTAAACATACAAAAGTGATTGTTGCCAGACGGTGCTGTATTTGAGTGAAAAAACGGGAAAAGTGCTCAGGTCAGTTGTTTTCAGTCAGGTATTTTCATTTCAACCGATGCGGCAACACAGCACACCGACGATTTTGACAGAAGCCATAAACGATCAGCCGGTGGCTTGCTACAACCTTATAGTTGAACCATGGAAAATTTTCTTTACACCAGATGCGCATTCTGTATACTGTTTGTTCTGTGGTATTGATTAAGGATGTGCTACACACTAGCAGTGGCAAAATTATATCAGCTTCGTCTCTATGTAGTACTTATTACTGTGGGAAAAATAGTAAGACTTTGTTCATAATTTTAAAATTCTTTATTTATTCTCCCAAATCTATTTCGTCCCCTCAAAGTAATCCCCCGGCCCCAATACACTTGTGCCAACGTTTTTTCCAATCCTCGAAACAGTTGTTAAAGTCAATTTCCGGAATAGCCTTCAATGCGCGTAGCGATTCACGTTTAATGTCTTCAATTGACTCAAAACGGTTTCCCCGGAGCGGTCGTTTGAGTTTGCTCAACAGCCAGAAGTCACACGGAGCTAAATCAGGCGAATACGGTGGTTGTGGAACGATATTGGTTAAATTTTTGGCGAAAAACTCACGAAGAATCAATCCAGTATGCGACGGTGCATTATCGTGGTGCAAAAACCAAGAGTTGTCGGCCCATAATTCCGGCCTCTTTTTACGACATTTGCAACATTCTAACGTTTCAGCACCAGAAATTTGATTCCGCACACAAAATTTAATGGAACTTCTTTGTTGATTAATTTCACTCATTGTAAAAATCGCCGAATGCACTTTTTGTTTTCAAAAGATAAGCGTATACTAAACACTAATGATTATTTTGATGTGACATTTGACACGGATGTCACTGACAGTCATACCAACCTAGAAAAAAAATATTTCGACGAATGGGTTTCCGCGCGAAATTTAAATTAAAAAGTCTTACTATTTTTTGCCCACAGTAGTATGTACTTATACTGATGCTGTGTACCGCTTTTTTGTCGCAGTGTTTTGAATTCATCATACTGGGTTGTCTTTCAAACGACCAAAACCAAGTTTCAAAACCAAAGTTTTGATTTGTTTTTATGCTCAGAGACCCTCTCAAAGGCTCAAAGCGAGTCAACGGCATTCGCAAATGTTCTGCTCGGTTCTGCGAAGCAGACAAGCGCAGCAATTGCCTTGGAAGCGTTTCACGCAGACTATTGCGGCATTTTATGACGCAAGCTACAACCACAGAATAAACAGTATACAGAAGGCGCATCTGAAATAATTTTGCGATTTCATTTCAGCCGCGGGCAGGAAGAGCAAAGATGAGGAAAATGTATATGAAACCGAGAGAGTAAGCGCAAACGAGCGGAGAGCTTCTTTGCGATCCTCTCTTGCATTCTCGCATTCATTCGATGGATTGGTTTATTCTCATTTCGACAACAACACGCAATGTTGTTGTTTTCCGCAGCAAGCCAGCTTGGCTTTACTCGGGCACTTTGAAATGGTCAAATTTTGTCTGTCCGCTTCTTGTTCTTGTTTGTAAAAAAGCAAGCGCAGAGCGAGCACGTGCCGGCGAATTTGTTTATTGTCATTATCAATCGAATCAGCGATTAAGCGATGTGAAAGTGGGAGAGCCGGTAGAAATACATGCACAGAATTTCACTAATATTATTGCAAAATTGCAATCTTGGGGCCTACTAGTAGGCCCCAAGCTTGATCAGGAACGTACTTTTTCCTCCATATAAATTTCTAAAACGGGGTTGCCGTTCTAGTTCATTTCAATTTCCAGTGTTGCTGGTGTGAGTCATTTTTTGTGACCAAAGAAATATTTCTTTTTATTTGTATTTTTTTTGGTGCAATTTCGTAATACGTTTGTATAGAACTAACTATAAAAATATATTATTGCCCAAAAGTGTCAAAAGAACCGTTTGGTATTCTTTTTATTGAATTAAATTAAGGTTTTATAAGCTGCATAAAAAAAAATCCTGCGTTCGAACTAGAGCATTTATCACCAAAAGCATACCTGTTCTGATCTGATCGTTAGAGATTCGCTAAGTGAAGAACTGCGAAATAAAAAGGGCGGCAATTGACCCTGTCGTATTCAACGCATTAAGCTTTGTGTTCTTTGGTATATTTTTCAATAATATCTACGTAATGAAACCAAAAAGTTGATATGTTGTGTATTTGATGCAGAAAAAAGCAAATAATTGAAAGAAAACTGGCGGAATTTTAGTTTGCACAATAATCCCTAATATCGGGATAAGAGCGGAAACAGTGAAGAGCTGATCACTGCCAGCACACACAGACTGTGTACGTGAATTGCAAAAAACGCACAAAAATCGGCTTACTCTCCCAGTTTAACATCGCTTAATCGCTGAATCGAATCTTTGAGCTGAATGGTCGTTTTTTGTTCATGCTGCGCTTAGATTAATTGATATTAAATTTTGCAAATATTTAGACGTGGTTGATCCAAAATAAAAATTTGTACAAATATATTTACAAGGCTAGTTCCAAGTATAATTATTTGTCTAAATTTTGACGTGGTTGATTCCAATTTTGAATTTTTTGAAATTGTTTTCGACGTGGTTGATCCAAATTTAAAATTTCTACAGATATATTTACGAGGCTAGTTCCAAGTATAATTATTTGTCTAAATTTTTACGTGGTTGATTCCAATTTTGAATTTTTTGCAATTGTTTTCGACGTGTATGATCCAAATTTAAAATTTCTACAGATAAATTTGCGAGGCTAGTTCCAAGTATAATTATTTGTCTAAATTTTGACGTGGTTGATTCCAATTTTGAATTTTTTGCTATTTTTTTGACGTGGTTGATCCAAATTAAAAATTTTTACAGATATTTTGACGTAGTTGATCCTTTCTGGTCATATTACCTTTGATTTGGCATATTCATTGACTTTACTAGTATACGAAAAATGGATCCGGCTCCGAGTAAAAATTTACTACCCCGGGTGGGTAAAAATTTAATAAAGTCAGGGCTTCAATGCTGCATAACAAGTTGCCGAAACTCTAGACGGATGATGAAAAACTTAAAATGTTTAAATTTCCGCCCTATGACTCAACTATGGGCCAAATTTGGCTAGAAAAATGTAGCATTAAAACTAAAGAATACACCAAACCATTATTTATATGCGTTAATCACTTCTCAAGTTCTGACATTGGGAAAAATATTTAAAATCTGGAGCAGTTCCTGTATTTAATTTGGAAAATGTTGAAGAAACTTATGAGTTTTCAGAGCCCGATTGTTCAACTAAAAAGAAACGAAAACGTGAGTCCGTAGATGGGTATTGTAATAATTGCGAATCATATGCTAAATCCGTAAATTTTTACAGGAAGAAGTATTACAACATTTTGGCAAAATACAGAAACATTAAAAACCAGAAGAAAGTTCCAAAAAAGTCAGATGTGCTCCAACGTATCGACTTATAATAACGTGAGCAAAGAATCAAAGTTATTAGTTCCCGTCCTAAAGAATATACGGAAGATGTAAAAGATTTGGCTCAAAATATTTATTATGTCTCGCAGTCGACATATCAGTTTTTAAGAAATAAACTAAATCTAAATTTGCCACATATCTCGACTGTTAATCGATGGGCCCCTGTTAAGTTCCTGCAGCCAGGTTTTAAGAACTCTGCTTTTGAGGTTATAAGAAAACGGTGCTTGGATTTGACCCAGAGCGAAAAAACAACATGATTCGATTAATGGATGAAATGGCAATTAGAAAGGAATTACGATATAATCCCAAATTAGATTTGGTTTTGATGGGTATGAAGAAAATGGGGTTGAAAGGACAAGCCAAATAGGAAAAAAATTATGTGTTTTTATGGTCAAATCAATGTTTTCTAACTGGTCATTGGTACTAAATTACGTTGTTTCCAAAAACGGACTTTCTGCAAATATGTTAAAAAATATAATTCTGGAAAATTTAAAAATTCTTAATAGTTTTGGCATCACAGTAAAAGTTATAACTTGTGACCAAGGGTCTTCCAATAGGAAGTGCTTTTCGGATATGGGTGCAACTTTGGAAAGGAATTTTTTCATGTATAATGATGGAAAAGTGTTCTGCATATATGATTTCCCGCACCTTGTTAAATCATTGAGAAATGGCTGGCTCAAATGCGACTTAGCTACAACAAATGGAATTGCTAGTTTTAGGGTAGTTCAGGAACTATTTGAAATGGAACTTAAATCAACAACAAAAATGTGTCCTAAACTAACCAGCCAACACATTTTTACAAATTCTTTCGAGAAAATGAAAGTAAAACTGGCAACCCAAATTTTCAGCAGGACTGTTAAGGCTGCTATTAGGACAACTGCTGAAACTATAGGTTTCAAAAGTTGCTCTAGAAAATTTGCTTTATCTACGGCCAGCTTTATAGAAAATATTGACAAAATATTTGATTGCCTAAACAGTGGATCGTTATATTCCAAAAATGTTTACAGATCTGCGATTCAACTCAACAGCATTATCACATGAGTACATAAACTTCTTCTTAAATACCTGGATGAAATCTCATTTGTTGACAAAAAGAAAAAAGCATTTTTTCTAGATGGGATGAAACTTACTCTAAAAGCTGTTTTGCTATTAGTAGACGAGCTTTTTGAGAAAAAATCCGAAATTTTGTTTTTGATGACAAGGACATTAAACCAGGACAAACTTGAAAATATGTTTTCTATACTACGACAAAAAGGTGGTAATAATATAAATCCATCAGTGGCTGATATTAATAATATTGTAACGATAAGACAGTTTGTCGTTGCGCAAAGCAACCCTGTCGCTACGCGCCGTGCTATAATTCAATCTGGCAACGACGGCCGCGACAATGATGGCAACTTTTAGTCCAATCTGGCAATGATGGTCGCGATCATCATGGAAACCTTTAGTCCACTCCGGAATGTGCGAGAACGATCTGCGCGATGGCCGGACAGGTATAAAAGACAGCCGGGTGCGGCGCAGCGAGTCAGTCTGATTTTGACTAGTGAAGGTGCCACACGGAGTAATTGAGCGAATAATTAAGTGTAAAGACAGTAAAGTGTAAACCTGTGAAATAAAGTGATTGTTGGTTTATTTTATTGACTGCGGTTGAGGAACTAAGTGTGTTTTATTTTCAAATTACGCAATCCAGAGATACGTACTAGCCCACTAAAACTCATATTCGTAACATTTGGTGTCAGAAGTGGGATTGTGTTACTGAAAGTAAGAAAAATAAAAATTAATTATAAAACGCAGACATGGTTAGACTGGAGCAACTGAAGGTGGACCAGCTGAAGAAGGAGCTGGCCGCTTGGAATTTGCCGACTGCTGGCGGAAAGGTGGAGTTGCAGCTGCGCTTGCGAGAGGCGTGTGAATCACGAGGCATTGATTGGACTGCGCACGAGTTCGGGACGCAGGAGCTAGATTCGTCGGCCAAAGTGGAGGAATCGCCTGCGGGTGCTGCGTCGATGCAAAGTACGGCTGCAGCGGCTGCGCCACCACAAGCATTGGACATGAGCCAGCTAATGGTTGCACTTAAAGGCATGTTCGAGACTTCCAACCAAGAGATGGCAGCGAAAATGGAAACTGCGAATCAAGAGATGGCAGCGAAAATGGAAACTGCGAATCAAGAGATGGCAGCGAAGCTGGAAACTACGAATCTCGAAATTTCGGCAAAAGTCGAGACTGCGAATCGGGAAATGGCAGAGCGAATGGAAAACAAGCTTCAGGAAAATTCTGCGCGCTGGGAGCAGAAAGTGGAAGAAATCGCCAACCAGCTAAATGTGAAGGTGGAGCACCTGGGAACTCGAGTGGAACACTTGGATAAACGAGTCGACGATCTTGATGATTCCCTGAATAAACGAGTTGATAGTCTGGAGGACTCGATGAACAGGAAAATGGACGAGCGGCTTAGGGAGGTACAGCCGCGAGAATGGTTGCCGCCGGTTCCGGAAAGTGTTGCCACCCGAGCAGAAGTGCCTACTTATGATGGGACTACGCCGTTCGATACATTCAAGCTACAATTCGACCTGGCTGCTCTGGAAAATCAGTGGACCGATGTAAGGAAAGGTCGGAGATTGGCGCTAGCTCTAAAAGGTGCTGCGGCTGAGGTAATAAAATCAGTTCCAGAATGTTTAAGAAGTGAGTACGAGACCGTCATAAGGGCGTTGGCAGCGAAGTACAGCGACGAGCACAACAGAACGCTGTACTACTGTGAGCTGAAGAACCGCAGGCAAAGAGCCAACGAGGCGCTGCAGACATATGCAGCAGACATTGAGCGGCTCGCACAGTTGTGCTACCCAAAATTCGGCGCTGAGGATCTCGAGAGGATGAAGATCGAGGCGTTTATTGAAGGTCTTCATGATCCGGAAACACGTCGCAGTGCGTTGATGATGGGCAAGCCGACATTTAAGGAGACGGTGACCAGCGCGATGACATATGAGGCGACATGGATCGGGGCCACTCGGTATGCACCTGCAAGGATACGCCAAATCCAGCCAGACAGCGACATTCCGATCCAGGCCATAAGCTCTGAGACACCGGGCAGGCCACGGGTGGTCTCCACTAAAGTTGTTTGCTGGGTATGTGGCAAGCAGGGTCACATATCACGAGACTGCCGCCAACGAAAGAGGCGTTCCCGTTCTCGATCGCAATCGCCTGAAGCGAGGAATGCTGACAATCGAGGCTCAGCCAACAAGCGCAGGGCTGAGGATGAGGAGCCGTTAAACTAAAAAGGGTCAGCCCAAAGGGGCGTGAGCTGATCCCCACAACCTGCTGCCCCACCGTCCTTGTCTCGCAGTTGAAACGACAACCCAGCAGCTTGACGATTGAGGGAAAGATAGATGGAAAGTTGTTCGTGTTGACACTGGATACTGGAGCGTCATATTCGATCATAAAAAGGAAGCTTCTGAAGAACTGGGAACCACTGCATGGCATACAGCTGAGGACTGCGACTGGCGAGCGTGCGCTGGTAAGAGGGAAAGTAACAAAAACAATTGCTATCGGCACCAGCAGCCTGGAGCATGAGTTCATCGTCGCGGATATAATGGACGACGTGATTATCGGCGTGGATTTCATGATTAGGCACGGTTTTACGCTGGACCTGAAAGAAAATGTGCTGAGGTATGCCAATGTTGAATTCCCCCTGCACACCGGCTATGAGCGAAGCGTGGCGGTAAGGAAAGTTGTCTCGTGTCAACTCCGGAGGATACCAGCGAATTCCGAGGCGGTTGTGTGGGCAAAGGTGGACGAGGACGATGGGACAAGTCGGCTGTGGGTCGTAGAAGCACCGAAACAAGGACACGACCACATCATCATCGGACGTACATTAGTGGAACCTAAGAATGGCAGAATACCAGTCAGAATACTGAACCCCCTGAATGCACCCAGATATGTCGGGAAAGATGAGGTAATTGGCGAGTGTAGAGAAGCCGTAGCAGTGGTCAATTGCGAGAGTAGCCCACCCGGAGGAAATAAGAAGAGCGGTTTTAACATGGACGTCATACCGCAGGAGAATCGGTGGAACAGCGAATTGACGGCCAATCAGAAACAGAAGGCGAGGTCACTCCTGCAGCACTATGGGTCAATATTTGCGGCAGAAGCAGGCGGAAGAACAGCCATAGTGAAGCACAACATCAACACCGGAAGTGCAAAACCGATTCGCCAACCACCAAGACGAGTTCCTCTGGCCAAGAGGGAAGAGGTCACAAATTTGATCGAAAACATGCGGAAAGAAAAGGTCATAGAGCCTTCTTCGGGCCCCTGGTGCTCGCCGGTCGTGCTAGTCAAGAAAAAGGATGGCAGTACCCGGTTTTGTGTGGACTATCGGAAGCTCAATGATGTGACCAAGAAGGACAGTTATCCACTACCGCGGATCGATGACACCCTGGACACGCTGTCAGGCACACAGTGGTTCTCCACGCTCGACTTACGCAGCGGCTATTGGCAGGTAGAGCTTGCAGACAAAGACAAGGAGAAAACGGCTTTCAGTGTTGGCGATGGTTTATGGCAGTTCACCGTCATGCCGTTTGGACTCTGCAACGCCCCAGCAACATTCGAGCGGCTAATGGAACGGGTGCTAAAAGGGCTGCATTGGCGGACGTGTCTGGTGTACCTCGACGACATAATCGTGATGGGTAATAGCTTCGACGACCACCTGGGAAAGCTAAAGGAGGTATTCGAGCGGATACAAAAAGCCGGGCTTAAACTCAACCCAAAGAAGTGCTCGCTGTTCCAAAAAGAGGTCAAGTATCTGGGTCATACGGTTTCCGCCCTCGGAGTACATACGGATGAAGGCAAAATCACGGCGGTGAAGGAGTGGCCCCGGCCACGCAATCTACACGAACTCCGCAGTTTCCTGGGCCTGTGCACATACTACCGCCGATTTGTTCCGGGATTCGCGAACATAGCCAGCAGCTTGCACAAACTGACGAAAAAGAGCCAAGCTTTCGAGTGGAACGAGGAGCAGGAACAGGCTTTTGCACGTCTGAAGGAAAAACTGTGCACTGCTCCAATTCTGGCCTTCCCGGTACCTGGAGAGATGTTTGTGCTGGATACGGATGCGAGCGGGCATAGTATTGGCGGTGTGCTATCACAGATAATAGACGGCCAGGAACAAGTGATAGCGTATTACAGTAGGGTTCTATCGAAACCGGAACGCAACTACTGTGTGACACGGAGAGAACTGCTGGCGGTATTGGACTGCGTAAAACACTTCCACAAATATCTGTATGGACAAAGGTTTCGCCTGCGCACAGATCATGCGGCATTGAGATGGCTCCTGAACTTTAAGGATCCTGAAGGGCAATTGGCGCGGTGGATCGAGCGACTGCAGAGCTACGACTACACGATAGAGCATCGGAAGGGCAGTAGCCATGGCAATGCCGATGCCTTGTCACGCCGTCCGTGCAAAGTCGAATGCAGGGCGTGCTCGCGAGCCGAAAGCAAAGAACAGATAGTGGACGTCCGGTTGGTGAGCGTTATGCCAGAGGAAGAGTGGTCTGCGGAGAGGCTACAAAAGGACCAGCGTGAGGATGCGGATCTTGCAAAAATCGTCGAAGGTAAGGAGCAAGGCGCACGTCCAGACTGGCAGGAGATGGCCGGTGAAAGCCCGATCGCCAAGGCTTACTGGGCACAGTGGAAAAGTCTGCGGCTGAAGGAAGGATGCCTGTACCGCGAATGGGAGAGCGCGGATGGACGGACCAGCAACTCCCTAATGGTAGTGCCGAAATGCAGAATCAACGAGGTCATCCAGGCATACCATAACGACTCCAGTGGAGGGCACCTAGGCATCACCAAAACCGTCGCCAAGATAAAAAGACGATTCTACTGGGTAGGATGTCAGGAGTCTGTAGCCGAGTGGATTAAGAGCTGCGACCGATGTTCAGCAGCGAAAGGGCCAACAAGAAGATCTCGAGGCCGCATGCAGCAGTACAACGTGGGAGCGCCCTTCGAGCGGATTGCTATGGACGTCGCCGGCCCATTCCCAACTAGTACTCAAGGCAACAAATATGTGCTGGTGGTAATGGATTACTTCAGCAAATGGCCCGAAGTGTACCCAATTCCTAACCAGGAGGCCACTACGATCTCGGAAAAGCTGGTAAACAACTGGGTAGCCAGGTTCGGAGTTCCGTTGGAGTTGCACTCAGATCAAGGCCGGAATTTCGAGTCTGCGGTATTCAAGGAAGTGTGTGAGCTGCTGGGGATAAAGAAAACGCGTACCACCCCCTTGCACCCACAGTCCGACGGCATGGTGGAACGCTTTAACCGGACACTGGAGGAATACCTGCGGAAAGTGGTAGACAGGAATCAAAAGGATTGGGACACGCATATCCCCTTGTTCCTAATGGCGTATAGGTCAGCCCCGCACGACACGACATCACTCACTCCAGCCCGAGCAGTATTCGGCACAGAATTGCGGTTACCCGCTGACCTGAAGTTCGGGGTAGTCAGCACGACGGGAGGCGCTAAGACGGACTACGTGGCCAATAAGCGGGCGGAACTGGAGGGGATTCACCAGTTTATAAGGAGCCGCACCAAACTGGTCAGCGATAAGGCGAAAGCCAGATATGATCTACGGGCCAACTCAGCAGGGTTCCAAGAAGGCGATCTGGTAATGCTCTACAACCCGCAGCGGAGGAAAGGTTTGTCTCCGAAACTTCAAGCGTCATGGGAAGGACCTTACGAAGTCGTGACTAGGATAAACGACGTGGTATACAAGATTCAACGTTGCAGCAATAAAGGCGCTAAGCTGAAGGTAGTCCATTTGCAGCGCCTGGCGCCTTATCACAGCGGAACCTCGGCACTTGTTCGGGACGAACAAGTCTAAGTGGTGGGCAGTGTAACGATAAGACAGTTTGTCGTTGCGCAAAGCAACCCTGTCGCTACGCGCCGTGCTATAATTCAATCTGGCAACGACGGCCGCGACAATGATGGCAACTTTTAGTCCAATCTGGCAATGATGGTCGCGATCATCATGGAAACCTTTAGTCCACTCCGGAATGTGCGAGAACGATCTGCGCGATGGCCGGACAGGTATAAAAGACAGCCGGGTGCGGCGCAGCGAGTCAGTCTGATTTTGACTAGTGAAGGTGCCACACGGAGTAATTGAGCGAATAATTAAGTGTAAAGACAGTAAAGTGTAAACCTGTGAAATAAAGTGATTGTTGGTTTATTTTATTGACTGCGGTTGAGGAACTAAGTGTGTTTTATTTTCAAATTACGCAATCCAGAGATACGTACTAGCCCACTAAAACTCATATTCGTAACAATATATTAGCACGCTTAATGGCCGCCAAAATTGTGCAATTGAGTTCCCACAGCAATTGTGAAGAATTAAATTATACTAAACGCTTTCTAATATCGTATTAAATCTCGACTCAGCTCCTGATCATAACGAAGAAACTAGTCAAACCGATGATTTCGAAGTGGATAATAATACAGCCATCCTTGCCGATTTCATATTAAATGATAATTTTCAGAACTGTTCTGAATTTACCATTGATTTATCGTCTTTAAGATATTTTTTGGGTTATTTTGTTTACAAAATACTTCCCAAAAGAAACTGTGAAACATGTGCAGGTGAATTGAGAAAAGAAGATGAGGTACTAACAGTTCCTAGTGAACTATTCATATTTCACAAAAACTTTAACTCTCTCATAGATTTCGGCAATCTTATTAGTCCATCGCAAATTCTATTAGAGATAAGCAAAGTACACATTTCAATTTACCGCAGCATTTTTGAAAAACAGCCACAAATTGTAGGCATAAAAAATTTAATAAAAGTTAAATGTCAAAATGCTACACCACAATGGTTTTCCACATGTCCTGATCATAAAAACACAATTTTGGATTTTATGATCTTAGTTCTTCTCAGGAAGCATTGTTCATGGGCCTCAGAAAAGAAAAATGTAACTAAACCCCGAAAACTTAAAATCCTAAAATCGTAAAAAACTGGTTATTTTGGTCAAACTCATTCCCTGACTTATTCCCACAATTGGCGGTTTTTTTAATCGTAGTATTGTGAGTCGCTGAGCTCCTTACAGAAATCAGCCAAAGCAAAAATTTATTCTAACTTCAGTTGTTAGCCAGCAACAACAACAACCACAGGCTGTCGCCTTTCCCCTGTACGCGTTTGCACCATCGCTATGCATGCGGCACATCGCTTTGTTGGCCAACAACAACAACCACATATATGGTGCGTTACTGTTTTGTACACCGGCATGCCAGTGATGGAATTTGGGCCCAAGAGTATCGTATCAAACATCAGCATAGCATCAATTTTTTCCAAGCTCCGAATTAAGTGAAAGGCCAATTTAATAAAATTTTTTATTAATAAACAGTTTAAAAGTTGTATTCGAAACTAAAATGTATGTTTAACAACACATGAAATTAACTTCTAATTTAAGCAAGAAACATATATATAAGTACATTTGCATAGGCTGGCTTTTAAGAAATCTTTCGTTTGTATTAAGGACGAATCAGTACTTAATTGTAAACGGTTTCGAATTGCTTTTGATTACATTTTGTTCAGGGAATACGCGCTCTTCACTGGCTGAAGAGTGGGGAATAGAGAAAATACCTTTAACAACTCTTAAAATGTTTTTGAAAAGAGGCTCGTTTGATTCATTTTTTAGGCAAGAAACTTTTTCCCAAAATTCAGTAATTCCAACGTTTTAAAAGACTTTAGTTCTTCATATTCTGATAGTGACCTATACTCATCGTTAATTTCTTCGAGATATTTAATCTCTTTGGGAAAAAGCTTGGAAACAATTGGTACACCAGTATTTGTTTTACCCGGCAAGACATGCTCGGGTGAAAACTTTGGCTGAAAGTTTAATATTTCATTATTAAAGTTAACTTTGTTTCTTAATGAATAAAAAAACTTTATGTAAAAACTCAAGACTTTTGAAACATCTTCATCAGATATAATGATGGGATGTAACGCAGGTCGCCTCCGCGTGGTGCATCCTGGGTAACGCTAAATGACCTGCCTGACTCCCCCCCCCCCGATATACGTATCGGTTGTCACGACCCTGCTTTCGTCTCCGGACGTCTCTCACCTCTATTTGGACTACGTTTGCTTTTGGGCCGGTGGTCGTGGTATTCTGCTACCTGAGTACACTGGAGTGACACCCAGTGGAAATGGCTTTCAGGCTAATGCCACGGCTGCCTCCGTCCCGTTAAAACCCTGGCAGGCCTCGTGGTACGTTCAATGCCCGTCGCCGTTAAGTTGGTGGCGTAGGCGTCAGTTGAGTTTCACTCCTGACTTGCACTGGATCTGGCTCTGAGCAGCTGACCCCATAAGGGCAACTGCCAACCCTTCGCATGGCCTCACTGCTTGCAAAGATAACCATGGGATCCTATAGTGACTACGCAATCGGGCGGCGATAGCGGCCACGAGTGGGGACCCAACAGCCATGAATTCAAAAAATTCCAAAACCATTCCCAACTCACAGGGGACGCGTGCGCCTAACCTGAAAGGGGGGCGCACGTCGATTCCCCAGGGGACTCGCCCGCTTAACCCGCAAAGGGAGCGGAAACCCGCCTCTGCAGCTAGGGCTCCAGTAGCTAGGCAGCAGCAGGTCGGCACCAAGGGCCACCCCTCCTCTTCGGGCAATGCGACCGCTACCAGGCAGAAACCGCCGGGCGATCGCATTCTGCCCCCCAGGCCCGCACTTGCTCAGGGCGGCAGACCTTCGGCGAAAAGCCCAGCTCAGCCTGCCCCTGCAGCCTCCTACAGCGCCGCCCCTCCTTCAGGTACTAATTCCAATGTCGCCCCCTCTACGCAGGCCTACAGGACTAGGAAGACGGCCTACAAGGTCCTGCGTAGGCTAGAGAAGATCCCTCCGGGTGAACTCTCGGAGAGGGATCAGGCCTCCTTGGAATGGGCGAGGAAAAATATTCACACCAAGAATACCTCGCCTCATTCCCAATTTGCCTCCAAGCGACAGAGGTCGCAGGAGCAACAGCAACCCCCGCAAGTAGCTCAGGCCAACAAGAGGCCGAGGCTGGCGGCACCGACTCCGACGTCTGGTCGGACCTTCAGTGAAGTCACCAAGGGTAGCTTGGTGTGGGCTCTTGTCGACGCTACCAACGCGGACGGAGCTATCTCTGCGGAGAAATGGCGGACAGTCAGGTCGGCCCTACTGTCTGTCTATGACGAGGTTCTGGCAGCGAACCCGGGTCCTCCTCCCAAGTGTAGGGATGCAGGCTGGCACCAAGGCCGTGTAAAGCTGATGGCCTGCTCCGACCAGCGCTCTGCGGACTTGTTCCGGTTGGCAGTGAGCAAGCTGGGAGAAGTCTGGCCAGGTGCCAACCTGCGCGCGGTGCCCCGGGACGAGATCACCAGCAGACCGCGCTCCAAGACCTGGGTTCCGTCTGAACCGTCAGACCCAGTAGCAATTCTGCGCTACCTCCGGACCGGCAATCCGGAGCTCCCCACTCACAACTGGAAGGTTGCGTGGGTCAGCGAACCGCGTGGCTCTCTGAGGGAGGTCATGATCATCCTTAACAAGGAATCCCTCAAGCCACTTGCCGCTACCGGAGGAGTGGTCAGCTACGGTTTTGACTCGGTCACACTGCGGGTTTACCGAAGCGATCAGTCCCCCTCCGATCCGCAGAACCCACTAGGGGTTACACCGGGGCCTTCTGCGGCGCCCCTCGTCCACGACACCGCTTCCAAAGACGGCGCCGAAAGTGTTGTTTCCGCTTCGAAAATGATCGGCGACTTTTTCGAAGGCCTTAAGGTGAGGACCGATTGCGATTCTGAGAACGAGAACATCTCGCTGTCCGACCTGGACGATATATTCGCTGGGAAGGAGGACGGCGACGCCACGGTGGTCGACGCTCCTGGGGATGGTGGGGATACTTCAAATTAATCTCCACCACTCCAAGGCGGCTTCGGCTGCCCTTCTCCTCCGTTTGGCATCCAGCAGGGAGGACGTCGTGCTAGTCCAAGAGCCATGGATCGTCGAAGATCGGGTTCGAGGGCTCAGCCTCAACGGGTACAGGACTGTATCCCACCACGGCGCAGGTAAAATTAGGGCCTGCACCCTCATTAGAGACACCATTAATGCCTCCCTTCTTCCTAGGTACTGCGACGGGGATTGCGTGGCCATAGCTGCTGAGATACACTCCCGGACCTACTGGATTGTATCCAGCTATATGGCACACGACCACGGACCTGCACCTCCTTACGGGCCACTGAGGGAGGTGACTGCAGCAGCCAGTGAGCGAGGCGTTCCGCTCATAATCGGGGCGGATGCCACGCACACCACGATGCCTGGGGAAGCAGCGACCACAACGAACGGGGTGAGTCGCTTTTTCAATTTATATTGAATACTAACCTAGGTATTGCTAACAGAGGTAGGGAACCAACATTTCTTACCGCTACTCGGAGGGAGGTTCTGGACGTCACACTTACCAACGCGCTCTCTGGGCACCTGGTCAGGGACTGGCGGGTTTTGGAGGAGTCCTCCTTCTCTGACCACCGGTACATCAGTTTCCGTTTGGACCTGAGTACACCGGCCAGACCCCCCTTCCGCAATAAGCGTAGGACAAATTGGGAGATTTTCTGCTTGTCCGTATCTTCTAGTTTGTCCTTATCTCCTCCGCGGCTCCTGTGTCCTGGAGACATTGAGACCGCGGTGGCCACATTAACTGATTCACTTAGTCGTGCTTCGTCTGCTGCTTGTAAGCCTAGGACATACCGGGGCAAGACAAAACCACCTTGGTGGAACGCCGAAATCGCTAGATTACGGCGTGCATGCAGACGCTCTTTCAACGCGGCCAAGAGGGATAACACCTGGGACGCGTATAGATCCGACCTCAGAGCCTTTAAGCAGGAGGTCAGGCGGGCAAAGAGGGAATCGTGGGAATCCTTTTGCGGCGGTATCGAGAAAGTCTCTGACATCGGCCGACTCCGCAAGATTCTCAGCAGCTCCCCGTCTATTCCCACCACCATTCAGAAGGCAAGCAGTGACTGGACGGAGTCCAGTGGGGAAACCCTAGAAGTGTTAGTGGACGCGCACTTTCCGGGGAGTACCCCCCTCTCTGCTGAAGCGGTAATTCCGGAGGAATCACACTCGTGGTGCTTAACGGACGTCCGCATTGATAACACCATGGTTACGTGGGCCATTAACTCCTTCGAGCCTTTCAAATCTCCGGGACCGGACGGCGTCATTCCGGCTGAATTACAGCATACCACGGAATCGACGGTGCCGTGGCTCGTAGCGATCTTCAGGGCATGCTTGGAATGGTGCTACATCCCCCTCCCATGGCGGAGGGTGGATGTTGTCTTCATTCCCAAGGCCGGGAAGACCTCGCACGTCAAGGCAAAAGACTTCAGGCTAATAAGCCTGACATCGTTTCTCCTGAAGACCCTCGAGAGGATACTCGACGTCCATATTAGGAGCCTTATTGACCCAGTTCTTCTCTCCGAGTCGCAACATGCCTACACAAGGGGTAGGTCGGTTGAATCTGCGTTGCACTCCCTAGTCGACTACATAGACAAGTCGCTAACATACAAGGAGTACACCCTGGTGTCTTTTATAGACATAGAGGGCGCATTTAATAATGTTTGCCCTCTTGCGATAAGGGTGGCTCTTTCGGATCTCGGCGTTGATAGTAGATTAGTAGACTTCATCGGCGCCCTTCTTAGCAGCCGTTGTATTAACTCCACATTGAGGACGGCACATCTTCGCAAGTCAGTCACCAGGGGAACCCCCCAGGGGGGCGTTCTGTCGCCACTCCTGTGGAATCTTACCACGAACAGATTGCTTGTCAACCTAGCGGCTGTTGGCTGCAAGGTCGTTGCCTATGCCGACGATGTTGCAATGGCCATAGCTGGCAAATTTCCGAGTGTGCTCTCCGAGCGGATGAACCATTTCTTGGACATCCTCTCCTCATGGAGCAGCTCCTGCGGCCTTACGGCCAACCCGGAAAAGACGGATCTTGTTCTCTTTACAAGGAGATGTAAGGTCCCGCCTTTCAGACTTCCCGCCCTAAAAACCCCGCTCAAATTGAGTAAGGAGGTGAAATACCTGGGGCTCATACTAGACTCCAGGCTAACCTGGAGCGTAAACATTGCTGAAAGGGCGAAACGAGCCTCCAGGGCTATCTACTGTTGTAAACGGGCAGTGGGTGCAAGATGGGGGCTCCAGCCTCGCGTTGTTTCGTGGCTTTATGAGGCAGTGGTAGAGCCCATCCTCCTCTACGGCGCTGTTGTATGGTGGCCTGCGGCGGCTAGCCGAGCTAACCTGAAACAGCTCGACAGAGTCAGGAGACTTGCGGCCACTCTCATAACAGGAGCCATCCGTTCCACGCCTACCAAGGCGCTTTTCACTATGCTTAATTGGGTCCCCTCGACCCTACTAGTAAGGCAGTCCGCCAAAATTGCCGCTGTACGGTTGAATGCCATACGCAGTTGGGCACGGGCGGACTTAGGCCACTCTAGAATCCTTGGGCTGGATCTTCCAACCCCGTCACATATCGACTACACAGTCCTTCCCCCTATCTTCGAGCATAAGTTCACGATAGGGATCCCTAGCAGAAGCGACTGGCCAGAGGACTGTCGCTCACTGCCAAATGCCGTCGAAATCTTCACAGACGGCTCTAAACTTGAGAATAGAGTCGGGTGTGGGGTTTTCTGCGAGCAATTGGGGGCCAGCATTATTGCTCGGCTCCCGGACCACTGTAGCGTCTTCCAAGCGGAGACCATGGCCATATTGCTGGCAGTGGATCGGTTGCGATCGCAACCCCCCATTCCCTCGGCTATATGTATCCTCTCGGATAGCCAGGCTGCGATCAAATCCTTAAAGGGTACATATACCTCTTCCAAACTGGTAGCAAAGTGCCGGGCCGCTCTGAATGACTTAGCGGAGCATGCCAGGGTTCACCTGGGCTGGGTCCCTGGGCATAGCGGCACTCTGGCAACTGCATGGCGGACGAGTTGGCCAGAAAAGGCACTTTACTTCCAGCACCTACTACGCAATGTAGCATCCCCCTTGCGACCGTCAAACTGTTGGTCAAGCAGGCGTATCTCCGCCTGGCTAATCGACTCTGGGCGGAGGAGAGCCTCTGCAGGATCTCCAGAGAAACCTGGTCGTCGCTTAACCATGGCAGAACACGCGAATTACTGCGACTAAAGCGGAATTCCATCTACTCCACAGTTTCTGTGCTGACGGGACACTGGACGAACGGCGAACACGCCAGGAGACTCGGACTTCCCTTCAACGACCATTGCCGCAGCTGCGATGATGCGGGCGAGGAGGAGAGTGTTGAGCACCTGATGTGCCACTGCCCAGCACTAGCGAGGAGACGACTCCGGGTGCTGGGAGCGCCGTTCTTCAGCGGATTGGCCGACCTCACAGGACCCAGCATCGGCCGCATCGCCCGATTCATTACGGAATCGGGATGGCTCCTGCCTGACACCCGGGGGGGTGTGTAAGCCGAAGGGCGGCCACGTCCTTCACGTGGTACCACAACGGGCCGTATCTTTGGCCTAAGTGAGCTCTTCTAGCTGCCACCCTAACCTAACCTAACCTATCATCAGATATAACCCCTAAGCCAATTAACAAATCTACTCAAACTCCACAATGCACATCACCAACAGGTAATTGATATTGAAATTTATGTCGTACATATCTTTACCATCAATTACTTCTTTTTTCAAAAAATTACTTGCTAAATGGTGAAACAAATATGCCATTCTTGGAAGAAATGTGTGAATTCGTGCGTCTTCTGATTGCATTGAAGATGGTAATATGACAAAAACTATTCATAACTACAGTTGAACCTCGATTGTTCGGGTTGCTCGGGACTGGGCTCATCACGGATAATCGAAAAACCCGGTTAAAAGAGGTTACATATAATCGTTTATAAATTGTACTATTTTTATTTTGATAAGAACATGTGAAACTGCTTCTATAAAGGTACATTTGCATCAATAAATCTTATTCTATTTCAAAAAATGCATTTATTTAAAATAAATATGTATATTTATATGTGTGTTATACGGAAAAAAACAAACACAAGTACATGTGCTTCACGGATAATAACTAGCGGTAAATCACGGTTAATAGAGGTATAAAATCAACCACTCAGCATCCCGGTTAATAGATGTTCCCGGTTTATGGAGGCCCGGATAATCGAGGTTCAACTGTATTTAGAAATGTTAAGCTATGTCACCAATTTTCCTTTTAAGGTTGCCAAACAATTTGCAAACATTTTTGTTTTTAGTGCTAAAAGGCAATAAAAATGTTTCTTTTCGTTACTCGACCAGTGTGTACCAAAAGCGACGCCTGTGTACCAACGTACTTTTTAAACTGTGATTGTATCAAAAAAGTACAATAGTATCAAGAATTCCATCACTGCGGCATGCGTTCAATACTTTTATCTGTTTGCTCTCCGAACATTTGATTTTGCGCTCTCACAGCATCTCATTTTACGCTCTCGCGCTCTGTGCGTTCTCGTCCCTTTTACTGCTTCCCCCCGCATCCACAAACGGGCCCTACCGCTGGAACCCGCAAAGAAAATTTTCTTTACACCAGATGCGCATTCTGTATATTGTTTGTTCTGTGCTACAACTTATGCATTCGGGCTTTTAACAATTTTTGCTGAGAGCACAAATCAGATAAAATTAAAACGAAGGTTCCCTGAGTGAACTGAGTGCTTACCGCGGGCTTTAAATGAAACTCTTGCCACCCCGAGGTTAGTTGGACAAGGGGCGTGGCACTTTTCAAGCTACCTAAATGCTTTGAATAACTTTAGAACTACAGGTCAGACATCAATGACATTTAGCACAGACTTACGATTTCGACGTGCCCTTCGATAAGGGGAATGGGTTTCGTATTGGTCGAGGGGGCATGGCACTGCACATACAACCCAAATTTTTAATGTTTAATAGCTTTGGAATAATAAGTCGAAAAGCATTGAAATTTTGTATACTTTCGTCTCATAGATGTGTCATTCTACCGGCAATATTTAATGGGCGTTGGACAAATTTGTTTGACTCAAATTTTCCATGTAACTTTGGAACTGTAAGTCGCACATCAATGAAAGTGGATCGCACCCTTCGACTGGAGTAATGGATTGGGCACTGCTTAAAAGGGGCGTGGCACCGCCCATACAGTGTTGTATGAAGAAACTTGATTTATTGGGTCCAATGACTTCAAACTTGCGTGCATAACCGCGGGGCCCTGTTAGTATACTATAATTAGTACTGGCATTAGTTGTTGGAATTTTTGGCACAATCGTGTACAGACATATTACCCCTTTTATTAATACCCCTGAGTCACTACCCAACCTTTGCAAGACGCAGGATGAAACTCTTGGGCAGTACCTTTATTGGTTCGTTGTACGTCTTGGCGGAAACCTCCTTGAAAGATCTACTGTTTTTCAAAAATGCTACAAAGGCGATAACAATGGACTTAGTCTAGACGAAATGAAACAGATGCAGACGTTTGCGGTAGTACTATAGACTATTGGGTCTATGTGATGTGCTGGCACCACCGCCATAACCTAACCTAACGTTTCCTTCGGAATAATAATAATTAAATTACATTTTCTTTTGGTTTATGCATATTCCTTAGAATTGCATTTAGGAGGGATTGAAGCTGCTTTATCTTCTTTGGCGCGTTACTGCGTCGTTGAATCATATAAAACGCATAATGTTCTGAAGTCTAGTTATTCTCATTGTTGCGAGGTATAGTTGGTATGACTTCGAATGCCACATTTCATTCACATGATCGGTGTTAGAATTATTTGCACCGTAGCAAATCAAAATTCCAATGAAAGAGGTGTATGGGATGATAACATTTGTGAAACTCAAAAGGTGTAGAAATAACGTTTTAACCGGTGACATTAATCCTAAATGTAAATTTTTTGAAAATTATGGGTTAAGCATATGCTTTGTCGGCTTTGCACAGATTTTGTGAACACAATAATAATAATTAGGGAACATTTCTGGTTGACAGGACTTGCTCAATTGCTCACAGTACATAAACATTGAAAGGTACCCCGGGTGTTGGACAACGTAAGAAAATGTGGGTATTAACGCAAAGGTTAAAATGCTTACACCATATGGGAACTAACAAATCTCACTTTTCAATTATTGTTTTGACCTACGCGCGTTATCATCACCAGATTGGGTGCTTTCAGTTTGGCAACAGCAAAAAATGCAAATTTCGCTCGCCGGCATCGTGGAGCACAGCGCGTCGCCATACCATGCCGTGACGTTCCACCAGCCGACGTGCGTCGCTATCGCCAGGCACCATCAATGAAATCGACGTCTGCCATATAAGAACAATAAAAATTCAACTTTCACATGCCGCCTGGCAGCATGCAGCACGGCACTGCTGCCCACCTACAGTTGAACGGCAGCGGCCAAAAACGAGGCGCCGCACAGTGGGGTAATTGATGCCGAAAATGCCGATTAATTCACCCAGGCTATTTAGATATGAAATAACTATTAGGTTTAGTTAATCGAACATTGGAAAGTAAAAAAACGAGTGTGCGTATGACCACACGACAGAAGTGAAACTTCTTTCGCTCCATCTGTATGTATATATATATATGTATGTGTACAATATATACATGTATGTACATATACATATATTAATTTTCTACAAATATTTAAATTTAATTTGTTTTCATGTAACGCTTACGTCACGCGTTCGCCAGCTTACTCCCCAAGTCAAGCGGGCGTAAACCACTCAACTCCCGTTCGCCTCGCCCGATCACACTTTTCGTAACGCGTTCGCCAGCTTACTCCCCAAGTCAAGCGTGCGTAAACCACTCAACTCCCGTTCGCCTCGCCCGATCACACTTTTCGTAACGCGTTCGCCAGCTTACTCCCCAAGTCAAGCGTGCGTAACGAAGTTTCACTTCAAAAAATTAATTTGGACATTTCTATTTGTTCTCATACATGGCCCATGAGTTCGCACACAAAAATCAAAATGCTGGAAAAGTGCGCAATATTCGCGCAACTTTTTTTTTCATAAAATGTTACTGAAATATCTAAGCTATACGCTAATGAAAAAAGTCTTGCTCGATGTCACAAGACTCACAGCTATAAGTCTATGAAAAGGTCCAAAATTGAATAATTATTAAGCTTTTAAACAAAAAATCAAATAAAATACTTATAAACATTTTTTAACAAAAAAAATACACACTGCATTACTGAAATACCTGAACATGAAGGTTGCATAATTAATTTTTAAATACTTTTTGAAATTCACAAAAAGAAATCGTTTTGAAGTAAAGGAGTTTATCGCTGTTCGCACAAAAACTGAAAATAAATGTAAACTTTCAGAGTGCTTTGCGGGAAAACGGTTAACTATTTTTGCAACAACTTTTTCACGTAGTGATGCAGAATTTTATCCACTTTAACCCGGTACTAAAAACATATTTGTATCTTTATTTTTCGTTTTTGAATTAATCGGCACTTTACTTATATATTACCCCACTGTGCGCCGCACCAGGAGCTTTGGCCTGCAGCAACACGAAACAAATATTTGGCAAGTGCAACGGCGAAAGTAAAACAGTCCAAGTTCGTTGGCAGATCGTTAGGTACGATGCTATATATATCCGATAATAATGCGTGATTCAAACTAAGTTTTCTAACTAGATGCGAGCTAAGTATTATATTATAACCAGGGAAAGGATTTTGAGGACCTAAAAACCTATAAAAAAGGCAAAATAAAATAGCAAAAAAGGCACGGAAAGGCACCAAAAAGGCAGACAAATGCACTAAAAACTACCTAAAAAGGCAAAATAGGGCATTAAAAACTGTTAGAAAGGCAAAAACAAACATTTAAAAATAAGAAAAAAATACTAGAAAATCTAAAAAAAAAGGGGAAACGGTATGTATTTTTTAATAATTTTATTTCATATGACGTATGCAACATACAATATTTATACCTCGTTTTTTGTAAAAGAAAAGGAACATCAAGGTTTTCAAAGATAGTTTAAAAACTAAAACTAAGATATTTTAATTGAAATACAGGCACATATTTTAAATTCATATTTTAACTTCTCATATAAAAGCATAAAAGCCGTACTTGTATCACAAAAAAGGAAATAAAACACCTCTCTCAGCACCACCAAACTCTGCTATCAGCGCGGAAATTTTTGCGCGCTTTTTGATTTTGGCATGTTTTTTTATTTAAATTTTCCACTGCACAACAAAAAATAACGGCTTAGGAATGATCAAATCAATGTAAAAACATCGATAAGTTAACGAAATTGCAATGTTGCCACTTAATTTTTTTTAGTTTCAAGGTATTTTTGCGAAACAAAAGGTGGAAAATATTAAATACGAAACAAAAATAAAAAGGCGCTCGACAAATCTTGAAAAAGGCATTTTGTGGCATTTATAGGTAAAATAGGCACTAAAAAAGGCATTTATGGGTGGAAAAGGCAAACTGCCTAAAGGCAAAAAAAGGCAAAATAAAAGTGGTATATTTCTCTCAGGAGGACCTAATTCGTGCTAATTTTCAATCAGAAATGCTCTATCTAGCAGCAAACAAAAAGGGAATTTCCACAAAATCCTTTCCCTGATTATAACATATCATATATACCAGCATTTTTCAGTTATTCTACTAAAGGAATTAAGTATTCGAGTCAAGTAGAGTCGTATTGAGTTGAATCGAGCTGAGCTCTGCTTTACTTACCTTCAAAAGCGGAAACGGATAACGAAGGCCGCGTAGTCTCATTTAGTTTTTGGCAGGTGCTTTTTCCAACTTTTTGACACGCTTTACTTCACCGTGCGCCGCCTCATCATTGGGAGGCTGGTGACTGGCCAAAACAGGTTATCTACCTAATTCTTAAGTGTTCCATCAATTCCACGACTACCACCAAAATAACAAACCGCAACAACAACAACATCAACATTGCCAACAAGCGCAACAATCGGCCAACGGTGCTAGCCTTTTCACCGTCGATCAGTTAGCGGTGATAATTGTTTGCGCTGCTGTAAACCTTTTAGGTCTAGCTCTACCGTCGATTTGTCCGTGCACTCTTCTCGTTTGGGTTTGGTTTATTTTTTCTTGTGATTTCTTTTTGGTTTTGGTCAAAGAAAAAAGAGAAATTCACTTTTAACAAGCAACAGAGCCAACAAAGCAACGAGGCACTCAACAAGAGATAGCGGCAATTCCAACAACAAGCAGGCCACAGGTAACAGGTAATCAATATTGAGTAATAAAAAATGAGTATCGGCGGATACGCTTATCGGCGCCGCGTCTCTGCGTGGTGAAAAATGGCGAATGGGAGATCTGTTGTGGGCTGGTCGTCAGTTTGTTGGCCGTTTGCTGTTTCTGGTTGCTGCTTTATTGATTTTTTTTGTTTTTTTTCTTTGGTTTTAGTTTTTTTGATTTTAGCGAATTCTCGCAGTGAAAGTTTTCGGAAATGATTTCGTTGGCCGTCGGTTGTGACTGTGGTTAAATGTATGTATGTGTGTATGTAAGAGTGCTCAATTGGTAAAAATAAAAACATATAATTTGTTTGCTACCTGCACCTAAGCCGGCTGAGCGCTGTCGCCAGCAAGCGTTACAGGTTTGTCGTTTGAAAAAATGCGTCAGCGAAAGACTTCAACCGCTTAACTAGTAATAGTTTTTAGTAAAGGCGAATGATAAATCACCGTAACCGCGAAAAAGATGTAACTAGCGAATTTTACCAAATTTCGTTTTTATCGATAACTTATTACCTTACGAATCTCTACTTAAAACATGGAAACTGTGGGGAGTACCGTTACAAATTTAAATAGAAAACAAATTTGATGTAAGTGCACGCCGTGTCTTGTTTACATTTCTTTGAGCAGCATAGTGTTGTTACATCAAAATTGCAAATTGATTTTAGTGTTATAGTGTTTGCAGAAGAAGAGGTACCAGAATTAATAACTAAGAATATGAGCCATTAATTGGGGATATCAGGACAAGACCATTGATTATGACTATAATATAATACGTCCAGACATGATAGTTCTGGGAAAATATGAAAGGAATCCCTGAATCTCCCACTTCAGATTATTACCAATGCTCTTATACACCAAAAAGGCTTATAAAACATTTCGTGGGGAAATATAAATTAACGTTAATATGAGCTGAATGTAACCATAAATGTGAAATGTTTAAAAGAATATTGTCCTCTTTGTTAAAAATCTGTCGTATTTGTTATTAATTCAGATTTGGTAACATATTTTTTTATTTTTTCTTGTTCCATAACATTTTTAGATAAGTTTTGTTTGTTCCCAATAAAATTTAATAAATCAATAGAAGTATTTATTCCTTTTTCATTCATTCCAATTATAAGTATATGTAGGTATATTATGCAATACTATCAGGTCCCGGCGGATTTGCACGCAAGTTTGAAGTCAATGGGCCCAATAAATCAAGTTTCTCTCAAACCTTGCTGACCCCGACAGATTTTAATATTTGGAACCAAGTTTGAAATCAACAGGCCTATTAAATCACCAGTGGCGGCTTAAGGTGGGAGGGGGCCCCCACAAAACGGTGCAGAATAAGTTTGCGTACAAAACTAATAACGGGAATTTTCGGTTATGCTTTTTACTTTTTTTTTTGAAAATTTGTATTCCATTGAACAGTAAACGGACTTGTAAATTATTTTGAAACGTATATGTGCTTGAAATTTTATAGAAAGCAATAGAATCCCAGAGAAAAAATGGATAAAAGGATAATCTTACTAAATCTTTCTAAAATTGATAAAAACTTTCGTGAAATTAGGAAAACTTTTGGGAGAGCGAATTCGTCATTTCGAAAAGCCATCTAAAATCTCGAAAAAAACAGAAAATCTTGCTTCGTCACCACGATCTGGCCATTTTTTTAAGCTACCCGAGCAGGAGGATTAGATTGTTTTGCGATCAGTGCATCATAACACTACTCGACAAAAAATGGGCCAATCGCGTGCACCTAAAAATAAAAGTATTTTCTAGACTAACTTTGGCCGCTGAACAAGAAACTGAAAATCCAAAAATTTTTTTAAGAAGCGTTTTCGAAAAATCTTCGAAAAAAGAATTTTTTTCTGTTGTTTCAGTTATGAGCACATATCTCCTAAAAGAATTATCCAATTAACACGAGCTGTCCGGCGTTGAGAAGATAATACCTTAGCCTTTTTAGTGATGTATAGACTGTCCAAATCAGATGAGATTTGGGAAAGGTACTGACGGTAAAAGTTGTAACAAAGTGAATTTTTCGAACAATTTAAAAAATCATAAATTTTCGAATATTTTTTATAGAAAAAATAAATTATCCTCTGGTTTTAAAATCTAAAATGAAATGTACACTATTTTAGCAAATATTAAGGGGCCCGAACACTGTAAACTGCGATTTTTCATATGTTTTTTATTTTATTTATTAAAAAAAAACGGACGTTCCGATTTACATGAAACTTTACACATATGTTAATAAATGTCTAGATTATCGAAAACAAATTTTTTTTTTTTTTTTGGCGGCCATGTTTGTATTCTGTAGCTGATCCAAAATGTCGTCTTTTTAAAATGACCCTTGTCGCGTTGACAGCAAATCAGCATAACGGAGCCTCCTAGAGCAAAAAACAAAAAAGATTCTTGAAATATACATTACTGGCTACTGTTTGACGTAGGGGATTTTAAAAATATTGATTAGAAAAAAAATGGCGGCTGTTTGAAGAAAAAGTTTTTTTTTCGCGTAAAATTTTGCACTAAATTATTTATAAAAAAAAAAAGTTTGGCATATATCGAAAAACGGCTACGTCGAGCAGAAGCGACACTATTCCCGAATAGAATGCAATTTGAATCAGGTCGATCGGATAAAAACTTTTTCAGTTATGCTGTCAACGCGACAAGGGTCATTTTAAAAAGACGACATTTTGGATCAGCTACAGAATACAAACATGGCCGCCAAAAAAAAAAAAAAAAATTTGTTTTCGATAATCTAGACATTTATTAACATATGTGTAAAGTTTCATGTAAATCGGAACGTCCGTTTTTTTTAATAAATAAAATAAAAAACATATGAAAAATCGCAGTTTACAGTGTTCGGGCCCCTTAAGCCTAACATTTATAGAATTGAAAGAAAAATGACAAAGTTATGATGCAGTGAGTGAAAACACCAACTTTACATTTATTACACCGTGCGAAACAATTTTTTTTTTGCCGAGACCCATCCAAATTTTGATATAGACGTGAAACTAGAGATCATTTATAGTATCCTGGCACAGTCAATATTACATTTTCTGACCAAAGTCCTTTTTAAAGGACTTTAAAATTTTAAGGACATACACATTTCAAATATTTTTTTAAATATATGCGGTAGTGTAATGTTGAAGATATGGGTATCAAATGAAAGAGGAAAATTGTCTCCTTTTAACTAAATTTTCTATTTTGAACTTTCAGGACCAAAATATGTCAGGTATGGAAAACATATGTACATGTTTTGGATTTCAGTCTGTAGATTCATACATTAAAATTTTATTCTATTTCAAAGTTCTAGTCTAGAAAACACTTTTATTTTTTACTTCTACAAAGTTTAATGAGGTTAAGTACGTGTGTAATTTACAATAGTTTACAAGCAAACTCTAAGATTGCGATATTTAATTTTTAACTTAGAATTTTGTATTTGCATATTTTGCACAAAATTTTAAGTTAAAAATTAAATATTGCAATCTTCGAGGGATAATTTTTTTAAAATTTGCAAACAATTGTTATTTAGAAAGGATGTTTTCTTGCTTTTATTGAACTGAATTTGTTATTGCAATTTCAAAGTCAATTGTCGATACTGTGTCTCTTTTAATTGATAAAAGTGACCAAAAACTTAGTGTTTCATCAACCATTGTGGAGCGCAAATAGTTTTTTACATGTTTCAGTTTTGAAACTTGAAATTTTTATATACAAGCTTCTCTCGGGGCCCCCCGCAGCCCGGGGCCGTCCGCCCCCCCCCCCCCTCCCCCTTAAGCCGCTACTGTAAATCACGTTTACTCATACAACACTTTAATCCATGCCATTGCCCCTATAAATGTACCAACAGTTCAAATTTCATGTTTGTAGCTTTAGCGGTTTGTGCTGTGCGTGAATCAGTCAGTCAGTCACTCAGGACAAATAACACAGTGCAACAAATTCACAAAAAATTTCGAGGGACAAGCTCAAACATATCATTCATATATATCATTCGATAGAGGACCTCAGTAGGTGAAAAAGTACCAAGGGATTTTTTCCGGGATGTTCGAGTTTTTTTTTAAATGCAGTTTAAAGATGGCGACTTAGTGCCCCTTACTGAAACTTTTAAAACTTCATATCTTTTGACTCAAATGTCAGAAAAAAATAATGTTTACGTCAAGTTAAAGCTAATGATATGAAGTCAAGCAAACCATATCCTTTTTTGAAACATTTTATAAAAAAGGACATAAAGGACATCAACTAAATTTGTATGCTTGAATATCTTGGAAACCGTAGGAGCTAAATTTATATAAGTGACTTCTGGTAAAAAAGCATTCAAAGATCTATACTGCATATTAATTTCATTTCAATCACTTTTACTGTTAAGCCACTACAGCGTTTCAAAAATTATACACTGCTACATTCATGTTTTTATGTACAGAATATCTCGCAGTTGCTTACTAAAAACATCGAATGTAGCAAAGCACATTTTTTTAATCGTTGTAGAGTTTTAACTGTAAAAGTGATTTACATGAAATTTATAAGCAGTATAGATGTTTGAATGCTTTTTTACCAGAAGTCACTTATATAAATTTAGCTCTCACGGTTTCCAGGATATTCAAGGATAAACATTTATTTGAGGTCCTTTTTCATAAACTTTTTCAAAAAAGGATATTGTTTCTTCGACTTCATATTATTGGCTTTCATTTGACGCAATAATTGTCCCTTTCTGACATTTGAGTCAAAAGATATGATGTTTTAAAAGTTTCAGTAAGGGGCACTAAGCCGCCATCTTTAAACTGCATTTAAAAAAAAACTGGAACATTCCGGAAAAAATCCGTTGATACCTCTTCATCTACTAAGGTCCTCTATCGAATGAGACATGTTTGACCTTGTCCCTTTTTTTAGTGTTGCACTGTGTAATTATGTATACGTATATATGGTAGATAATATTAAATTATACTAAAATTATATATAAGTACTAGCAGGGCCCCTCGGCTTTGCACGAAAGTTTGAAGTCAATGTACCCAATAAATCAAGTTTCTTTATACAACACCATATGGGTGGTGTCACGCCCCTTTTAGGCAGTGCCCAATCCATTCATCCAGTCAAAGGGTGTGACCCACTTTCATTTATGGGCGAGTTACAGTTCCAAAGTTACGCGGAAAATTTAAGTTATAAAAAATTTGCCACGCCCCTTGCCCCCGCGCATAAAATTTTACCGGTAGAATGACACATCTATCGGACAAAGTATACAAAATTTCAATGCTATCCGACTTATTATTCCGAAGTTATTCCACATTAAAAATTTGGGTTGTATGGGCGTGCCACGCCCCTCATCCAATACCCACCCCAATCCCGCTGTCGAAGGGCACGTCTAAATCGTAAGTCTGTGCCAAATGTCATTGAGTGTGATCTGTAGTTCCAAAGTTTTTCAAAGCATTTGGGTCGCTTATGAAAATTTTCCAGTGAAACGACACACCTAAACGATAGCCCCTGTACTAAATTTCAATGCTGTCCGACCTATAGTTCCCAAGATATTCCACATTAAAAAATTCGTTTGTATGGGAGGTGCCACGCCCACATGTCGGGTCGTAATCGCACTATGTGGTTTACCGAGATTTAGTCAAGACGAACTTTTTGTGAAAGATTCAGCTCAATCTGCCGGCCAGTTTTTGAGTTTTAGTGTCTTGTGATTAACAAACAACCAAACAGACACTAATTTTTATATACTACTAGCTGACCCGGCAATCGTTGTTTTGCCATATAAATTATTTCTAGGGAATTTTTAGTGTAGAAAAAAATAACTAACTTATTGTAAGTGTGTAAGGATGTGGTATATGAGTGAAAGAGGCATAGAGCGCTGTGAACGATGAGGGAATATAAAAATAACAAAACACCAAACATTATTTTTTTTAATTTTCCAAAAAGAATCTATCAATCAATCAATCAATCAATCAATCAATCAATCAATCAGTCTATCTATCTATCTATCTATCTATCTATCTATCTATCTATCTATCTATCTATCTATCTATCTATCTATCTATCTATCTATCTATCTATCTATCTATCTATCTATCTATCTATCTATCTATCTATCTATCTATCTATCTATCTATCTATCTATCTATCTATCTATCTATCTATCTATCTATCTATCTATCTATCTATCTATCTATCTATCTATCTATCTATCTATCTATCTATCTATCTATCTATCTATCTATCTATCTATCTATCTATCTATCTATCTATCTATCTATCTATCTGTCTATCTATCTATCTATCTATCTATCTATCTATCTATCTATCTATCTATCTATCTATCTATCTATCTATCTATCTTTCTATCTATCTATCTATCTATCTATTGTCCAACGCCCATCAAATCTTATCAGTAGAATGACTCATCTATGGGACGACGGGATACAAAATTTAAGTGTTGTACAACTTACAATTTGGAAGATATCCCATTATTAAGATCTGGCTCGTATGGGTGGTGCCAGGCCCCCTGAAAAATAGATAGTAGCCGATTCTCAGACCTACTGAATATGCATATAAAATTTCATAAAAATCGGTCAAGTCGTTTCGGAGGAGTATGGTAACAAACACTGTGACACGAGAATTTTATATATAAGATACTTATATATAGATAATTTAAATTAGTTGCCAGTCGATCGAGCGAAGCTAAAGCACGAGTTTATTCCACAGCTGCTGGAAACTAGGTTACTATACATAAATATGTTTCTGCATTCATAGAAGCCTTTCCCGTCGTGATCGGCAAGAGTTGACACACTTTTCAGTTTCGGATATTTTCCAACTTGCCATCATTGCCAATCCAATTTGACAGCAAATTTGAATCATTCATGACATATCTTTATCTCAGCAGCTTTGCAATTTCTCCATAAATTATTTTTTCTCCAGCTTCAACTCTAGTTCCATTCAAGGCTTTTCACTACCCTTTCCCTCGGCGTATCTTTCAACATATCGCCTCATATTTGTTTGGATTCAATGCGTATTTGCCCTACTATAAAGCAAGAAAACAAACAGTGAAGAATGCTGGAGAAATCCAACAACTGGAGTAAAGCGTCCGAACTATGCAAAAATGTTTAAAAGCATTTTACTGCCGTTGACGATGGCCAATTGACAATGGTTTAACACTCAATGGAAACTGGTAGTCATTCAGTCAATTAGTTTATTAGCCACCTAACCCATTGACACAATTTCACACTTAGCTCAGCGTCGCACTATGGGGCCTCTGCCGGGAAAACGTTGCAAAAATCAAAAATTTCATGAAAGCGTTCGATAAAATAAGTACACGTATCTATATACGTTATCTTATTCGGATTAGTAGTTTGGGAGGTAGAGCCGCTCAAAGTTGACAATTTATCCACATCGAGAAAAATGTGTATTTCTTTTTTTTGTCATTTTTAAGATTGATTTGTATGTAAATAAAGCGACCAATTGCCTACAACAATGCTGCACGTTACGTCTATGTCTTAAAGAAAGGGGATCACGTTTCTTCTTATAGTAGACAGTTGCTTGGTCTTGACCTCAAAAGCTACTTAGAAGCACGGAACTGTATGTTTTTACATAAACTTATACATACGAAGCGTCCCTGCTACCTTTTTGAAAAACTTTTGTTTTGCAAGTCAAGTCGAAACTACAATCTCCTAATTCCTAACCATAATTTCAAAAATTCCAGTAGGCTATTTTTCGTTAGCGCCATAAGGTCTTGGAATTCGCTTCCTAGTGCCATCAAATGTATTTCGGGTAGTGGTAACTTTAAGCATCTACTCTTCAAACATTTCTCATAACAATTCAAACTTTTCTCTCACTCTTTACCCTACTTCTCTACTTTCACTTACTCATAGTTAAGATTTTTCTTTGTAAATTATTAAACATTGTAATAATATTGTATTTATTGTGTAATGCTTAAAACGAATGTGTTCCTAATTGGCATGCAAAAGATTGTATCTTATATGCCTCTATTATCTGTTAAATAAATAAATAAATAAATAAAAACTAATAAAACTAATTCTAAACAATCGGTAACTTGTTGGTTTTTTCTAAAAGATACGTTAATTGTAAATATAATAAAAAAAAAAATTTATTTTGTCTTAAAAGTTTGGCGATCTACCGATTGCTCGAAAAGTCTATATTTCAACCTTTTTTCCAACTTTGATCGAGTATAAAAAAAATATACCAAAAATAACCTCTGCGAAATTGAGGGTGGTTATTTATTATTCAATTATTTACCTAACTTCCAAAACTCAGCTGCCGCTTTACTTTCTAGAGCAATCAAAGTGAAACAACCTCGGGTCGAAAAACACGGAGGTATACGAAAAATCGCGCACATTTAGTACGGTCAAAAACCCATTTTGTGTTGCTGGCATCTATCTATATCTATATGGGTCATTCTTTTACAAACCGAACAACTTTTTTGACCCCATAATTTATATTCATCCCAAAATTTTTTTTTCACTTCTGGGCATAAAATTAACCGACACGTATATCAGAATTTATTCGAAAAAAATTTTTTTTCTTTATATAATTATTTAAAATTTTGAAAGTTACGCGTATTTTGCTAGATTCTAACATGTTTAAAATTCAATATCTCCGGTTCGGCTTATCTTATCGACACAATTTCAAAACCGTTTTTTAGCTTATTGTATGCACTTTAGAGGAATATGTTTTAAAATTTTTTTTATTTTTAATAAAAAAAGTATATTAACAATTTGATTGTTTAAACAATTTTTTGATGATGTTCCCCAAAAACAATTTGATTGAAAAAAATACTGCTATTTTCGCAACGTTATTACCTACAAAACGCATATTTCAAAAAAGTGGAGACTTAATTAGATCATAAGATAGAAAAAAATTTCCACCGCAAGTCAAGCGAGACGAGTCCCATCAAGTCGCGCGCGCTCACTGTGTGAGTATCAAGGGAAACGGTGCGCGCGACTTGCTACCAACAACGTTTTCTATCTTATGATCTAATTAAGTCTCCACTTTTTTGAAATATGCGTTTTGTAGGTAATAACATTGCGAAAATAGCAGTATTTTTTTCAATCAAATTGATTTTGGGGAACATCATCAAAAAATTGTTTAAACAATCAAATTGTTAATATACTTTTTTTATTAAAAATAAAAAAAATTTTAAAACATATTCCTCTAAAGTGCATACAATAAGCTAAAAAACGGTTTTGAAATTGTGTCGATAAGATAAGCCGAACCGGAGATATTGAATTTTAAACATGTTAGAATCTAGCAAAATACGCGTAACTTTCAAAATTTTAAATAATTATATAAAGAAAAAAAAATTTTTTTCGAATAAATTCTGATATACGTGTCGGTTAATTTTATGCCCAGAAGTGAAAAAAAAATTTTGGGATGAATATAAATTATGGGGTCAAAAAAGTTGTTCGGTTTGTAAAAGAATGACCCATATATCCAATCACGCTCAAACGGACTGGCTGATTTCAATGAAGTTTTCTTTGTTGGAATCGTCTTGAGTCAGTTCAGGTTTGTGCGAAAAGAAAATTCCGGAAAATCTATTGGAAAAGTCGGGAAATGCCTGTCATTTTTGACCGTGAATTCTGAAAATTTTCAGACGATAACTTTGGAACTATAAGTCACACATCAATTAAATTCACTACGAACTTACTATTTAGTCATGTCCTTCGACAGAGGGAATGGGGCGGGAATTGGACAAGGGGGTGTGGCACCGCCCATAAAAGCCAAATCTTTATAAATGAATATCTTCGAAATTGTAAGGTGCAGAGCATTGAAATTGAGTATTGTGTCGTCATGAGTCATTCTACTGGTAAGATTTGATGGGCGTTGGACAAGGGGCGTGGCACATTTTTTGTGACCCAAAGTTAGGTTAGGTTATGGTGGCTGCCTATATAAGAGACAAACTCGGAGGCCTATTATGAGGCCCTTGTGATACCACATATTTCACCCGTTTTTTTAAATGTGTATGCAATACTGTCTTTTCCAACATATGTTACAACACACATTTCAAGCGGAGGGGGAAAGGGAGGACCTACAGTTTAACGCCGAATCCGAACGGCGATTGGCAGTTTTTCTTTCACACTTGGAGATTTTGCCATTGCCTGCCAAGAGCGCACTTGTGCGATTCTTGTAATTCTCATCTCCTTCATGTGGATAGCGATAGAAGTAGGACTATCGAGGCCGGCTTTGTGACCCAAATATTTTGATGAATTATAAGTCGCACAGCAATGAAACTAAGTACGAACCTACCATTTATTCATATCTTTCGACAGAGGGAATCGAGCGGGTATTAAACAAGGGGGCGTGGCACCGCCCATTTAACTTAAATCTGGTTCAAGCGCAGTCTATTTATTTACTGAAACTTAGCAGTCTCGATTGAGTTAATCAGAGAAGAAACTTACTCATACGGTACATAAAATTTTAGCACATGGAAAGGATTTAATAGAATACCAGTGCTTGCCAATAGGGGAATTGTCTGAAGAAGCTCAAGAATGCAAAAATAAGGACTACAAAAGGTATAGATGTATGAACACTTGCAAAATATCACGATCTAGACAAAATGAAGGCCTTTTCAACATGTTAGCAGTCTCTTCTGATCCAGTTATTTCATCTATGAGGTCTGTAAGATCACAAAAAGAACTTACAAATACTTATAGCTTAGAAATGCTTTCATTATTAGACATTCCTCCCAGTGTAGATAACTATTTTAAAAAATCTAACTTACTAAAAAAAAATTTTTCTTGTAAAAAATTATGTATGAATCAATAAATTATATTAATTTATTGAAAAAAATATATAAAAAATTTCTTTTTTAATGCAACCAAAAAAGTAATTTCATTTTAGTATGAAGTTTTTTTTTCTTAACTTTGACAACGAATTTTAAAGCCCCCTGTTACTGTGGCACCCTGTTTTTATGCTTATTTTAAAGCTTGCATATTATACTTTGAGATGCAATTTAAATTTTTTTAATATCTTTATTGGTTCAGAAGTTATGATTTTTGCAACGAAAAAAGCCAAAAGGCGCCATAGTGCGTCGTCTCCACGTTGTTTCCAACGGAATACCATTCCATTCGCAATGTGCGTATTGTGCAGCAGCCAGACACAGTTCGGCCAGTGTAAACTGAGAACTATCAACACAGACACAAAAAACCCAAGCAGAAGACTGTAATTTTGACTCATTGCGTTTTTACCTTCACGCTTGCGGAGGTATTGCTTGCTATTTGTATAATTTGTCCGTTAATTTTTTTGCACCCTAAGCTTAGGCTTGTTGGCCATTTAACTGATCTGTTGATTCAAGGAAGACATTTTTAAATGCTTAAAAACTGTTACTAAACAGAGACAAATAGAAGAGACAGATAGAAAAGATAGATTAAGCCATGTTTGAGTTGGAACAGCTTCGAACGCTGGCAAAGAGCTGCATATAACGATGGACGGATGAAGCTTTGTGCCTCAATTACGCACGTTTTGATCAATTGGCCGACCGACGACCACACATAACATCCGCTATCTACAGCGCTGGCAGATGGTCAACGACTGCTTGTCGGCGTGGTCTGTGTGTAAGCAGATATGAGTTCACCTGCTTAAATACGAGGGCGGGTCAATAAGTCCGTGACTTTTTGAATGAAACACAGGTTTTTAGATAAAAAGTTATTTTATTTTTCAACGTAGTCTCCTTTGAGATCTATACACTTAGCCCAACGTTTCTCCAGTTTTTTTATCCCTTCCGAAAAATATGATTTGTCGAGGTCTTCAAAATAGGCATTTGTTTGTGAGATGACTTCGTCATTGGAGGCAAATCTCTTTCCGCCGAGCCATTTCTTCAAGTTTGGGAACAAGAAATAGTCACTTGGGGCTAGATCGGGTGAATAGGCGGGATGAGGGAGTAATTCGTAGCCCAATTCATGGATTTTTGCCATGGAAACTGCACATGTTTGCACCCGTGCATTGTCCTGGTGGAAAAGGACTTTTTTCTTGGCCAAGTGCGGTTGCTTTTTCTTCAATGCCTCATCGAATCGACCCAATAAGTTGCTGTAATATTCACCATTGATTTTTTTCCTTTTTGAAGGTAGTCAATGTGGATAATACCGCGTGCATCCCAAAAAACAGTCGCCATGACTTTATTGGCTGACAAACCCACCTTTGCCTTCTTTGGCGCCGATTCACCCCGAGAAACCCACTGTTTTGACTGCTGTTTGGTCTCCGGTGTGTTGTGGTGGATCCACGTTTCGTCCACGGTTACGAAACGGCGCAAAAACTCGTTCATATTGCGATTGAACAACGCCAAACATTCCTGCGAAATTGTCACACGGTTGCGTTTGTGGTCGATTGTGAGCAAACGCGGCACCCATCTTGCGGAAAGCTTTCTCATACCCAAATGATCATTTAAAATTGAAACGACAGAGCCATGTGAGATGCCTATGGCTTCCACAATCTCTCTCACTTTTAATCGCCGATCGGCTAAAACCATATCGTGGATTTTTTCAATTGTTTCGGATGTGGAGACCTCAACTGGGCGTCCAGAACGTTCGGCATCTTCCGTGCTTGTACGGCCACATCGGAATTCAGTAAACCACTTTTTTTTCATGGAAATGGATGGTGCAGAGTCCCCATAATATTTATCAAGCTTAGCCTTGGTTTGCGTAATGGATTTTTTCCGCAAAAAATAATGTTTAATGAGCACACGAAATTCACTTTTTTCCATTTTCTTCTCAGTCAACGCGGTAGTCTGATATTAACGGCTGTCAAAAACAAACTAAATGTCGCAGCTTGTTCAATTTTTGACAAGAGTCAACTGACAGATGACTGTTGACGGGAGCAGTGTTGCCATTTCAATTAAGAGGCGGGAAATTCAAAAAGTCACGGACTTATTGACCCGCCCTCGTAGCAGTGACATAAATCATACCAGGAAACGAAAACGGCGAGACAAGACCGCAAATGAGACGCAACATACCAGGCCACAAGTGGTCAGTGTAGCCAAGCCCACCACCGACTTAACCAGTATGATTAACGTTAGTTGACAACTCCAGTTAACACCAGCCAGCGGCGAGCCGGGTGGCAAGTGGCAGGCGGCGCGCTGTGCTGCCAAGTGGAACCCGCTAGAAACTGGAATGATGTGCATCGCGGCATGGCGCCAGCAACAACAGGCATGGACCTCGAACAGTGCAACGCACGTTCATAAAAACCAAAAACATGATTTGTACAATTTGTAGAAACAAACATTTTTTATTAAAATTTTGATTTTCCTTATCACAGGACTCTTTCGAAGTCACTACATTTAATTTCATGCAATTTGTCTCTGTGGTCAAAAACGCTTAAATCGACTTAGAAGTGAAGTTACACACCGCGCTTCAACCGTTTTAACGTACAATGCGTTGTTGCGTCCTGCGCGGAAAGTTACACACCAAGCATTAATACCAAACATTTTATAATACAAAACAATACCCAGCGCCTTGCTAACGGAATCCTACGCCATAGCCCTCATATTTTTGTTTTTATACTCGATGCTGCCTTTCTCATAGAGGACTTTGTGCTTCCTTACATCTTCAGTAAATTTTTCGGCCGTTTTTTGGCATTCTTCAGCCACAAAATAACACAGTGATGGTAACAATTCACACATAGATAACCGATAGAAACAACCAAAAACAATCTAAAATGCTTACGGTCAAGGAATTGTATTTAATTTTAACCCCTTTTAAATATTTGAGGAACAAAAATAATGATTTAAATAATTTTTCAGATATTTCATTCTTGTAGACTAATTGTTTTTGTTCTACAGGGTTTTTCATTTCGAACCGAAAACTTTGACAGCCCTGCGTTCGACAACCGCAGCTGCCATCTGTCGTTGCATTGTGTTAATATTGTAGTTTAGTGTTTGCCATTTATGAAAATGGACCGATTTAGCATCGCTCAACGTGTAAACATAGTGAAAATTCACTACAAAAATGGTGAAAATTTGAGCACCACTTTTCGCGCACTAAGGACGGATTTCGGACGTCACGGAAGGCCTGTTTTGTCAACAATTTCGGATTTATTGCCGAAATTCGAACGAACTGGTTCTGTACAAGATGTACAGAGGCCAATAGATACGTAATCGCCCTGCTCGTTCGGCCGAAAATATTGCTGCTGTAGCTGCCAGTGTTGAAGATGACCGTTACCGTCAATTCTGAACGTTATGGCCGTATGATAACCGAGTATTTCTGGCCAGCGATCGAAGATATGGATGTGGAGGAGATGTGGTTTCAACAGGACGGCGCTACATGCCACACAACACGACCGAACATGACAGAATTGCGAATCAGGTTCGATGAACGCATAATTTCGCGTTTTGGTGATGCCAATTGGCCGTCAAGATCGTGCGATCTGAACGCTTTGGACTTTTTTCTTTGGGGCTACGCGAAAGACCAAGTCTATGCAGACAATCCGCAGACTCTGGAGCATTTGAGGGACAACATACGTGCAGTTCTTGGCGCCTTACAGCCTGCTATATGTAAAAAAGTCATCGAAAATTACCTAAAAAGAATCGAGGTGTGCCAGGCTGCTCGTGGCGGTCATTTGAATGATGTCATATTCCATTACTAATGGCACAAACCAAATATTATTTTGATAATAAAGTTTCATCAAAATTCAAATTTTAATTGATTTTTTTTCTTTATTTACTTTTTCGGCTCATGATGAAAAACCCTATATTTGAAGTCCGATTTGATTGCACATGTGAGCTAACCACCACCAAGAAATATCATCAGCTGATTAGGTGTAATTTCGCACAAAACGCTTCAAAAAGTTGAAAGTTGGTGAACTGTTTCCGTTTGATGCAACCTGTGCCACGTTGCATAACTCACTCTATGAAAATAAACTGTTTCAACTTTTTTGACAACCGCGCTAGACGCGCTGCCGAGCAGGACGCGCGGTGCGTAACATCCTTGAGTAGAGGGTGCTAGCATGTTCCTTTCAAACGTGCTGCTCAAAAAAATACTTATGGACTTAAGCGATTATTGCTTTGGCCACAGAATTTATAAAGCATATTTTCATTGGCTATAACTTTTGAACTATCTAAGCAGATTGAACGAACCTTCTTTTGGAATAAACAGTGATAATTTGTCTATGCTGGCAGTGTCACATTTTGTCTATGCTTTGTTTTGTTCGTATGTGCCGTTAGTTTAAAAAGAAGGCCACGCAAGATCAAAATAATATAGTGCATGATATGTGGGAGTATAAACAAATTTCCACCAGTGTCCACCATAATTTTAGCAGTTAATTATAGCTTTATGAAAATCAAAAATAGTGAAATCAATAAAGTGTACCAAGTAGATGACGTACACTTATTTCTCTGAGTACCAATTGCCAATGTGTCATTTTATTTGTGTCAGTTCGATTAACCTTTATTTTTGTTGTCGCTAAAATAGCACAATATTTAAAATTTATTTTCAGTACTCCAGAAATATATATTTTCGTAATGTATTTTATGTTAGAAAAACATAGAAACTGCATTGCCGTGCGTTTTTTACAGACAGCACGATTTTGCTGGCATGTAGTTGCGTTTTTCGTGTCGGTTTTGGAGCAGAACGTATTTTTAAACAACAATTTATTTTGAAATTTTTTCATACAGCACAGACAGGTTATGAACTCTGACATTTGTCAGCAAAATGACATTAACTGTCAGAAAATAAGTGTATGATGAAGAGAGAGTTCCTGCTATCTGGCACACTTTATTAATTTCACTATGGATGCGTATTTGTAGTAGTAATTCAATAGGTGTCAATATAATTAACTGAAACAGAAAAGATTTGAATAAAAATTTTGAAATTGCTTTTTGTGCAGGCAATTTGATTATGTAAACATGGAACATTCGGAATCAATGTCAATGTAATTTTGCTCCAGTGCAAGGAAAAATGCTAGCGAAAAAGTTATTTCTTATAAATTATGCCAAGAATTTTATTTAAATATAATTTTGTGTTTCTTTATAACTCTAAATAAGCACTACAAATGTGTTTACGAACATATATTAATGTACAACATTTATATGCGCGATTTTTAAATCGGAATGCATTTGAGTTCGGAACGCATTTGAGTTCAATTGAACATTTCTGTACCTATGGCTGAATATCTAAATGTGGCTGAAGTGGTTAAAATATTTTAAATAAAATCAAAAACTTTTGGAAAATTATCTATTTTGCAACATTTCTATACTCAACAAATGTAACAAAAATATCAACTCTAAATCAACTGCAATTGCCACCTTCACCACTGAATGTGTAAATATTCACCACGAAGACAAAAATCGAACTGTCATTGCTCACAAAATAATTTTTACAAATGTGAGCCCCGATCAACACAAAATTTTCTTGTGTCCAGTCAACTTTTGTGTAAAAATATAAATTTCAAATTAAAATTTCAAACTGACAATAATTGTGGTGAATATTTATTGCCGGGTAGAGTTGCTTTTGCAAAGCTTTCGAAATTATATAAAAATATTTCATGATTTTAGTTGTAAAGCATCTAATTTGTGAGAATCTGTGCCCTAGGCATGCCTGCATAAAAAGTCATTGTCCGAAACATAAAATCGTTTTAAACTACACTTAAGAAATTCATGAAAACTCCAGTTTTTCAGGGTTTCTCAAGAGCACGTAAACCTAAAAGTTAATGTACTTATTCACCACAGTGACAGTTTTACACGTGAACAACAGCAATTTGACAGGAGCCTTCAGAAAAAATCGACGTCCGGTTGTCAAAGAGTGTCGCTACTTAGGATTTACTTTGCTCTTCATTCTCGCAGGCTCCCACGGCGCAAATATTCTATTCTTCTTCTTCTTGATTTATTCTTCAAAAACAGCTGTGAATTTGTTCTGCAACCGATTTGCCATGGAATTTTAAAAAGTGTGCTCAGTGTTGATGGCAAATATTTGAAATGACATGCATTTGCCCAAATATTTGCACGGTATCGCGAATTGCCCTATTGTATATTCTTTGGTGGTACCACAGAATAAACAGTATACAGAAGGCGCATCTGAAATAATTTTGCGATTTCATTCCCGACGCGGGCGGGAAGCAACAAAAGTGAGGAAAATGTAAAGGGAACCACACGCATAGATTTGTGCTTTATTCTCATTTCGACAACAACACGCAATGTTGTTGCTTTCCGCAGCAAGCCAGCTTGGCTTTACTCGGGCACTTTGAAATAGTGGTTGTTTTGGCAAGCGATTGCCAGTCACTTTTTCCTATGCAAATTTTGCCTGTCTTCTTGTTCTTCTTTGTAAAAAAGAAAGCGCAGAGCGAGCACGTGCCAGTGAATTTGTTTATTGTCATTATCAATCGAATCTTCGGCAGTGACTACGTGACGCGAAACTCGGAGGAGAAATGATTTTCAGACCATTTTTTGCTTTTTCCAATCGTCCGATAGTGTACGGGTTTTTTTACCCAAACATTCGCACAGCACCGGTTACCAGTCAATTGTTTGCATCTTAAACTTGTGCTAACTTTTCTTATTCGCTGTAAATATAGCATTGCAAACCAACTTGTTTTACTGGTCTAAGTAATTTTGATTATAACGCGTACAAAAAATAGCATAAATAAATTATTTCATACGCTGAAGTCAGCAGATATTCGGTTGTTTTTTCCTTCAGTTCATGTCTCATTGAGTTTGCCGTTTCTAGTGCAGCAAGAAACAGTGATGGCAAGTTGAACTCTTTTCAAACGCAGAGCTGCAACTCAAGCAATGCAAACGTTAAGGCTTTGAGGGCAGTCACCAAAAACTGAAGTAAAATCATATTAAAACACGAGGCAACATACTTATGACGTTTTTCAGCAACAACGTTTTTTGCAATCAATTTCCTATAAACGTACTACAGAATGAAAGCAAAAAAAAACCAATTACTTGTATTTTATTTGCAAATAAACATCGAACGCACCAGCAGCCCTTGCCCTGGCGTTTGTATGGCGAATTTTTTGTACGAACCCTAATCAACTCTGGGGCCTGGTTTTACCGAATTTGCGACTCTGGCGCCTGGTTTTACCGAATTAGCAACCGTGACCCCTCCGAGTTTCGCGTCATGTAGTCATTGAACAACCCTACAAGGAATGCCTAACCGAAACTCCAGAAAAAAGTTCAAAATTTGTCTAAAAACCAACACATTCATAAAAATTTCCCAATTCTAACTAACACATACAAATCCGCATTTCACATTTTGGGATTTTTTTCAGTAAGTGGGAATGAAAATATATTTGCATTAGTACCTTCCATATTCTCTATATGAAAGAGTGAGATAACGATATAAACGTGGCGTGCCACCTGATTTTATGCACAAAATGTCGTAGTGCTACGAGAAGATTTCAACTGGTACGTCAGGCAAGCGTCCGCTGGCGAATTAATTTTTGTGGAATGTTTTGAAGGTAATAAAATCTTTACTTGACTAAAAAATAACATTTAATTTAATTATTATTTCATGATTGTTTTATATAGATGTTTTCTGAACCCTGGAGGCTAAAACCATAGGCGCCGGAAGAAATATTGTGTTTTTTTTTGGTGTCTTTTTCGCTTTTTATCATTGTATTTCTGTTTTTTATAATAACAAAATACATTTGTATTGAACTAATCGTGCAAATAGTCTTAATGTACATCAGGTACATCTAACTGATGATTTGGTTAGATGTAGCTGATTGTTATGGTAGACATACCGAATCGTACGTTATGTCTACCAGATAGGTCTGACCGGTTTGTCGGTTAGACGTAACTGATTGTTACGGTAGACATACCGAATCGTACGTTATGTCTACCAGATAGGTCTGACCGGTTTGTCGGTTAGACGTAACTGGTTGTTACGGTAGACATACCGAATCGTACGTTATGTCTACCAGATAGGTCTGACCGGTTTGTCGGTTAGACGTAACTGGTTGTTACGGTAGACATACCGAATCGTACGTTATGTCTACCAGATAGGTCTGACCGGTTTGTCGGTTAGACGTAACTGATTGTTACATGCGAGACTCCATGTGAGTAAGCGAGACAGCTGTACGTTTGCCAAGATTTCGTAGTGCATGCGTTAGAAGGTGATATCAAATCACACGTACACGAAATCAAGTCACACGTACACAAAAGGACTAGTCAGATTTTTTACACGGCTAGAATAAATCTGACTAGAAATATAACCGATATGTTGGTTATTTATACCGGTTATATAACTAGTCATATGACCGGTAGTCTCCTTGTAGGGAAGTGAGTCAAATCAGATTATGAGCCAGTAACTACCCTACAAGGAATGCCTAACCGAAACTCCAGAAAAAAGTTCAAAATGTGTCTAAAAACTAACACATGCATAAAAATTTCCCAAATATCACTAACACATACAAATCTGCATTTCACATTTTGGGATTTTATCCAATAAGTGGGAATGAAACGATATATTCGCATTAGTACCTTCCATATATTCTCAATAGGAAAGAATGAGATAGCGATATGAACGTGGCGCGCGCCACTTGAGTTTATGCGCGAAATGTTGTAGTGCTACAGAATTTACTTGAAAAAAGTAATTGCTATGGCCGAAGTAACCGAGTAGTATTCTCAAGTTATACGAAGTATTCGCAAGTTATACGGATTAATTTCCACGAATATCCCATATATGCACTGAGTTTTTTTTTTTTTAAATCTAAAATTTGAATATGTAAATATTAGTTAAAAGCCTTTAAATGCTATTTGCGGTAATTCCTTAAAATGTGGAATGAGAAAGTGGGTACTGACTTCTTTCAGACAGTAAGTATCCACATCTCTATGAATGCAAAAATAAAGAATTACAATTTTGCGCGTGAAAGCAAGTGGAGTGAATTTTAAAGTGGAAGTGAATTTTAAAGGAAAAAGAAAGTAGACACCAGCCCAAAGGATTAATTAAAGATAAGTATAATATTTATAAGTAATATATATATAAATAAAGTGATAGTGATAGTGAAATTTCAATAATAATAATGAAAAGAAGAAATATAGAAAACTGCATGAGCAAGGAGAAAAAGCGGTTGGAATCAATAGCAACACGATTCCAGCAGCTTGATGAACTTGCTCATGCACATGCAGAGGAATGTGTGGAGAATATAAATTCTAGTGCGCATGCGTCCAGTGATTTTCAGAAGGAGTTAGCCGGTTGTGTGTCTGGTAGTAGCGTTTCCGATCTTGAGAGTTTGGCTGGTTGTGTACCCAGTGAAAGTGGAGATACGCAAGATAGGGGTGAGGAAATAAAATTGTGGGCTATTAGGAATAACATTTCGCAAAACGCTTTGGACGATTTCCTGAAAACTTTGCGTAGAATAGGTGTAAGTGGCTTGCCACTTACTGCAAAGACTCTGTTAAGAACAGAGAGAAAAAAAGTAGAAATTAGGTCCATTCCAAATGGAGATTTTATTTACATGGGAATTCAAAATCATTTTCTTTTAAGCTCTTGCGATTTTTTAAATGAAGAAAGCTTAATTCGTCTTGATATTGGTATTGATGGCCTTAAGTTATTTAATAGCTCCAACCGTGTTTTGTGGCCAATTCTGGGAGCTTTAGTTGATTTTCCAAAGGTGCCTCCATTTGTTATTGCTTGTTTCTCTGGCTTTAAAAAGCCACATGATATTGACGACTTTATGAGGGATTTTTGTGAGGAAGTGGTGTTTTTAAAGGAAAATGGTTTAAAAATAGGTTCAAACCAAGTTATTAAGCGTTTTGAAGTACGTCTTTTCACTTGCGACTCACCAGCAAGAGCTTTCGTAACAGGTGTTCAATCCCATAATGGGAAAAATTGTTGTCCGAAATGCTGTCAGGAAGGGAGGTATATGGTGCGAAGAGTGTGTTTCTCTAAAGAAGTAGGTATGTTGAGGACGAACGATTCATTTCAATTGAGACTTGATAAGTCTCATCATAGCTTACAATTCAAAGTGCAAAAAAGCGTGGTAGAATCTGCTGGGTTTGGAATGGTTTCTCAATTTCCATTAGATAGCATGCATTTGGTAGATTTAGGTGTTGTAAAAAAGTTAATAAAGTTATTTATTAAAAAAGCTGATGTAAGAAAAATTAATAAAAAAATTGAGTTTCTTGCCGATTTTGTTCCAACAGAATTTGTTCGAGTGTCTAGGAGTTTAAATGAAATAAGCAATTGGAAAGCAACAGAATTTAGGCAATTTTTGTTATATACTGGCATATTTATTTTAAAGAATTGCATTGATAGCGATTCATACTATAATTTTTTGCTGTTGCATGCTAGTATTAGACTTCTCTCCAGTGAAAGGTCGTATAGAATAGAGGCTAATGTTGCTCAAAAAATGTTAGAGGATTTCGTTTCAAACTTTGGTGCAATGTACGGTGACGAATTAGTTAGTTTTAACGTACATGGTTTGCTTCACTTGTCTGACTGCGTAAAGCAATATGGGCCCCTCGATACATTTTCTGTTAAAATTGTTAAAAAACCTAATAAAATTTTGCAGCAGCTTCACTTGAGAGTTCACGAAAGGCAAGAATGTCATTTAAATTTGCAAATGATTTCGAAACTAGGATCATTTATTATAGATGAAAGAAAAGAAAAGGATAGTTATTGCTTCTCTGAAAAGTTTGGCCCAATTAAAGTTGTGGGACGTTTGAGAGCCTCAGAGCCTAATATCTTTGTTTGTAAGGCCTTTCAAGTGAAGGAACACTTTTTTATAGAACCCATTGAATCATTTTCTGGACTAGGTATTATTCTTGCAAGCCAACTTAGTAATGAAACGGTAGAAGTTAGCAGGTCTGAAATTACATATAAGTATTTTAGTGTGCCTTATTTAGACAAATTTATTCTAGTTCCATTTCTTCATCATCTTTTCCATGCATTTTGCAACTAGTGATATTCTCCACACATTCCTTTTTTCAGAAGCAGCTATAAGCTCATAATTTTGAAATAACATCAAATCTAATTTTTATTTTTTAAATGGATTCTTTCAGAAACAATATTTTTGAAGAAAGCGAAAATTCTATCATGGACATGTCCATGAACTCTGACAATACCAGTAAGTAAAGTAATTTCATTTTTAATTTAAATTTCCTTTCAATATATTTTCTCTTTCAAGTTCTACCAAACAAACCTAATCCAGATTTTAAAGAGGAAGTGCTGGGTCTGTTAAAGCAGCTAGTAAATAAGACAACAGTTCTCGAGAAGAAAATAGAAAAAATTGAAAATGAGGTAAGACGAAAATAATAAACTATATTTCTATATGAAATAATAACTCTTTTTATTTAGATGGTCCGCAAAGCAGACAGCATGGCACACACAAAAGTGCTGTGCGAATGCAAAGTGTCGCTGAGGAAAATAGAATCTGCTGTTTGCCGAATGACAGGAGAAAACGTAGACAAAACTATAGATGACATTGCTAGCGTATTACCCTTCACCTCCATCGTCGCAGTTCTGGACATGGAGGAAAAACTAAAGCAAGAAGAATACCTTCAAGGAATGGTAAGTTTTAGTTTCACTACCATTGTTTCTATTTTATTAATCTTTTACTCTTTTATTAGACTGCATACGTCCACAAGTTAAAAGGCGCCTCAGACGACGTGGACGTAGTCATTCGGAAAGTATTCGATGATCGGGTACTTGCCGATTTCAACTGGGAGGGCAGGTGGGGCAAGCGCTCATTGGCGGAGTTGTTAGTGGTGGAGCGGATATTATGTGGTAAAATCTTAACATTATTTTAAAATTGCTTTAAATTACATTTATTCGTTATATTTAGATGTTTTCCAAAGCCTTGGCCGGCACCAATTCGAAAAAGCCACCCGAAAAGCTGTTGAATTGAGCCACAATCGTTTCAAGCAACGCAAATATCAGGGAACCAAAGCCAGCCTGCCCCCCCAGTAGAAATATTTTGTATGTCATGTCATTTTGTCCTGTAAATTTGTATCTAGTCTTTTTTATTATATTTATCTTTATGTTTTTGTTTAATATTAATGTTATGTTCGTTATGTTCCTATCACTGTAGATCAGTGTTTCTTTTTTATGTATTTTTGTAGAACAGTGTTTTTGTTATGCAAATAAATTAACAATAAAATTAATATTATTATAGAATATTTATTTAGTTACATCTGACCGGTTTGTCGGTTAGGTGTAACTGGTTGTTACGGTAGACATACCGAATCGTACGTTATGTCTACCAGATAGGACTGACCGGTTTGTCGGTTAGGCGTAACTGGTTGTTACGGTAGACATACCGAATCGTACGTTATGTCTACCAGATAGGACTGACCGGTTTGTCGGTTAGGCGTAACTGGTTGTTACGGTAGACATACCGAATCGTACGTTATGTCTACCAGATAGGACTGACCGGTTTGTCGGTTAGGCGTAACTGGTTGTTACGGTAGACATACCGAATCGTACGTTATGTCTACCAGATAGGTCTGACCGGTTTGTCGGTTAGGCGTAACTGATTGTTACATGCGAGACTCCATGTGAGTAAGCGAGACAGCTGTACGTTTGCCAAGATTTCGGAGTGCATGCGTTAGAAGGTGATATCAAATCACACGTACACAAAAGGACTAGTCAGATTTTTCACATGGCTAGAACAAATCTGACTAGAAATATAACCGATATGTTGGTTATTTATACCGGTTATATAACTAGTCACATGACCGGTAGTCTCCTTGTAGGGTACCCAGCAAGACGGTCGTAACCGAATCACTAACACTTTTACGAAATTTTGGACTTACACTAATACAAAGGCAAATAAATTCCCAATCATTTTACTAAGAGCAAAAGAGACACTGGTGCTTTTTGAAACAAGCACGTGTTAGAATGAGATAGCAAACATTTGTAAACGAAATGTTTGAATGTTGCAAATAAAATATTTCAAGCATATTTTGAATCAAAGTTTCTTTTGTGCTCATAAATTTTTAAAAATTCAACACTGATCAGAGCTAAGTGAAACAACAATATTTTATATTCACGCAAAATACATGCATAAGAGTGAAACAAAAACATTCCCAATAATCAGGTAGTTCTCGAGCTTGGACGTGCGCGCCATTTGTCAAATTTACAGGTGCAGTGTACAAATAAAATTTGTGAAATTTGTGAAAGTTCGCCAACAGTTTAAGAAAGGAAAAAAAGGAAACCAGAAAACGGACTGAAAGTAGGTTCAAACAATATCTTAAAAAAATTTGATGTCCGACTTTTTACTTGCGATTCACCAGCTAGGGCCTTTATCACAGGAGTGCAGTCCCATAATGGGTTTAATGGTTGTCCTAAATGTTGCGAGAAGGGAAAATATTTGGAAAGGAGAGTGTGCTTCTCAAAAAAAATTCATGATTTACGAACTAATAACTCGTTCGCATCTAGAACAGATGAATCCCATCACAGTTTTTCTTTTAAAGGCAGCAAAAGTGTGTTAGAACTTTCGAGGTTTGGCAATTTTCGCAATTTCCACTTGATGGGATGCACCTGGTAGACTTAGGTGTTACCAAAAAATTGCTGCAATTGGTTATTAAAAAAGGAAATGTAACCAAAATGAATGAAAAAATGCATTTCCTTGCCAAATTCGTTCCGTCCGAATTCGGCAGAGTTGCCAGAGACTTAAATGTAATAAAAAATTGGAAATCGACAGAATTTAGGCAGTTTCTTTTATATACGGGAATATTTGTTTTAAAGGATTGCGTTCCCGCAGATTTTTATTACCATTTTTTGTTGCTACATGCTAGCATTAGGCTCTTATCTTGTGCAAGGTCATGTGTAGTTGAAGCCGACGTTGCCCAAAAAATGCTAGAGGAATTTGTTGATTGCTTTGGCATAATTTATGGAGACCATTTAATAAGCTTTAACGTTCATGGATTGCTGCATCTTTCGGAATGTGTTAAGCAATATGGCCAATTAGATAATTTTTCGGCATATAAATTTGAAAATTATATGCAATATTTAAAGAAATTGATTAAAAAGCCGAATCAAATTTTGCAACAATTAAGATTTGAAGAAAGACGCGATATAGATTTTTATAACACAACGAAATTTGGTTCGTTTAATATAGATCCGTTAAAAGTAAAAGACTCCTACGGTTTTTGTAAATATATTGGTCCCTTTAAAATCGTGAGCACTAAATCTGGGAGCAGTTCAATTTTAGTATGTCCGTTTAAAAAAATGGAAAACTATTTTAATGAGCCTATTAATTCTCTCCCGGGACTGGGAATAGCACTAGTAAGTGAATTAAGTACCGAAACGGTAGAAATGAATAAAGAAGATATTAAATATAAATATTTTTGCATTCCCCAGGAGAAAAAGTTCATTTGTATACCTATTTTGCATCATCTTTTTAATGATTTTATTAACTAAGCAGCTTGCTTGCATTTAATTAATTTAAATTTTGTTTTAATAACAACATCAAGAAATAACTAACAAAATAATCCTATTTATAGATGGAATCTGTTTTCAGCAACAGCTCAAATGACGAGCCAACCGAGGCGGTACCATCAAATCGGTGCATCGTGAGAAAATCATATGCATTGAACGATACTCCTCGCTCACCGTCCCCTTCTCCACCCTCTCTCACACAACTTAAAAAACGAAGAATAGAAAACAACAAAGAAAATTCTTCAAGTAGTGATGGTAATACATTTGTTATATATTTTGTATTATTTAACTTTGAACGTTATTACAGACATAAAAGGCATCCTTGAAAAGATTTTAAAAAATCAGCAACGCTTGGAGCAAAAAGTGGATCGACTCGAAAAGTTGCTGGTTGAAAATGTGAGTGTAACTTTTTAATCATGTTTCTCTATATAACACCTTAATACTTTTTTTTCCACTTTTTTACAGATGGTAGGGAAGCCAGAGTTCATGGCACAGAACAAACAGGTGCGGGAAGTAAAGGTTGGCATTCACCATATGCAACGCAGCCTAATGCGAATCACGGGGGAAGCGGTGGACGAGACAGAGGCGCAAATCGAAGCTCTGCTCCCACTCACTACTGTTGATGCAGTAATGGAAGTGGAGGGAAAGTTGCAACAAGCCGATTTTGCATCATCAATGGTACTGGCAACCCCATTTTTAAGATCCCTTCACTTGTCCCATCACTTTTGGCAACAATATACAATATTTTGAAGCATTTCATATTTTTTCGTTGCAGGTTTCGTTCATTCGCAGGCTCAAAGGTCTTTCCAATGACCTTGAGCCAGTTTTTAAAAATGTTTTTGGGGATGACTTACTGGTATTTTACAATTGGGAGGGCAGGTGGGAGAAAAAACCCCTTTTTTAGCGTAGTTCCAAATTATATATCTAATTTTTGTTTTGTTTCAATTTAGATATATTTAAAAGTTTAGGCAGAATTCAGTTCGAGGCGGCAGTTAAAAAGGCGGTGGAAAAGGCGCATAATAGAGTAAAGCAAAAACGACGCAGGGAGAAGGCGGAAGTGCCGCCACCTCAATCCCATAATTTACATACGTATTAATTTTTTGTTTATTAATTAATTTATTTTTGTATTGTTTTATGAGTTTTTATGAATTACACCTGAAGGTTTTGTTGAGTTAATTTTGTTAATTAACTAATTTTTATGAAATACTTGTTAATTTTTTGTTGGATTATTTTTGTTAGTTTTGTATTATCTTTTTGTATTATATCTATTATATCGAAAAAAATTATTAAAAAAAGCATTTTTAATCAAAAGTAAACGTTTTTTTATTCTAATATATGTAACCGATACTGTGGCCGGTATCTCCGTTACGCATTCCGATACTGTAACGGGTACTGTAACCGATACGGTAACTGGTATTTCAGTTACGCTTTCCGATACTGTAACTGGTACGGTACCGGTACGTGTGACGGAAGAGTGAGCGAGAGAACTATATGGACCATATTTCTACATACTACATGAGGGCGAACGGGATGGAAGCTCACACGTATACATGAGTTTCGGTGACTTTTTTCCCATCGCCTTAAGAATGTCACTAGGAGCTGTAACGGAAACCTCGGTTATGCGTACCGGTCATGTTACCGGTGACATAACCGGTACGTGTCTTGCTGGGTAATAGATACACAAAATACCGGTACACATATATGTAATACTTCTATATTGGCACTAAGCTCAAGGTACATTCGCCAACATCACAGTACAGCAATAGTGAAATATGAGCGAGAAAGCGTATAAACGAATGTACCTTGACATATGTCAAAAGTCAGGTGCGGTGAAAATTTACTGGAAATAAATAAAAATTTGTCGAAATTGACTGAAAAGCCTACCTTTTTCTTCAACCGCCCCTGGAGCAGTTTGACAGTTGTTCATGTCTAGAAGTGCACATGTATACACGCATAGAAATACATTCGCAAAATTTCGTGTTTTCTGTCTCATCGCTTGTCTCCCTTTGAGTTCCGAATGAAAACACATTGTGAAGATAGGTTAGTGCCAATCAGAGATCTGCATGCGGTCATATTTTAATCGCTCAGTATGTATTCGTGTAAAATGCGGTGCGATATGTGCCACTGCTCAAAAAACGGATATCAGTATGTATCCCCACCGCAATGCTTCATTCATTCCGAATACTAGTAATCCGAGTACGAATGGTCGAAAAGCCGATGGCTTTGCCCGTTGTCATAGAGTATTTCATTGATATGGGTCCAATTACCGACAATTGATTCAATCATCATATATTTGGAGTTCTATCGTGTTTTTAAAGTATTTAACAATTTTTGTTTTGCATGATTCTATAACTTTTAGACTTCAACTTGCTTAAAAAATAGCAGCAGTTGAGGTGGCAAAATCCATGCCGCAAACATTTCTTCCAAATGCGTATACTTGCTTCATACGCTTCGCGAATTGTGCATTATGTATACTTGTATGCATTGCTTTCAATCACTGCAAACAACGCATACCGCATAATGATTGAATTTGGGATACTTATGATTTGCGTTGCTTATGAGCAGTAGCACAGAACAAACAATATACAGAATGCGCATCTGGTGTAAAGAAAATTTTCTTTGCGGGTTTCAGCGGTACGGCCCGTTTGTGGATGCGGGGGGAAGCAGTAAAGGGGACGAGGCACAGTAGTACTTCGGCTATACGAAGTTTTGTCGCTGGCTTCAGCAAACTTAAATTTTCGAAGATCACCTTCATTCTCTGTTGGGGTATTCGACAAGGAACATCATCAAGGGTGTGTGTCCGTGTGAAAATAAACGTGCGTGTTGCTTGTATATGCGCTGAGGCGATTGGAAACAATACGAGCAACTGCACAAGATGAAAAGCAAATTGAATTTCCATGACTTTCGGTACTGCTATGAATAATGAACCATGTGAATTCGCAAAGGCGTACAGTAGAGTGTGCGTTCTTTATTGATACAAAAACAAAACCATGAATTTCTCCTGTGCAATGTTGGCATTCATGTTGGCTACGTTGCCTTCTGGCCTAATAAAATTCATACCGATAAATTTTTCAAATTCATGTATTAACAGCCCAATTCTTAATAAATTCACCATATTGACTATTTGTCAAGTTCTTACTATTTGTCAAGAATTGGCATTCTATTTCTAAAAGTAAAAGCTCTTTAATTGATAAATTGTCAAAAGTGTAAATGCTATTGAGAATAGCTTACAAATTGAAATTTTTTGTTAATTAAATTAACAAAACAAAAAATCAATTTAAGTATTGGTATTTATTATTATTATTAATTATTAATTATTGTTATTTATTGTTATTATTCTTATTTAGTTGGTATTTATAACTTTTTCTTCATTATTTATTCCTTTTATTTTCTTAAAGTTTATATCATTTAGTATTTTTATGTGTTTTTTAGTATTTTTATTTTATTCTTATTTTTCGTTTTACTTGCTTGCTTTTTTACAAACAAGAACAAGAAGCGGACAGACAAAATTTGCATAAGAAAAAGTGACTGGCGAACGCTTTGCCAAAACAACCACCATATCAAAGTGCCCGAGTAAAGCCAAGCATGTGAAGTCAGCGCCAGCGATCGCTGTCAGCGCACACTAGAGCTGGAAAACTATCGATGGCACTATCGATAGTATCGATAGTTTTCATTTTGACTTCACTATCGATGGTTTTCGTTACTATCGATACTATCGGTTCGCTGCCATCTGTGTTTTCGATCAGGGCAACACGAGTGTTGCCGCTTTGGTAGAATTCTACCCAACGTGGTAGATTTATTTTTGAATTTTCATTGTATGCAGATTGGTACATTTTTATCCAATTTGGTCGATTTCCGGAAAAATGTATGTGCCTTCTTCAATTCGTGAAAAAATCATCTAAACATCTCGTCAGATAACTAGTCTGATGAGATGTTTAGCATGACGGTGCTATGGTGTTTTTGTTGTGTTGGATGCAGCAATTGCGTTGAAAACGTTAAATGTTTAAAAATATACTTCAATATATTTCAATATACTTTATAATTTTAAAAATATTCTTCAAAAATAATTTCAAAATAAAACTTATTTTTGTCTGTGAAAGAGCAGTTTTGGTAGCATTTTTAATGTTAGTTTGGTGGAAAATGTTTTTGGTTTTGGCAGCACTGGGTAACAGATCAAATTCAAATTGTTCGGAGTTCGGTTGCGTCGGCTCGCTGAGGTAAGTAAAATTGTTAATATTTAAATATTTTGGGAATATAACAATTCTTTTATAAGTATTTATTTTACATTATGTATTTTAAGGATTCGTTGACGGTTGAAATGGCAGGATGTAGCAAAGAAGTTGTAGCAGTTGATGATCGCAGTGAGGACGATGTGCCCAGCAAAAAGAAAAAAGGTAGCTCAGAAGTATGGCATTTTTTTAAACACACCATAAATGAGAAGTATGCAAAATGCAATTTGTGCGGAAAGGACTACAAAACTAGTGGTAATACATCCAATTTACTGGACCATCTTAAGCGGGCGCACCCATCTCGTGAACAATGTGGCTCCGTAGTCAAAATTGACTCTTTTTTTAATAAAGGAGAAGGCTACGATCATAATTCCGCCCGCAAAATTCAGTTGGACGACGCTTTGATGTGGATGATCGCCACCGATATACAACCTTTTCAAATAGTTGAGGACAGCGGTTTCCGTGAATTTGTCAAGTGTCTTGATCGTCGCTATGTGCTACCAAGCAGAGCAAATCTACGAAATGTGCATATGAAAAATATGTACGACAAGGTAAAACAAAAACTGCAGATAATCTTAAACGGTGTAGACCATTGTGCCATAACAGCAGATTGCTGGACATCCAGAGCAAATGAAAATTATCTAACTGTAACTTGTCATTTTGTAACAAAATTAACGTTGAAGTCGGCTGTTTTGTCAACTCAAAAGCTCTTGACGGATACCAACCACTCAGCTGCAAATATTTCCGGGTCATTGCACAACGTATTATCTGAGTGGTTAGTTCTGCATAAAGTAACTGCAGTAGTAACAGACAACGCTGCATCGATGGTGAAGGCCTGCGAGTTGTTGCAAAAAAGGCATCTCCCATGTTTTGCTCATACAATAAATTTAGTTGTACAAGATGCTTTATCTCAAACTAATGTAAAGAACGTATTGGGGAAATGCAAACGCATTGTTGGGTTTTTCAAAAGTAGTACAATTGTAAACGAAAAATTCAAAAGAGAACAAAGTATTGAAAAACCGTACAGCTTGCTTCAAGAAGTTCCTACGCGGTGGAACAGCGCCTATTTTATGATTTCAAGAATTTTGTTAACCAAAGATGCAATTTCTAGAGTTCTTCTTAATACTCCGAAGGCTCCATTGCCACTTTCGGCTGACGAAATACAGATATTAGAAGATTTACATGAATTGTTTGCCCCATTCCACGACGCTACTGTGCAGACATCTGCAAACAATACCGTAACAATTTCGTTGATAATTCCTCTTTCATATGGTATATACCAAAGCTTACTTGATCTCACAAATAAAATGAAAACTACAGAAGGCTTGGATACGTGCAATTACTTGATTGAACGTTTAAAAATTCGAATATTCCCTTATGAAAATCGTACAGTTACCAGAATGGGAACAATCTTAGATGCCAGATTTAAAAAAGAAGGTTTTCGATCTCCCTCAAATGCTGATTTGGCATCAAAAATTCTGGAGGACGAAATCGCCGATAGATACAAAGCTTCGCTAACATCTGCAGCCATTGTACAACCGACAACGTCATCGAATATACAGTCGCAGCTCGACCCGCAACCACTTTTGAAATTTCTTCATAAGAAACTTGACGATAAGGTTAGATCAAACAGAGCAGATGCTATCATTATAACTCGGCAGTATCTAGAAAGACCAAATGCATCGCAGCGCTGTGACCCTATGGAATATTGGAGAGTAAGCATATCTTTGCCATTGTCTTTGATCAAATTAAATTCACTTTTAATGAATATATCTATACCTTTTAGAGCAACGAAAATGATTGGAAACATATAGCAGACTGTGTTGCGCGGTATTTGTGTGTACCAGCCACATCGACAGAAGCTGAAAGAACGTTTAGTAAAGCTGGACTAATTATATCAGATAGAAGGGCTTCCTTGAAGCCAAAAAACGTTGATAAGCTGCTGTTTTTAAAATCTAACAGATGGGTTGTGGATTATCTCAGTCATGATTAATATATAAGATTTATTTTGTTATTTGTTCTCTCCCGTAAAAAACATGAAACGTTAATTTATTTATTGTATTACATATTATATTTTTTTGTCATAAATTAAAAAAATTACTCAATGTTCTCTGAAATTTATAAGTGGACTTTTAATCATTTAAATTAGTTTAGTTTTTTGCTGCGATAGTATCGATAGTTTTTTCCCGAATATACGATAGTTTCGTTAGTTTCGATAGTATCGATAGTTTTTTTCGAAACTATCGAAACTATCTGATAGTCCGACTATCGATAGTTTTCCAGCTCTAGCGCACACAATTATGCGAACGACTGACCACATCAACATAAAGCAAATTATGAAAGCTGACTTCGAATTAAGAAGTGTGCCGAAGTCATCGCGAATATCTTCGAATAGCCGAAGTCTCTCGGTTCCATATACATTTTCCTCATCTTTGCTGCTCCCGCCCGCGTCCGAAATGAAATCGCAAAATTATTTCAGATGCGCCTTCTGTATACTGTTTATTCTGTGGCAGTAGGTAGTAAAAAGAATGAGTATCAATGCGGTGGTAACCAAAATTGCGCGACGCGAATTGTGCAATATGCAAATTAAATTATTTTTTAAATAAAATAATTTTTTAAAAAAGGTTGCGGAGCGAGCTCCGCCTTTATTACTTGAAATTCAAAAATAGACTGCTCAATCATTTTGCTTAAAACTAAAGCATAGCCGAAAAATGCAAGCCATATCACCTGCATTGCCGCGTGATGCGTTTCCAGGAATTCGGTTTGGGCAATCACACGGTTTGCAGCAGACATAGCGTCAGCGTAATTTCGCGTAAGCGGAGAATGGTGGCAACTGTTTTGCAGGTCAAGCGATGTGGACATTTTAATTTTTGTATGTGTCAGCGCGGCTAGCGTTAACTTGCATAAGATTACGAAGTGGTCGTGTAAGCAATACGCGAAATGAATCGATGATCGCAAACTCGTTCGGGTTTTGTATGCGTGCGGTTGCGATACTTATGTTATGCGGTGCTTATGTGTAGTAAATAGTAAAAAGAATGCGTATTAATGCGGTGGTATCCAAAGTTGCGGTACTCATTGCTAATCTCTGGTGCCAATATAGAAGTATTACATATATGCCGGTACACATTCGTGTTAGAGTATTTTTATGTTTTGGTGCGAATGATTAATAGTATTTTGTTGAATTGGTTTGAGTATTCACTTGCACCAATTGTTATGGCTCATGACTTAAGTATACTAATTTTATTAGTACCAAAGAAAATAAACATACAGAATGCGCATGTCATACAAGCAAAAATTTTTTATCCAATGTTAGAACCCGCGCTCTGCTCGCACAGATCACGTATGTGGTGAGAGCGTTGCTTTACAAGCGAGAACGTAGTTTTATGTGTTGCGCTCTTTGGTTGCGCTCACTGCAGCGAGTCTGCGTTAGCACTCTGCTGCGGCGTGGGATGATTCGGAGATGAATACGATGTGCTGTTGTTGTTGTTGTTGCGCTGGCGAAAAGCTGAAATTGTAAAACTATTTTCTGGCTGGCTTTTGTTCTTCTTCTATAAGCCTGCACGGCGTCGCATATTGCTCCTGAACTCATTGCCGACTGTAGTGTGCGCAAAATCATAGAAAAGAAAATAAAATATGGTTGGCATGGCGACTTATATGATCGCTGTAAACAAAGTTCCTAAAGAATTTATCAAAAAAGTAGACCCAATATTTGATTGCATGAATAGGGCAATCGGATAATTGCTTTAGATCGGCTTTACAATTAAATAATGAGTCGTACAAATTTATAAAGACTTTTTTAAATCATTTGAAAGATGTTAAATGTATGGATGATAAATGTCTTTTTTAGAACAAAAATCTGTTTTTTAATCACTGATGAAATTAAGCAAAATAAATAAATACATTAATACATACAATACATAAATTTTGTATAACAAATAAGTTTTTTAACCAAGATAAACTAGAAAATACTTTTGTAATTTTGGGACAAAATTCAAATATCACTCGGTCAAGTGTAGCAACTAATTTCGAAGATACACAGGATTCTATGGATCAACTCCTATTACATGCTGAGACAGACGAAACTGTCTTTTGTATTATTTTATTTCAGCAGTAATGATTACGCAAAATATTTTGTAGATAAGAAATATTAAATTATTAACCCAACCAACCAACCAACCCAAAAAAAGTGAGGTCATGAATTTTGTTTATATTCTGGTCAGTTATACTTCTAGTAGACATGTGTACACCCAATTTTTTTTCGTATGATGTTTTTTTGCTGAGTTATGAGCTTCTAAAAATTGACTAAACATAAAGTCATGAATTTTTGGATGCTTATTATCTGTATCAATTAATTTGTAAAAAAACTAAAAAGTATTGTTTCTGATAGTAAAAAAGGTGTTGTTTTTTTGTTTTTGTCGAATTCTAAATTTAGTAGTATTGTTTCTGATAGTAAAAAAGGTGTTGTTTTTTTGTTTTTGTCGAATTCTAAATTTTAATTTTTTTACGTATAGTAAACCGGAAGTGAAAATTTGAAATCGATATTTGAGTAACTTCGACACTTTTTTTTTTAATTATTTTAACGTAAATTAAAGCTTCAAATGTACTCATTCTCCACAAAAAAAATTAAAACGTGATCTCCAACCGTGTAAAATAATGGATTTTTACACTAAAATTTGCTCTAAGTCTTAAACGGTTGGAGATCACGTTTTAATTTTTTTTGTGGAGAATGAGTACATTTGAAGCTTTAATTTACGTTAAAATAATTAAAAAAAAAGTGTCGAAGTTACTCAAATATCGATTTCAAATTTTCACTTCCGGTTTACTATACGTAAAAAAAATTAAAATTTAGAATTCGACAAAAACAAAAAGACAACACCTTTTTTACTATCAGAAACAATACTTTTTAGTTTTTTTTTTACAAATTAATTGATACAGATAATAAGCATCCAAAAATTCATGACTTTATGTTTAGTCAATTTTTAGAAGCTCATAACTCAGCAAAAAAAACATCATACGAAAAAAATATTGGGTGTACACATCCACGTCTACTAGAAGTATAACTGACCAGAATATAAACAAAATTAATTTTTTTGGGATGTCCGCTTGACGTGAAATGCCCCAATTAAAAAATTAATTGTGGCATCTGTTTCCAAAAACTAAGAAATGATGGCGTTTTCACTGCGCTAAGTGAAACATGTTCTATAAAAATTTTAATAAAAATTATCAATCGATTAGAAACTTTTGTTATAACCTATTTGTTCCTTCAGATTCCCTGATGAATGCTGTGACAGTAAAATAAAAAAAGGAAGTTCCAAACGATGCAAAACATAAACAATAAAAAAACAACAAAGGAAGAGCTGTTTTATTGACCCGCAATAATTTTTAACTTCCGTTGTTTGGAGCTTCCTTTTTTATGGCCCACATACAATGTTTGCGTAAAAGAACTAAAATAAGAAAATCTTGGATTTTCAATTTACTGTCACAGCATTCATCACTGAACAATTCGGTAGTAGAATTCTTGCATAAGTCGGATATATATGCCTTAATACCAATTTTTTCAGGCTCTGACTCAAAACTTTTGTGAAACACCAGAATGTGTTTTTTGCTTGCTTCCATAAGGGAATCCGAAGGAGCTAATAGGTTACCAAAGTCTGTAACCGATTGATAATTTTTATTTAAATATTTCACTTGGCGCAGTTAAAACTTCATCTTCCTTTCTAAAGTTTTGGAAACATTTGTCACAATTCATTTTTGAGAGAATTTTGATTTGATTGATAATGGCAGTAAACATTCTGTTCAATATATACGTCACATTTTTCTCGAACTGTGTTGCAAAACCAATCGCCAACACAGAAAAGCATACACACAAAAACTACAACAACAAAAAGCATTGGCGTCGTTGAAACCACGATCATTGCGCTGGGTGATGTGTTGCTGTGAGAAATTTGCACAAAAATGATTGAGACCAAAACAACCACCAACACCTCAAAATACACGGGAGCAGTGCTGCCGAACGTACTACTATAGTAGTATTTTACTACTTTTTCATCATCTGTACTACCGTACTACCCACAGGCCGATTGTACTACTATTTTCTTCCACTCGAAAAGAATATACAAATATGTTACCGAACTGAACATTGCCAAAGCACGAAATTTAAACTAACGTTGCCGTTTTTTATTTCTAACAAATGTGTTTCCGTATTCTTCACTTTTTGCTGAATTTTTTGCAATCAAGCAAATGAGCTCGCCGTAGAGTTACCGTTGTGCGACTAAAGTGACAATTGCACCTTTTTATGTTGCTGTTCGTACAATAGCTTTTGATAAAGTGTTAAACTTTGGAAACAGCGCAACGGTTGCGATACCCAAAAATGAAAATTGTAAAATAATAGAGTAATATTACTGTATTTAAATACAAAATAACTTAATATTTTTGCATATTCTTGTAAGAATCTTTTAAAATTTGATAAAGACAATAAAGTGGTCAATGGGACGTCGACGAGTCAGAAAACTTAAACATGTAAAAAACATGTAATTCGTAATCATTGGAATATCCTGACATAAGTGTATAAAATCGTTCGATTTCTTTTGGGCTTGGCATTTTTATTTGACCAGCGCAAATTGGGGCCAAATCCCGTTGCATTGTTAATCAAAAGAAACTAATTATTAAATTTAAAAAATCAATTTAAAGTTTGCTCAAAATTATCCCATTCCTAATTAGCCATTTGTTTGCTTGAAGTGCTAAAAGTAAAATTCGAACGATATTTGATATTAATAAATTTAAGTAATAAAGTATTTTATCAAAGCTTTATAAACTTTTTCCATTGAAGTCCATCGAAAAAGAAGTATTAGTATTATTAAGTATTATTAAATCTGTGGTCAAAAACGATAATCGCTTAGGTCGACTTAAGACATCATTGAGTTAAGGGTGCTTGGAAAGTATAAATCCAAAAAATTTATCTCCCACCCTAGTTCCCCTAATTGAAAGATTCTCACTTTTAATTGAAGAACAGAATGTTGAAGCTCTGGAAGCGGAATGGATGGCATTGCTAAATTTGGAACTTGAGTCAAGTTTCCAAAAAAAACAGTATTCATGAATTTATTACCATGTTTATACGGCGGTCCCAGTCGATTCGCATTGACTCGATACGCTTTCGAGCCAGGTGTTTATACATTGATTTCAGAAGCGAATTGACTGCAGAAGGTTTGAAAAGTATGCTTTTATATTTTCGTTTTTCCTATTTTTTGACGTCTGAATGAAAATTACCTGTTAGTGTTGCTTGTTTTTTAGTTGAAAATGCTCAAAAACTGAGTACATCACCTGTATTGAGTCGATGCGTATTGACTCAAAGCGACTTGAGCTGTCGAATAAACGGGGTATATGTTTCCGCTCCTTCGACAGTTTATTGGTACTGTAATTGCGTTTCCGCATAGTAGTCCGAAGTAAATTTAATTAAAGATTAGAAAAAAACTGTTTACTAAAGGCTACTCTCCACTCGATTTAACTTCGAAAAGTTTATTAGGGGAAAATTTTTCGGAAAAATGGGAGCCACCAAAAAAATTACTATATAATAAAAACATGTAAAATTAGTTTATATACATTTTTGTAACTGAATTACATTGTTTCTTTCACTTTTGTATAAATAAAATTTTTAATGTGGTTTGAAACTTAGTATCTGATTAAGTAGTTGATGAATCCTTGCGATTTTTTACACTGTTAAGAAAATATGCATGTGTACTACTCAAAGTCGATAAATACTACCCAAAAATTATAATTTATACTACTGAAGAAAAATTGAAAACGGCAGCACTGCACGGGAGAAGCGATACTTTCATTGCATGTATGTTTGTGGTGGCGTGTGCTCAGTGTTGCCGTTTTGGTCCAATTGGACCAAAATTGGTAGCTTCGTTTCATAAATTAAGGCTTTGGTAGGTTGGTTGGTTTGTTGTGATTTTCAAGGATTTTTGGTAGGCAACACAACCTTGTGAAAAAATTTTACATGCAAAAGTTCAAACATCTCTGCAGGGAAGATCTAAAGCTATTGGAGATTTTAACGCCACATATAGTCCTTTCTGAAGAAATTTTAACTCTTCTTCCTTTGATTTCAAAATTTAGTGAACTGCGATCCAAATAAAATTATAACGCAGTGGAATTTACTTAGATTAAGCAATACTGGTTTAAAGAAAGACACGTAAATAAATATTTTTTGGCGCGAGGTTAGCATCATTAAGAATGGATTAAACGAGTTTTGTTTTATTGATCTCGCAAATTTTGTATTTAATTTGATTTCACTTCCACACAGCTCTGCAGCTGCCGAACATAAATTTTGCGAACTTTCGCTTATAAGGCATAGCAGCAAAATTGCAATTTACTACAATAAATAACATTATGTTATGTAAAGAAATAATTAAAAAGACTGAAGCGCACTATGTCTGGTCAGCAAAAAGAGATCTCGCAAAAGAGTGATATTTATATATTTTATGTTAATTTTAATGTAATACTTTTAATTGCAGCATATTTAATATGCTTAACTGTGTTGTTTTTGTACTGAATTTAATTGTTTTTTGTTTTTAAATAATAGATTTATGTTTATCTGTTTGAAACTAAATTTTTGTTCAACAAATTTATTTTGGTAGGCTGAGATTGATTTTGGACCAATTTTGGTAGGGAAAAAAAATTCTTAGTGGCAACACTGCGTGTGCTTCAGTTCGCACAGTCAATGAGCGTAAACTGAAGCGCTTGCTCTCCTTGCACCGCTCTTTCCCTTGTGTGGCTTCCCCCCGCTCTATGAAGCTCGCAAACAAAAATTTGAATTTTTGAGCTCAGATGCGCCTTCTATACACTTCATATTCTTTGTTAGTACTCATTGCCAGTCTCTGATGCAAACTTTACCTGTCCGCTTCTTGTTCTTGTTTGTAAGAAAGCAAGCGGAGAGCAAGCACGAGCCACCACCAACATGCAAGCGGCACATCGCTTTGTTGCCCAACAACAACAACCACAGTGTGTGGTGCGCAGGGTTACCGTTGTGCGACTTTAGTTGCATTTTGCAACCTTTTTGACGCTCTGAGACTTTTTGTGCGACTTTTTCAAACTTGTCTGATTTTGCAACTTTTTATTTTATTTATTTATTTATTTAATAGTATTTGTACAAGTAAGACTGCGTCTTTTATAGTACATCAGTTTGAGTAAATTAAATATGAATAATAACAATTTTAGCTTAACCCTCTAGCAGGCCAATTTTGTATTGCTGTAAAAAAATTACAGTTGGTTAATTTCGTCATGAGAAAGACGAAAATGATATTAACTTTTGTCTTAGGCGAATAGTTTCCTCGCTAGGTGTGTTTAAAGGTGTTAGGTGTGTTTTCTGGAGGCGGGGCCTGGAGGCGGGGCTGCCGAAATTAGAGCATATTCAGGTGCATAGAAGCAAGTGCAGAGAAGGTAGAAAAATATGAAATTACTTACTAAAATTTTCTGCAGCTTCAAACTCCAAAATTTACTATTCTATGATTTACTATGAAAAACTCATACTTGCGAAAATAATTATTTTCGTCCGAATTCGACAAATTCTCACTTCAAATGGGTTTAAACCTGAAAGTAGCTCACTTATGGTCACAAAATGTATACCGTTAGTTAAAGGGAACTTTTCCAAATCATTATCAGCCATATTTAAATTAATAAAGTTCGTCGCCTACTCAGCGAACGCATTTTGGTGTACCCCGCCTGGAGGCGGGCTTGCCCGCTAGAGGGTTAAATGAATACAATATAGTTACAAACAGAAGAAGGAAAATTGAAAATGAAAGCTCAGAAATTTTAAGTGAAGTATAAAGATAGATGTAAGATGATGAATACATAATCACAGGAGGGGATATACAGAGGGAGAAAAATAGGAGTTAGGAGAAAAAAGACGTTACTGCCGATTTTATGTTAGGTGGAAGCAAGTTCCACAAACGAATTGTACTAACAAAGAACATTCGAGACGAGGCAATTTACACAAATTTCGGGACGCTGAGATTTAAAGTACGTGTACTCTGGCAAAATTTTAGGTGATTAAATAAATACGCCGGCTGTCGAGAATAAATCAGCTTATGTATGAACATAAGATTTCTTATTTTGAAGAAAATATCAACATTGCAACCAGTTATTTGTTTTGAATAGATAGATATATGGTCAAATTTCCTTTTAGAAAATACAAACCGCGCACAGTTATTTAAAAGAAGTTGTAGTTTGTTTTTCGACAGCGCATCTAGATTCCCATACACAAGTTCTCCGTACGTAATTTCAGGCAATATAAAAGTTTTAACTAGTTTAAGCTTCGTGTCCCGGGGCAACAAATAAGCCTTGTGGTAAAGGTTTCTTAGTACATTATAAGCTTTTCCGATAGTGAAATTAATATGGTCCGTGCAGGTCATAGAGGAGTTAATCTTAAATCCTAGGTTTGTCACTACATTATGAAATAATATTTTATTTTTATCAAGCATAAGTGGAGGCAACCTATCCAAATCAAACTGTGAATTGATATCACTATCGCCTTGGTTTTTGATGCATTCAGACATACACCTAATTCTGTTTTTACACGGTCTTTTTTACACGGTTTTGATTTAACACGGTTTGAAAATTAAAAAATTAAAAATTTTTCGTGCTAAATGGAATAAAATCTTGTCAAAAAATTAAAAATTTTTTTATTTTCAAACCGTGTAAAAAAAGACCGTGTAAAAACAGAATTAGGTGTAATTTTTTCAAACTGACCCAACGAGAAAGTCGATTTAAGTCTGCGTTTAACCTATAAATTAAATCCTCAGAGAGACCAATAGGGCGAGAGAAATATATTTGAGTGTCATCAGCATAGAGGTGTATAGTGGCACTATGGCAGCACGCTACAATATCATTAATAAACACGCTCAACAAAATTGGTCCTAAGATGGATCCTTGAGGTACTCCGGATTTAATGAGCTTTAAACTAGAAATGCTTTTACCACATTGCACTTGCTGATAACGTTCGGAAAGATAGCTTTTCATAAGTTTTAAAGAACAAGAACTAAAACCAAAATAATGTTGTAATTTTAGTAAAAGTATTCCGTGATCAACCATGTCAAATTCCTTGGTAAAATCTAGAAGCACCAGAATTGTAAGCTCATTATTATCATACGCAGGCCGTAAATCCTCAAATATCTTTAACATAGCCGTGGCACAACTATGACCACATCTAAATCCTGACTGAAATTCCGAGAGCAAATTGTTTTCATTCAAGTGGCTAGTTATTTGTTTCGATAGAAATTTTTCATACACCTTAGATAAGGCAGACAATATGCTTATTGGTCTAAAATGTTGCACAGAGTCCGGAGTCGTAGTTTTAGGAACTGGGATTATATTCGCTAATTTCCACTGGCGAGGAACCACACACGACGTAATAGAAAAGTTTACTACATGGGTAAGTGAAGGAATGACAAATGGAAGGATCAATTTAATAAATCTTAAACTCACTCCATCAATACCAATAGCATTGGATTTTATTGCAAATATTGCATTGACTATGTCGTTTTCAGTCGCCATGGAGAAATCAAATTGAGTATTTCTTTTGTATTTTTCATTACCTAGAACCACCGCACCCGTGTTACTGTGAGGAATATTAATATTCATGAAATATTCATTCATTACCTCAGGATCAAGGTTGCACAGAACCCTCTCTTTGCCAGATATTCCCAGGGATCTTAGGTTACTCCAGAGCACTCTAGGGGGCAGATTAGTATCTAATTTGTTATTTAAATATGTTCTTTTTGCATGACGCACAGACACGACAACCTTGTTACGCAGAAGGCGATATTTTTCCCAACATTCCTGATTCTGATTATTTTTCCATTGTATATATACTCTATTGCGTTCTTTTATCAAGCGTAGGATTTCAGTTGTCAGCCAAGGCTTCCTGTGACCACGAATTTTAACTGTTCTTAAAGGAACGTGATGATCAAAAAGATAGTTAACCAGCTTGTTAAGATGCTCTAATTTTTTATCAACACTTGGGTACACTGTGCAATTATTCCAGCTTAGTAACGCAGCTTCTTTGTGTAATTCTTCGAGGTTAATATATTTAAAATCTCTGAACGTTAGATCAGAATTACGTTTAATCCTATCAAACTCCAATCTATAAGATAGGAACAGAAGTTCGTGGTCCGAGATTCCACCCAAAGGAAGCTGGTCTATATGGATAACATCGTCACTGTTATTGACACATAGTAAATCCAGTAAGCTAGGTTTAGAATTTGGGGCAAAACGAGTAGCATATTGATTAATAACGTCAATGCCATAAGTACGAAAATTATTAAGCAGATCCTTGGAACGAGAGTCAGTACAGAGAAGGTCAACATTAAAGTCCCCACAAACAATGATATGCTCATATTCAAGCATGTATTCTGCTAGTTTGCTAAACATATTTGAAAGGTCATTTGTTCTATTCGGGTTATAAACACAAGCAACAAAACATTTTAATGCCGAGCCACCTACCTCAACAAAGATACATCCTGCTTCACAAGAACTATCAGACACATATATTACTTTTGGGTTTAAAGTACTGTTGCAGTATATGGCAACACCTCCGCCACGCATATTGCACGTCCTATCATTTCGCAGCAACACATAATTACACAACGCATAGGAACTATCATCGAGACAAAACTTAAACCAAGTTTCAGTTACACAAATCATATCAATAGTCAAACCATCAAACACATAATTAAAATAGTCAAGTTTCTCAGCAGTGAGACTGCGAGCATTCAAATGACACATTTTAAACCCATTATGATTATCACAGATATGCTTTAGAATCGGTCTCAAATGCCCACTGTTAGCGTGAGTTTTTAGTGCGTTGCACATATGTATGTATACGAGGGCGGGTCAATAAGTCCGTGACTTTTTGAATTTCCCGCCTCTTAATTGAAATGGCAACACTGCTCCCGTCAACAGTCATCTGTCAGTTGACTCTTGTCAAAAATTGAACAAGCTGCGACATTTAGTTTGTTTTTGACAGCCGTTAACAGTCGCCATGACTTTATTGGCTGACAAACCCACCTTTGCCTTCTTTGGCGCCGATTCACCCCGAGAAACCCACTGTTTTGACTGCTGTTTGGTCTCCGGTGTGTTGTGGTGGATCCACGTTTCGTCCACGGTTACGAAACGGCGCAAAAACTCGTTCATATTGCGATTGAACAACGCCAAACATTCCTGCGAAATTGTCACACGGTTGCGTTTGTGGTCGATTGTGAGCAAACGCGGCACCCATCTTGCGGAAAGCTTTCTCATACCCAAATGATCATTCAAAATTGAAACGACTGAGCCATGTGAGATGCCTATGGCTTCCACAATCTCTCTCACTTTTAATCGCCGATCGGCTAAAACCATATCGTGGATTTTTTCAATTGTTTCGGATGTGGAGACCTCAACTGGGCGTCCAGAACGTTCGGCATCTTCCGTGCTTGTACGGCCACATCGGAATTCAGTAAACCACTTTTTTTTCATGGAAATGGATGGTGCAGAGTCCCCATAATATTTATCAAGCTTAGCCTTGGTTTGCGTAATGGATTTTTTTCCGCAAAAAATAATGTTTAATGAGCACACGAAATTCACGTTTTTCCATTTTCTTCTCAGTCAACGCGGTAGTCTGATATTAACGGCTGTCAAAAACAAACTAAATGTCGCAGCTTGTTCAATTTTTGACAAGAGTCAACTGACAGATGAGTGTTGACGGGAGCAGTGTTGCCATTTCAATTAAGAGGCGGGAAATTCAAAAAGTCACGGACTTATTGACCCGCCCTCGTATTTTACAATTTCATATGTTCGATGTTTCTGATAATGCAGTAACACGGATAAAGTTGCAAAGTAGAAAGGGAGAAAGAGTGGAGTGAAAACGAGAGAGTGATAGTCAGTGGAACATATACAGTAGAGTAGTAAGTAAAGAGATAAACAAACAAAACAGAAAACAATTTGAAGGGTATTCATAAAACTTTGAATAGGGTATAGAACTATGAGCTTAAAATAATGATACGAGTTCATAATATTCCTCATGTGTTGTTGCTTGCTGCCAATCGTTCAACGCTCTCTTTACTAAGGACTTTTACTGCTTCACTTTGTGGACGAACTCGAATGTAGACTTGCCCACGAATAGAAAATGCTGCCGTGAGACGTTTTTGCTTTTTAAGTTGAGTAGCGAGCTGCATAATCTCACGGTTGTTCTTTGTGAGGCATTCGTGTACAAATATTCTCCCTTTTTCATGCCCTTCATACCCCATGTCAAACAGTGCAAGCCCCCTTCTATTCGCTTTGTAGAAACGGGCAATTGCGCTGAATATCAAAGAGCGATCGTTGGGAGAGACAAGCTTCACTATAACGGGCGCCGAATTTTTGTTTACCTTTCGTACCCGAAAAGCAGCTCGAATTGGCGGAACATTCAGCTGAATTGCGCGACACAGCTCAGCGAACATTTCGCCCAGGTTCTCATTATGTGTGTGAGGCAGGGGCGTAGCCAAGGGGGGAGGGGGTTTAGGGTGTCAGAACCCCCCCATAGCCTATAATTTGTCAACATTTTTAATCACGTTGCATCGTGTGTACGTTCCCACATTAGCAAAAAGGTCTTTTTATCTTTAAATATTTAAAAGAATATTAACAAAACCCTTTTTTTACCGAAACTAATTTGTTTTTTTAATAGTCACGTTTAGGCTTAATGCAGCGACTTGCATGTTCTAAAGACATGTCTAAAGAGTAGTTTAGTTCGTCGACCGGAATGTCCTTCAATACAAGCCTTTTGGATGGTTTCTACGTTCTCAAAACGCTTTTTTTCATCGGCAAATGCATTCTTTGAAAAAGTGAAATTCGCACGGTGCCACATCATGTGAAAACAAAAAAACAGTCAAAACAAGTGTCAATAGATGGGATGGCATCCTTCGATAGCTAAATGTTCAGTTAAAATGCAATAAATTTATGCTATTGAGATGCTTAACCTTCGCCTTACTACAGATGATCCCAGGCACTTCCGCTGCTATTTTGAGTAAAACTCACTATAAATATATAATAATTTATAAATTTTTTTCATACTTCAGTATGAAAATAGTTCGCGATAGTTCGTATTTCGAAAAAAGGCCTAACTTTAATGATTTATTTTGAGACTATGGAAAATATTAGAAGATTTCTTTCCAGAGGGTTTATTGAACACATAATGAGGTACGCAAAAAAATTTATCGTGAGTTTTAATCAAAATGGTAGCGAAAGCGCCTGGGATCACCCAGGTACATTTGTATAAAACATTACAAAATTCAAGTTTAAACATGAACAAAATTTCAAAAAAATATTTTTTCATGTTATTGTAAATTACCTTAAAATTTGTGCAGATATTAAACATGAATATTAAAAAGATCACCCGGGTGGGTATAAGTAAAGCGAAGGTTAAATCCAATGTCAAGAATTTCAATGAAGATTTTGGCTTATCTTTTATGAATTACCGCCCGGTTTTAATCTTCGGTGATCGCGGATTCAGTTGGCTAACACTTTAGTCATCATTTATGTTCTGACAATCGTTTTTAAGTCGCTTTTACCACTTATGAACTCCACCACGGTATAAACAAAAATCACCATAAACTTGGTTCATCAATTTAAATGCTTCGGTTAAAGTTTAAACATTTTTAAAACAATAGTTAATATTGGATCTTTGTTCGATGCACATTTTTGTACGATGACACAAAAATACTTCCACTTCAGATGCAATAACTTCGCTTTCAGTCCACCAAATTTCATGAAATTTTTACTAAAAATCAGGAAAAAAATTTAGTTTTTAATGCATTAAGTCACATAAGCCACAACAAAATGCCCTATTTGGAAAGTGCACTTTACTTTAAAAAACATATAATACTAAACTGGCAAACAATTTTTTTAAAACCCCCCCCATGATCAAGTTCTGGCTACGCCCCTGGTGTGAGGAATCCCACTAATGATGAAATCCGTTGACACCACATTGTTTTCACATTCATTTAGCTGCGCTACCAAAACACCCATATCGCTGTACAGCTGTTTAATCTGGGCACACTCATGCTCAGCCTTTTCCACACGATCCTCCAATTTTTTGCAATGCAATTTTAAATTTGCCAAGTCTGCCACCATTTCGCCAATCCTCTGCATGACCCGCTCTTCTGACTCTCTCACACGCGCCGCCAATTGCTCCACGATGCTTTCCTTTTGCGCCTCTATTTTCGCCTCTAATCTCGCGATCGAAGCTGAAGAGGGCGGACTCTCAATCTTCGCAGCTTTACTCAACAAAGTTGGAGTTTTTTGAGGAGACGAAATTGCTTTTTTTTCATCTTTGTGCGACTTTTTTCCTCTTTTCTGCTAAGTGAAATCCTTCTACCTCTTTTTATAGTCATACACTGCAAAATCACACATATTTGCACTTAAAAAATCATTTAAGTTTACGATATTCCTCGCGATATCGTAACCCCATTCGATTGATCAGCTGATTATTTAGCACAAAGCCTATAGTCTTTGATTTAGCATTTAGCTGAACATTTTTGACATACAGTAGGAAGCTTAAAAAATGTTTTAAATGGCAGCGCCTGTATTAACTCTACCTCACAGCAGTGCGTGTGCGGAAAGTATTTTTTCAAAATTAGGATTAATGAAAAATAAATTAACCAACAGATTAGTTGTAGGAACTTGTAAGTCCATACTATCAGCTCTAAATTTGCTAGATACCTAAATAGAAGACTGTATGCCAAGTAATGCTTGTGCGAAAATACAGAGACGAAGTTACAAAAAAAGAAAATTTATGATTAATATATTAAAGTGTATACAAACACATTATTAAAAATTAAATGTAAAATTAATACACAAAAGTGTAAGTTAACATACTGGCCAAACATAACAACAAAGCACCGCTAGCTCAACCACAGACAAGCAACAACAACGCCTGAAAAACTCGTCGGCAAAAAGCACCTAAGGTCGCTTCTGGTTGTCGATGGGGGGGGCGGGGGGGAGATCTAAAGATCTTAGTTTTTTCAAAACTAAGAAAAACTAAAATTAAGTGAATTTAAATGAAATAAAAACTAAGAAGTGTTTGCACCAAACCTAACTGGCGCCCAACGTGAATTTCATGGCAAGAACTAAAAAAGTCCTTATAAAAAGGATAATAAATATTATTGTGCCTCAAAATAAAACCATCACGTTTTAATTTACACAAAAGTGCCACACAAATAAACAGTTTTGTAGCTAAAGCTATTTGACATCCAAAACAAACTTCAAGTATAAAATTGTGCTTTCAATAAAAGTGACAGTTAAAAACTATTTTCTACTACAATGCGCACAACACGCAAGTAAAAGCAAAAAACTAAACTTCAACAACAAATAAGCTATGACTGCAATAAAGAAAAATTCTGATATAAAAGTGAATGAAAACTGAACTATTTTCAACACAATACAAAATCCATACATACAAGTGAAAGAATAACAGCCAAAAAAAAAACAAAAATTACGACTACAAGAAAGTAATTTTGTATTAATGACAATTAAAAAAAAACTATTTCCAATGCAATGCAAAATCGAGAAACTATCAACATCAACAAGTTACAAAAAAAAACAGCCCTTTAGTGACAGTTAAAAAAAAAAAAAAAGCAAACCACAAGTAAACTTTTTGTAAGAAGTATCTAAGACACAAAATCAACAATCATCAAAATAAAATCAACATACAAACATCATCCATCCATCCATTCCATTAATTCATCCATCAAGAGGACAACATAAAACAACAACAAAAAATAGGCATATGGAAACACATCAGAGCGAAAGATTCTTCGTAACCTAAAAAAATTTTTTCATTCATTGTAATACTATTTAACTAATACAAACCAACAAATTATATACGTATGAACATAATATCATAATAAATAACTCTACAATTATTTACACCTACTATATAACTCGAAACGTGTAACTCAAAATTTATCTTCAAAATGGTAGACCGAAATACAGTTCTAGGCTTAGTAGATGCCGCAGTAGAAGTAGTTCAAGAAAATTTCAACAAACAGATTGCCGAATTAACTCAGGCTTTTCAGAGCATTATACCTAAAAAAACAGAAGTACTTACACCTGTAACTATAGCCGAAGGTGTGCAAAATACGCATACTGATCTTAGTCTAATTAAATCGCTGCCAGAATTTAGGGGTAAAATGTCAGAGTATCCAGCATGGAGAGAAGCGGCAAAATTTGCTTTAAGTTACTGTAATGAAGGTTCTGAGGCTTATAATATTGCTATGGGCATTTTGCGCAATAAAATAACGTGTGCAGCCAAGGAAAATCTAAGCGCTTTCAATACGCCACTCAACTTTAAAGCTATAATTAGTAAATTAGATCAGTTATACGCAGATAAGCGACCACTTCACATTTTAGAAAACCAACTTAACACATTGAGACAGGGACGAATGTCTATTAGTGAATACTATGACACGGTCGATAGGCAACTTACATTGATATTGAATAAAAATATAATGACGTACAGCAATAATGCAGAACTTACCAATGCTTTTAACGAAAAAGCCAGGGAAAACGCGCTAAGAGTATTCATTTCTGGCCTCCGACGCCCACTTTGCGACACACTTTTTTCAGCAAACCCCCCAGACCTACCTAGCGCACTTGCCGCAGCACAAGAGCTACAACACAATTGACAAAGATATGAGTTCGCGCACACATACGCATCAGGAAGGTTGCCGCAAATACATCAAACTGCACCTTTTCTTACGCGTTTTAATAACACTATTCCACAGCCAAGTGAAACATTTCAAAATCTTTCAACCGAAAAACCTGTTCCAATGGAAGTTGATCAGGGAACCTCTTGTTTCAGGAGGCAAACTGAGTTCGGAAATAATCCTTCGGGCCAATTTGGTCAGGGATACCGCCAACAAACATTCCGACAGGGTAATAGTTTAAGTCATCCGAATTCATCCCAACAGCGAACACTTCAACAAACTTACAATCCGGTTCAACCTCAGCCGCAACATAGCTTTTATAAAAGACCTCATGGTAATAACACCTCAGGTATTGGTAATAATAGCTCTACTCAATCGCCATTTTATAAACTTCAGGGAGTCAACGCTATGCAAAATGAGTCACATTACTCAGAAGCGGAATCTTATGAATGTAAAGATCAATCACCAGAGCAAATTAATTTTTTAGGCTAAGGTCAAACTTGCCGTTCATTACCCGAACTTTACCGAACGGGCAAGTTCTTAATATTCTTATAGATACCGGAACAACAAAAAACTATATTCAAAAATATGATTTTTTTAAAAGGCATTACCTTGATAGATACCCCTTTCCAATTAAGGTCCATAAATGGAGTTAATACAATTTCCGAAAAATGTAGAATCAACATACTAGGAACGGTCGCCACCTTTTATATTTTACCGCAATTAGATACTTTTGATGGAATCATCGGGTATGATTTGTTAAAAGATATCGAAGCGAAAATTGGCACAAAAGTCGGACTAATTTTCCATTAAACTGGAAATGAGAAACTCAACTATTTTCAGAGTCAACAAGTAAATATGGCTACAACAAATACAACCGTAGTACCTTGCAGTATTGAAGCACTCATACAACGTAATCTTAACGCATTTGCCAATCCTAACAGAGCGCTTCCATACAACACAAGGGTGGTAGCGACAATCGATACTATAACCGATAAGCCAATTTACTCGAGAAGTTACCCGTGTCCTATATCGGCAGCAAATTTTATTAATAAAGAAATAGAATGTTTATTAAAAGACGGAATAATTAGGAAGTCATACTCACCTTATAATTCGCCCGTTCACGTAGTTTCAAAAAAAGGTTTAGATGATGAAGGAAACCAAAAATTAAGAATGGTTATCGATTTCCGCAAAGTAAACGAACACACTACATCTGATAAATACCCGATTCCAGACACTACCGTAATTCTTTCAAATTTAGGAAAGTCCAAATTATTTACCACACTAGACCTCAAATCTGGGTTTCATCAGATTTCACTTTCAGAAAAAGATAGGTGCAAAACAGCATTCAGCATAAACAATGGCAAATACGAATTTTGCCGGTTGCCCTTTGGCTTGAAAAATGCGCCAAGCATATTTCAAAGGGCCATTGACGACATTTTACGAGATGATATCGGAAAAATATGCCATGTTTACGTTGATGATATAATTATTTTTTCCCCTGACGAAAGTTCTCACTACCAACATGTCGATTCCATATTGAAAAAAATTGAAAGGGCAGGAATGCGTGTGTCTTTAGAAAAATCTGCATTTTTTAAAAACGAAGTTGAATTTTTAGGTTTCGTCGTTTCACAAAAAGGATCCGAACATGTCCTAGTAAAATCGAAGCGATCGTAAATTACCAAGAACCAAGGTCGTTGAGATCTTTACGTTCATTTTTAGGTCTTTCCGGTTATTACCGCAGATTTATAAAGGACTATGCTCATATATCAAAACCCCTGACAAAATATTTAAGAGGCGACAATGGCCACGTGAGAAGTAATCAATCTGAAAAGATCAACATTTCATTTGATGAAGATGCAATACGTGCATTTAATAAACTTAAAAACATTTTGGCCTCAGAAGACGTCCTTCTGCAGCACCCAGACTACTCTAAGCCATTCGAAATAACAACAGATGCCTCTGCGGTTGCCCTGGGTGCCGTACTTTCCCAAAACGGAAAACCTATTACAATGATATCCCGTACATTATCAAAATCAGAAGAAAATTATGCCACAAACGAACGCGAACTATTGGCTATTGTCTGGGCGTTCCAAAAATTAATGCATTACCTCTACGGCATCAAAAATATTCACATTTATACGGACCACCAGCCACTAACATTTGCTGTATCTGATAAAAATCCTAACTCCAAAATAAAAAGGTGGACCGCATTCATTAACTCATATGCACCAAAATATTTTTATAAACCAGGCAAAGACAACAAAGTAGCAGATGCGCTTTCACGTCAGTTTATTCACAACCTCGATGACTCAATGGAAACTGCTCATAGTGAAATTTCTCTTTCTACAGCAATAAAAACAATAACAAATCCAGTAAACCAATTTTCAGCACAATTAATACTCTCGCCTTCCGACTTTAACAGCAAATCTACAAAAATTTTATTTCAGAAACTAATTAGACATACCATAAATTTTAAAAGTGCAGAGTTTCTCTTGCAAACGATCCGCGAAAAAATAAATCCAAGTGTAGTTAATGGCGTTTGTTGTAATTTAGAAACTTTAGGCAGAATTCAATCCTTGCTTTTGTCGAACTTTCCAGGTGTAAAATTCATACACACAGAAAAATTGGTAATAGACCTTTTAAATAAAGACGATCAAATTGAAGTTGCTAAACGAGAACATAACAGAGCCCATCGATCAGTTAACGAAAACTATAAGCAAATAATTACAGAATATTTTTTCCCTGAAATAAAAAGACATTAACAACAATAGCTAGCAATTGTAGAACTTGTATGGAAAATAAATATAATAGGCACCCATCAAAACCGGAAATAGGAAAAACACCTATTCCTGATTATCCAGGACATATATTACATATAGATATATTTTCTGTAGACAAATTTCACTTCTTTACTTGCATAGATAAATTTCCTAAATTCACTCATACAATTCCCATATCATCTAGATCAATAATTGACATCAAAAATGCATTTCTAATAGTATTAAATCAATTCAAAAAAACTAAACTTCTTGTCTCAGATAACGAAAAATCGTTTCAATCAAATACTATAGCCAATTTACTAAAATATCATTTCGAAACTGAACAATTTTTTATTCCACCTTTACATAGCAAAAGTAATGGGCAAATCGAAAGAGTTCATTCAACGATAACAGAAATCGCTCGATGTATTAAAGCAGATCAAAATATAACCGACATCCCTGAATTAATTTTACTAGCAACGTACAAATACAACAACTCAATCCATTCGACATTAAACGCTAAACCTATAGATATAATTAATAATTTTCCAAAAGACCATTTAAATTCAATTAAGGCAGCTCTGAATATTGCGCAAGAAAATATCATAAAAAGATCAAAAAATAATCAAAGAATATTCAAAGAAGGTGAAAAAGTATACGTTCGCCGCAATAAACGTCTAGGTAACAAATTAAGTAAAGTTTATGTTGAAAACGTAGTTCAAAAAGACTTAGGAACAACTGTGTTAATAAATGGCAAAAAAGTGCATAAAGATAATATAAAATAATCTTATTTCTTTAAAAAATAAAAAGTAATTAACAAGTCAAACTTTTCATGATACATATTATTTCTGCAATTTCAAACTAAACTCCATTTATTATTATTCTATTATATTTTTTATAAAAATTACACCGGCAAATATGACTACTTCTACGGGCACAACTGTATTTCGTGCATTTGTGTTTCAAACTATATTTCTATAATATTACAATTCCAAATAGCATTAAAAATTTAACTTAGTTCTAATTCCAAACAAATAAACAAAAATGCAACAAATTACAACTACAAAAATAAAAAAATTACTTGTAATATAGAAACACACATGCATATACCGCAAGAGAACGTTGAACGTTAAATAAGGAAATTAAAAACTTGTACTAATGTAAAAAAAAAAAATTTAGAATTAGTTAGCAAATAAAAAAGTTCAAATTGAGCTTTTCAAAAACTTTATTATAAAGATTTGTTTTCGCCGAAATGATAAAAATCAAAAAAGGTAATGAATAATCTCAATTTCAAACGTACATATGTATACGGAAAAATTTCAAAAAGAATAAACATTTTATATGCTTTTGTTACAAAAAATGCAAATCAAAATTTAAAATATTTCTTATACTAAATTCTCAAGAACTAAAAACAAACGTTTTCCCATTAAATCCTTATATACCTGTATTTGAATATGTTAAGCAAACTTTTCTTGTTAGTTTATAAGAAACTGTCGGACCAGAGACGTTCCGAATTTAAGAAGGGGAGGAGTTAACATACTGGCCAAACATAACAACAAAGCACCGCTAGCTCAACCACAGACAAGCAACAACAACGTCTGAAAAACTCGTCGGCAAAAAGCACCTAAGGTCGCTTCTGGTTGTCGATGGGGGGGGAGAAGAAAGATCTTAGTTTTTTTCAAAACTAAGAAAAACTAAAATCAAGTGAATTTAAATGAAATAAAAACTAAGTGTTTGCACCAAACCTAACTTGTATATAAACACTTTTTAATAATTATTTCTAAGTTATTTATATCGTTGAAATGTTAATTTGAATTGTTAGTTGTGTTTTTCCGTAATAAAAAAGTGTGCCCCTTTTTTTTTTTTTGAAAAAACGACTTTTTTGAGCGACTTTTTTTTTTAAAACGACCTTTTGTGCGACTTTCTCAAAATTCTCAACGGTAACCCTGGTGGTGCGTCACTGTTTCATACACCGCTCTCACAGGTTCTTAGTTTACGCTCTCGCGCTCTGTGCGTTCTCGTCCCCTTTACTGCTTCCCCCCGCATCCACAAACGCTGGAACCCGCAAAGAAAATTTTCTTTACACCAGATGCGCATTCTGTATACTGTTTGTTCTGTGGTGGTACGCAACAAGCAGGCTTAATGTACATATGTATGTGTTAAGCGATGTGTTGAAATCTGAGTATAAAAGAAAAAAGCAGTGGGAATTGGAAAAAGGCCATTCGTTTAAGGTTTTATAAACAATTATGACATTTGGCTTCAAACGAATGATTAACTTTCCGCTTGTAATGGCAACATTTTAATACATTTCTTACACTGATCAACAGCAAAATGCCATATGTGGTTTTGAAATCAGTTCTAGCGTGGCGGTCTGCTGCCTGCTCTACTGCTGTCGCCAGCTGGGAAGACCGGCTGGTGGGGGCGGAAGAACTGGCAGAATGTGACTAGACCTCCTCGTGGTGGCCGCTGGAAACAGCCACCGGGGTAAGGTCTTGTCTATACCCTGTGTGGCTGGCTAACTAGTCACGTCCCACTTCCAATATCCCCTTATACCCGAGTCCCATCTATCCGTACTTCCTTCCCCCCCCCCCCTAATCCAGGGTGTCATGCGACCCGTGCCCATTGGATGGTTTGCAGCCAGGGGGTATACCGGCTGTATTATCACGGAGCCTACCCGATACCTGTCCACCTCGGGTAGTATTTTTGGACTTCCTGTGGCATGGGGCTCTGCCATGGGTGACCTCCCCGACCCCACTTACTGATAGGCCACCGAAAAGCCTCGTCGGAGTAGGTGGCCAACGAACCAGATGAGATGAGTTTCTTAACACATGCCTCGGATGGAAAAGACGTCGGACAGACTGACGTTAACGATCAGCAGATGGCTGAAACAACGACTAGCGGTCGGAGAGACCGATCGGCTAGGAGCAGTGTGAGCAGTGATTGCTCACACGTGAGTGTGACCACAGAGTCAACTATGGCGGTTGGAGGGGCGTCATCGATAGGATTACCTGCACTGGTAGAAGCTACCGAGGCCATCTCTCTGAAGAGAAAGCGGCTAACGACTTCTCAGAAGAAGAGGCTGAGGAAGCTGATGGCGGCAGGTAAGACCTACGATGAGGCTCTAAAAACTGTTCTAGAAGAGCCGACTAAAACGGACGGGACCGATGGTGGCAGCAAAAGTGATACGGCGCAACCCGTATCGAAAAGGACGAAGTTTAGCCCGTCCTTCGCTGAAGCTGCAGCAGCCATCAAGGTGGGAATTCTACCGGACGAATTCCCGGCTGTCCACCTAAACTTGGAGGAGCAGAGGGCAATTGAGGGGGCTATCAAGGAGGAGCTGCGTAAGCTCCCCGTTGATGGACCTCAAATCAGGTTCCAAGGATGCTCCTTCAAGCCAGGGTGGATCATTGTGAACTGCGCCGATGAGGCGTCGAAGAATTGGCTGGAAGGGATAATGAAGAAGAGCCAGCTGGTGGAAAAGAAGGTGAAACTGGTGGAGGGAAGCGAAATTCCCAAACCCACCGTAGCCACCGCGTTTTTCCCAGGCTGCTCCCTACCGGCCGAAGATATTCTTCGAATGCTTCGAACGCAGAACCATTCATTACCGACAGGAAACTGGAAGGTATTGAACAGATCTGTCGCGGCGCAGGGAACAACGCTGACACTGGCCATCGACGATCCCTCAGTGACTCAGCTCTCTGCACTGAAGAACCTTCCCTTCTTTGAGTTGGGAAGGGTTCAGTTCAGGTTGCGTCGGGAGCAGGGGGCCAAGTCGTTGGTGACCAGTGAAGGTGGTACGGAGACGAAGACGTCCAACGTAAGGGTGGATGAGGAGAGACCGTCCACCAGTAGACAGGCACTGGCAAGGGTGAGCGAGGACCGGCCGCGTATTAGCGGACGGGTGCTAACCGTCACTCGGACTGACAAGACGACCGAACGGACGAGTGACAGGACGCCAGGACCGGCATCTGTGGGACCCGCAAAGCGTGCCTCAGCTAAACCCGTCCGGCAGACCCGGCTGACTGGGGTGGCAAATCCGTCCAGACAGCTGAGTCTGTTGGATAAGTCTGTACATACTCCGGGCAGTATTGAACGGGTACAGACAAGGGGTAGAGGAGGTAAGCGTGCGGGTTCCCACACCAAGGGACCGCAGGCGTAATATGAAGATTGTACAGATCAATCTCCATAGAGCGTCGGCAGCCTCGGCTGTCCTCACCAGGACCCTTAATACCTTGGGTCCCAGCATAGCCCTGGTGCAGGAGCCATGGACCAGCACCAACGGACAAATCCGGGGGCTTACTCAGGCAGGTAATGTACTTTGTTGCCAGTCATCAACAAGAGCCAGAGCCTGCATTATATTTAATAATGTTTCCTTCTTTCCGTTGACAGATTACGTTACGCCTGATCTCTGAAAAATCGTGTGGAACTCCAGGGAGGTTATCATAGCCTCGGCATACTTCCCTGGAGACGACGACCACTGCCCCCCACAAATAGCAGAACAGTTAATTGACTATGCTAGGGGCAACCACCTGGAGCTAGTACTTGGCTGTGATGCGAACGCCCATCACACCATGTGGGGAAGCTCGGATGTCAATCCTAGAGGTGAGTCACTTTTTAACTTCATACTCTCCCTAGATTTAAACATATGCAACATTGGGAATAGTCCCACGTTTGTTACTAGAGTCAGGGAGGAAGTCTTGGACATGACCTTGACGACCTCAATGACAAAAGATCTTGTCAGTAATTGGCGAGTATCTGATGAGCCGTCCTGCTCAGACCACAGGCATATAAGATTCACGTTAGGGAATCAAAGGCTTTCTGAAGTGTCATTTAGACCTAAAAGACAGACCGACTGGAGCAGTTACTGCAACCAGTTAGGACAAGATACTCTAGTTCGAATAGAGAACAGAATAGATATCATAGACAGATTAGAAAGGGCCACCACAACTCTCAAGGAATCCGTTCTAAATGCCTATGAAGACAACTGTCCCCTCAAGACTAAAACCTTTAGGAAACAGACGCCATGGTGGAGTGGTCACCTTAGTAAGCTAAGGAAGGAGGTCAGGAAATTATTTAATAAAGCCAAGCGGAATAACGACTGGCAGACCTACTCCCAGACCCTCACCAAATATAACCACGAAATAAGGAAGGCCAAGAGAGAGTCTTTTAGACGATTCTGTGAGGACGTGTCAGACCTGTCCTCCAGTTTCAGACTACAAAGGGTCCTCTCGAAGGAGAAATCCTGTTCTATTGGAACACTGGTGGATGTGAACGGGTCGTCCACAAGTAGTGAAATGGAATCACTCGTCCTACTCACTAAAACCCACTTCCCGGGATCGATATTATCAACAACCGTACCTCTGGCAAACAGTACAGGACAGACATATTGTCCAAGTAGGGAAGACTGGAAGGTTGCTAGAGCGGTGTGCAGCACACCAATAGTGAAATGGGCGCTGGAATCGTTCTCCCCATACAAAGCGCCGGGAATAGATGGCATCTTCCCGGCACTTCTGCAAAAGGGAAAGGATATACTGGCGCCTATTTTAACAAGAATCTACTCATGTAGCTTAGCTTTTGGACATATTCCAGAGGTGTGGAGAGCAGTAAACGTGGTCTATCTCCCCAAGCCTGGAAGATCCAACAAAAAGGATCCAAAATCCTTCAGGCCAATAAGCTTGATGTCATTCGTGCTAAAGGGCCTGGAAAAGGCCGTTGACCGCTTCCTGAGAGAAGATATTCTTCCTCAGTGCCCCCTAAGTGCGAACCAGCATGCCTACCAGAAAGGTAGATCCACTGAAACGGCCCTATCGGCGCTGGTAGGCAGGATAGAGAAGTCCCTGGAGGAAAAGGAAATCTGTTTGGCAGGTTTTCTAGACATAGAAGGGGCCTTCAACTACACGACCTTCGAAGCGATTGAAAAGGCGCTAGAAGAATTTCAGGTGCCTACCACTCTTATAAGATGGATATCATCCATGCTTGAAAGCAGGGTGATTCAGTCCAACTTAGGGGGGGTAGAGCTGTCTGCAAGAACAGGGAGGGGATGTCCCCAAGGAGGGGTACTATCCCCGCTGCTGTGGTCTGTGGTCGTTGATGGACTAATCCGCTCACTTACGGAGCAGGGATATGAAGTCATCGCCTATATGCAGATGACCTAGTCATTGCGGTCAGGGGCAAAGACGGACATACAGTCTCGGATTTGCTACAGAACGCGATGAAAATTGTGGAGCGCTGGTGTGTAAGACAGAAATTGTCTGTGAACCCGGACAAAACAATTATAGTGCCTTTTACCTATAAAAGGAAATTTGACCTTGGACAGATAGAGATCTTTGGTAAGGTGCTGAACATCTCGAATGAGGTCAAGTACCTAGGGGTAACTCTAGACAGTAAATTGAACTGGAAACCCCACGTTGATTGCACTATCAAGAGAGCAGGCAATGCCCTCTGGAGTTGCAAAAGAATCTGTGGTAAAAACTGGGGACTGAGGCCGAAGTGGCTTCAAAAACTATACTCCCTGGTTGTTCTGCCGACGATAACCTACGGGGCGATAGTCTGGTGGAGGAAGACCACAGAAGTAACTACTGCGACCAAGCTAGAAAAACTACAACGACTAGCAAATACTTGCATAACAGGATGTCTCAGGACGACTCCAACTGCAGCCCTTAATGTTATATTGGGGGCGATGCCGCTGGAACTCATAGTGCAAATGGCTGCAATAGCCAGCACTCACAGACTGGTGCATAGTGGATTTATACCGAAAGATACACAGGCAATCGGTCACTTATCTCTGCTGAGGGACAGGAGGCGAGATGGAGGCTTTTGGATGCCCCTTGATCTGATGCCTCAGAAGCACCTCTTCAGAAGAAGGTACAAAACGTACATACCGCACAGGAAGGACTGGACCGATAATAGAATCAGTCCGACGTGTGACGATATTGTACGGTACACTGATGGGTCCAAGACGGAAGAAGGAACAGGAGCGGGAATTTATAGCTCTAGCTCCCAACTTTCAGTCAGTCTTGGGGACAAGGCCACAGTCTTCCAGGCTGAGGTCTATGCCATTAATGAATGTGCCAGGACAATACTAACACTCAACTTTAAAAGGAAGAGGATATTCATAATGTCTGACAGTCAGGCTGCAATCAAAGCTCTGAACATTGGACTCTAAACTGGTCTGGGAGACAGTAGATATCCTCCAAGACCTTTCCAAGGACAACCAAGTGATAATACACTGGGTACCTGCGCACTGTGGACACGATGGTAATGAGGAGGCGGACAGATTGGCAAAGGAGGGGGCGGCAAGACGACCCTACGGACCTGAACCAATCATAGGTGTTAGCAAGACTCATTACAGACATTGTGTAAAACAGGAATTTCTAAATCGAGCTAACCACAAATGGTCGAACACAGTGGGACAACGCTGTTCCAAGCTTTTCTTTCCAGTTTACTCTGCACAGAAATCTAATTACCTCTTGGAGCTAAGCCGAGCAGAGCTTAGATTCATGACGGGGATCCTAAGCGGACACTGTCTGCTAAATATGCATAGAGCGCGACTGGGAATCACGGACAACGAACTATGCAGATTTTGTATGGAAGACGAGGAGACTTCTGTACACATCATAACGGAATGTCCCGCCCTCATACACGCAAGAAAGCGGGTACTGGGAAGGGAACTGGTACAGACACACGATCTGTCTGAATTTGATCTAAGGAAAATAAAGGAGTTCCTGGATAGCATCGGAGGATACGAACTCCTTCAGTAAGATAAAGGGACGTGACACAATAGTTCAACACTGGACGCAGTGTCTCGGGCAGGTGGTGCTCGACTCCCGCTACCCAATCTTAATCTTAATCTTAGCGTAATTAGGGGCCGCTGACTAAACCAGAAATTGTGACAAAAAGTCGAAAGGCAAAATGTCAACAACAAAGTTTCTTTTAATAAATTATCTCAATTACGTAATAGTAATGTTGTGCATCTAACAGTAACTCGTAATACATACTAAAAATATGTTTTTATTAATTTTTATTGGCAACACAAACGCACAACACGATGATTTAATAAACACATGATAAAAGCGTTTAGCAAAACACTTTGCTATTCATCCGTAAATATTATTGATGTGACTGAAATAATTAATATGAAATCAAAACGATTACAAACATTCCCCATTTTAGAATATTCCTATATTCATCATTGATAAGAAAACTTTCAACCCCGTCTAAATATTACTTGACGACTGTCACGACACAATGTGAAATATTCACCACCACGACAATAAACTTTCATTTGTTTGCTCTTAGAGGGTTAAAATCTTAGACTGACCCACAGTGTAACGAGTTCATATAACGATTGGACAAAAGTCGAAATAGTTGTCCTAGAGTAATGCAATTTTGCACACATGCTTTATTTTACATGAACAATTTTTTTGTAAAGTTATAGAAAAATCAAAGAAGAGACACGCCCACCTCCCATACAACCTGAAATTACAAACCTTTGTGAAAGCCGCTAATATTAGTGTAAGACCTTAAAATTTGGTACACATGATGTTTTCTTTAAAAGTACCATCCACACAAAATTTCATTCAAATCGGTCCATTGTCATGCCCACCCTTCATATAACAGTTTAAAGAAAATAGTAAAAAGTATAAATATAATAACAACGTGGTGGTAAGTCGACATTTTATAAAATATTTGCAATGTGTTTGACTAAGTACCTGTGCAATGATATTGCAATTAAAATTGTTTAGTGCCCTGAATGCTTATCGTATTAAAAATACCAAAAAACTGTATCAATCGAAAAATTAAACATACAATTTCGGATTAACAAGAGTTTAATTCAATATTGACATGTTTGAATTCATATTTTAAAATACATACAATTAAAAACAAAATATATATACAAGAAATTAATACAAAATATATACAAAATATAAATTATTCACTAAAGGAATTTTCATCATCATCATCACTAAAGCTAATATCAAGGGGTAAAACTAAATTTTCATCGGTATCTTCTCTTTGTTCTACATGTGGCATCAACAAAATTTCTATTTCATTTCCATACTTTTTTTTAGTTTCCCTTTTTGTCTATCTACTTCCAGCAACGGTTCGGATTGCAACAATAAGGAGTTAAACAAGTCCTTGTTGCAGAGTATCCTATTATTTTTCTTGTATGTTTTAATCTATTATTTCTTATTATTTTATGTGAACACTCGAGTGCTTCTTCCGACAGTGTTGCAATTGGACTTGAAGAATATCTTATTATATCTGCACCGTGTATTAAAAGCCTGTGCACTGTCACAGGCATGTAATACCATGGATATAACGTTCTATATAAATAAGTTGTCTCATTTAGGAGGTCTGTGAAGTTGTCTAAATTTATATTTTTTCCACACGAAATAACTTTTAAAATTAATGAAAAATTTTTTATTAAATTTCTATCAATATTGGTTATTTTGGACGATACATCAATGTTTTCAAAGAAACGTCTGGGGGTATTCCCATCATTTGATGTACCGTATCCCGTCTTAACGTAGTCTACAATTAAACCTAGTTCTTTTTTGAATTTTGATTGAATTGTAGTTTTAGTGTCCAAAAGAATTTTTTTATTTTCTTCTCCATACACTTTCCACATTTTCAAAGAAAGGCGATAAGAAATGTGGAGCAAACACTCGAAACATTTTATTTTTGTATGAAGAGTTGAGAGCCCAAATTTGAAAAATTCTGGTTTGGTATTTCTCTGAGATATACTGCTTGAATTCATCTCCTTCAGCTTTGCTCCACATATGTAGCGCAACTGTTGGTATCTGAAAGTACATTTATTACAGCCCCGTCTACCATCGTCAACTGCATTCTAAAATGCACATTTATGTTCCTGTAACAAAATGAAGTCAATTTCTGTATTTCAGCACTCATTTGGTTTTCGACTTCTTTAATAAGACTTGCTGTTTCTTTTATAAAAAGGAGTTTAATTGGTCGACAAAATCGGGCTGAAGAGTGTTTTTTATTTTCCCAAATAACCCCCACTGAATCTAAAAACCTAAGAGGCACACAGGTACGACGAACATAAATTCGTCGCTACAACTGGCATCTTCGAATTTCTGTTTGTACATACTATGGCCCGAGCTGCCATCAAAACCCCACTTACATTCTAGAATTATATCATTTTGGTTTCCGCACTTAAAAGTCTCCAAAAGACTTTGTGCTGTTCTATTTAACAAGTCTTGCAAATTAACTTCAACCGATGTTTCACTAACCACTATATTATGGGGGATTAATGACTCTTTTGATTTTTGCAAGGCATAATATGATGGGAAACAATTTTTGTGTATAGAGTTGACGACCGACCTCATCATATTAAACTTGCGCACGGAGAGGTCCATATCAATAAATAAAGCTAAAGCTCTATTGAGGCAGATAGATGTGGAGTCAGTTTGGTTGTTAATTATAGCAGCAGTTCTATTAATTTGTTCGGAGGGCTTAGAAGCAATAAGCTCATCGACTTTTCGTTTTTTCGTTTAAAAAAAATATATTAGGACTTACTAGGCTTATGTGTGACTCGAGCTCGAAAAAAGTGCTGAGCCATGACTTGTATATAGTCTCTAAGCGTTTTCTTTGCCGACCACATTTAGTCCAGCAAGTTCCAATTTTGAGCAACAAAAACCTTAACTCCTCACTCGTTTTTTCTGAAATGCAGAGGTCAAACTGTTGCTCAAGAAATTGTTTTACGCTAGGAAGAATGCTCTCTTTTTTATTTGACTTCGCTTGCAGCCAAGCATAAAAAATTTTTCGAATTTGAACTCGAGTAGTCACTAAAAAAGTTGTATAACTTCAGAAAAAGCAAGCCAAAGCAGCTGAAATTTTTATATAGAAATATACATACTTGCGTGCACAAAATATGAAAAAAAGAAAAAAGTGATAAGAAGTGATTTTTTTTAATCGTCTCTGAAATCTGACTTTAACACTTTTTTTAAATTGAAATTTCGCTGTCCGTTTTTTAACGGGAAAAATCAGATGTGAAATTATTGAACGCAGGTTATAGTATTACCAGTTTAAAAAAACAGTCAAACATTGTTCTGCAAATAATTTCGGCAAGTTTATCGATTGTGGTCAAAATTATCGAATTTCAAAGTTGGAGTACAAAATACGCTTTCAATGAAATGAAATTGAAGCAAAGGGAATGCTAACTTTGAGCACTGATAACTCCTACAGTTATATATATTTTTTTGCAATATTTTAGATTTGTCTAAGCCAGTATATTGTTAACAGAACCTCATACTTGGATTTTTACATTTTCGACTTTGCAAATACCGACTTTTGTCCATACTCGTTACACTGTGTGACCCCACTAATTTTTCCTCCTGAATATTTCTTTCGAACATACCTACCCCCTGTATCCAATCCTTAATGAGGCTCCCATACAAAATCATCGTTTTTATAAATTGAGCTCCCACTGTTTCCAGGTTGCCCCCAGATGTATCAGATGTAAGGCTGACCCCCATTTATTTTCCCTTCCAAATGTTTTTTCTATACACACCTAACCGCTACATCCAACTCTTAGCCTAGGCGTATACGGAGACGCAGGCCGCACACGCAGCACAACTCAACGCAGTTTAGTTTTTTGTAAATAACGCAGTACCGTACGATATACTGCGTATACTCGTATAACGGCGTATACAGCGACATAGCCGCGTGCGGCGGAGAGACGTGCCTGCGCACAACTGCGTCGCGTTGTAGTTGAAATACAGTTTCCTACGCGCAGCCGACACGTTAGCTTGCAAAAATTTAAGAACTAATTGAAAAAGTGCGTGAACAGCCGATATTACACCCATATTATATTGTATAGGTTCTATTTCAAAGTCTAATTCAGACAAATAACTCGTATTGCTGGGTTTATGGAATGAATACGGAACACGTGTGCTGGTTTTACGAGATTCGTATACGCAGTTCACATTTTTTCTGCCTCACAAAGTGTAGTGGTACCACGTAGCCACTTATGCCAACATTAATAACTCATGCTACACTCGAGCGCATATGTGCCAAAGTGTCAAATAGCACCGCGCGCACGAGACAAGCGACACTCAAGTGGCTAAGCCAGCGGCGTGCCATCCGACACCACTGACCGCAGTGTCGCAGAATCGCGTCCATACCGGCCAAGTCGTCGGTGCGCACCTGCAATTTTAGTTACTCTGGCAATCAGAATCAGTCAGAATTCGGAACTGTTTGTGATTAATGTGCGCACCGCTGACTCCAGTATAACGGAGTATGTTCCCATTCTGCGCATACCCATGTTGCAGTCAAAGATCACGTCAATGCTGTGGGGTCCACTGGATGAGACCATCATCACTGGTGTGTATAAATTGTTGAATGTAGTGAAAAATATGTACTAAAGTTTATTTTTGTAGGTCATATTAATGGACAAATTTCTATCTGGGACATACGCAAGGGCGGCAGAGAGATCAATTCGGTAAACGACCACACAGCCGGCATCAATGATATGCAACTGAACAAGAACATCACCATGTTTGTCACGGCCTTAACGGAGACTTCGGCAAAGTTGTTCGACTCTGAGTCTCTGATGTGTGTGTGTATCACGTCTCCGCATGCTGCTTCGGAGCAGAGAACGAGTGTGTGTCACCACTGTACCTAGTCACTGTTGTTAAACCGGGTTTTCTATTCTTTTCCGCAGATTCAGGTGGCCATTAAGCGCCTCTGCCGTGAGCGAATGCAATCAAATCCAATGGAGTTTTTAAGGGAGGCTGCCATTATGCATTCCATTGAGCACAAGAATATTGTTCGGCTGTACGGCGTAATGTTAGCAACGGACCCCCTGATGCTGGTTACCGAGTTAGCTCATTTGCGTTTGCTGACAAAAGATTAATTCACAGGTGAAGACGAAGGTGCAATGTGCTTCTGAGTAAAGTTTGCAAAATGGTTAAGATGAATACAAATTACTGTTTATATTCTATTGTAGACATCTCACAGTGGCGCACCTGGAATGGCTTCCCAGTTCGAATCTGTAAAAATTGATTATACAAAGATACTTCATTTGCTAATTCGCTGCCGATTGGTGCTGTTCTGTTTAGCATTAGCACTGGAGAGCAATCTGCAGGTCCACATATCCAACCAACTTTTGTATTTATCCAAAAGCATGTAAAGAGTAACGAAAAATATAAAACAAACCTGGCGATGTTTGGAAGTAAGATCAATAATAATAAAATATATGTCAGAACCAGAAGAAATCGACAATGGCATTTTTATTCATAACGCGGGGGTTTTAAAATTGTTAACAAAAAACTTCTGTATAGAAAGTTATAGCGCTCGAAGGTTATTTGTTGTATTTTTCAAGTGTGCGAACAAGAATTTCAAACTCCTTACACGAATAATATACAGAACAGTCAAATGTAATGGAATTAAAATATGCTAAAATTATGCGCTCAATTCTTCCGCAAGCACTTTGATTTCGGTCGCCCAATTGCCAACTCCTCGATTTCATCAGTTCGCATGCCAGCCAACTCCTGTTTAGCTTACAAGAATAGGTTGCTTTCTGCAGCAACACGGGTTGACCTAGCATGGCTGCCAATTGTGCAGCATTGGGTGCACATAATAACATAAAAACATAACAAAGTTTATAAGATGTATGCATTTTTTATTGAAATAATTGACAATTATGAAAATAATAACATGCATCAAGAAAATGTATGCATTTCCTATTGAAATGATTGACAATTATGAAAATAATAACATGCATCGTATTATACGCCTTTTTCTAAAATAATACGAAAGACAAGCTACCACTAAATTGCAACTCTGCGCTTTGTTCTAACTTCAACGCGACCACACTGTTGAACGTTAACAGCCAATAGGTCTGTTTAGGAACGAATAATTTGTAGACAAATGGAAACAGCAAAGAAATTGTGCGTTCGCAAGTCTGCTGACCCAAAACCGTCTTGCTAAGCTTTTCCTGCTGCAGTTGAAAAGGAAAACGATGCAGATTGAGCTCAACGAACCATTTGCCTTTTGCATTAACATGTTTTACTGGATAATTTTTACTGGAAAAGTTCCCAAACAGACCTATTCACTGATCCAGTAGACGACGCCATGACACCTCACACAGATTGTGTATGTGAAATGCAAAAAATGGTCAAAAAATCGCTACCCCTCCCAGTTGCCAATCACGTTATCACTGGCAGTGTCCCACATATGGAACATGCACTGATCGGCACTCTGTGTGATGTCACCTACCGCAGGGCAATAGCACTTGAGGAAAAGTGCTGCATCGACCGAAAGGGTCCCGTGACGCTGATTGGTCACACTTCCGCGACATTGGAAATTCGGGCGGAGCATTGGAAATGCTCAGTAGTATAACAGTTTGTAAATTTAGTATATAAGACCTAAAATTTGAAAAATAAAGTCAGCGTCTTGCGAATAGACAAACTGCGTGTTTATCGTTCAATCGTAGCTCTCAAAAACGTCGGCTTTCTAGCCACTTGAAATTGGCGAGGCTCGCCTTAAATAAGCCAACCTGGACTTTACTGGACGCTCCACGTATAGCCTAACAGACACCAGCTCTCCCCCGCACTTTCCTCGTACCTCCACAAAAGTTTAATTTTCGCTGCGCTGCCTTGTGCTGTGTTGCGCGGCCTGCGTCTCCGTATACGCCTAGGCTTAAGGTGGCTGCCATACAAAACTAGTTATTTTCAATGGAACTGGCTCTACGCTTGTAAATGTAGTAAAGTAAGCGAGGAAACATCGTATCTGGGAAACTACTAAACCGATTTGAACGATTTCTTCATCAATCGTCAACATTCCAGTGTGCAAAAAATACAAAATTAATTAAAGTTCAAAAATTCACCACCAGAGGGCGCCTCCCATACAAGTGAAGTAGTTAGGATGTCAACTTTTGGGTCTGTACGAAAAAAAATCAAAGTGTACTGTCACAGAACAAACAATATACAGAATGCGCATCTGGTGTAAAGAACATTTTCTTTGCGGGCTCCAGCGGTAGGACCCGTTTGTGGATGCGGGGGGAAGCAGTAAAGGGGACGAGAACGCACAGAGCGCGAGAGCGTAAAATGAAAAGCTGTGAGAGCAAAAAATCAAATGTTCGGAGAGCAAACAGATAAAAGTGCAGGTCTCCCTCGTATAGCGCGAGTACTTCTGTACTTCTACAACGCGTTTTCGATATAACGCGATTTAAAAAAAACAGTTTTTTTCATTATGTTTTTTAATTTTTTAAATAAAGTATGAATTTTGATTTTGAGTTGGAATGTACATACATCTTTCATTTAGTACTTGCCTATTTTATTTTGGAAAAAGCTTATTGGAACATAACCCTAAAATTTATATGAAAGTTAAGTCTTCTATAACGCGAATCACATAACGCGGAATTTTCCTGGAACGTAACCAGCGCGTTATACGAGGGAGACCTGTATTGATCGCATGCCGGTGTACAAAACAGTAACGCGCCATATATGTGGTTGTTGTTGTTGGCCAACAAAGCGATGTGCCTCATGTATAGTGATGGCGGAAACGCGTACAGGGGAAAGGCGACAGCCTGTGGTTGTTGTTGTCGCTGGCTAACAACTGAAGTTAGAATAAATTTTTGCTTTGGCTGATTTCTGTAAGGAGCTCAGCGACTCATAATACTACGATAAAAAAAACCGCCAATTGTGGGAATAAGTCAGGGAATAAGTTTGGTCAAAATAACAAGAGTTTATTACGATTTTAGGATTTTAAGTTTTCGGGGTTTAGTTACATATTTCTTTTCTGAGGCCCATGAACAATGCTTCCTGAGAAGAACTAAGATCATAAAATCCAAATTTGTGTTTTTATGATCAGGACATGTGGAAAACCATTGTGGTGTAGCATTTTGACATTTAACTTTTATTAAATTTTTTATGCCTACAATTTGTGGCTGTTTTTCAAAAATGCTGCGGAAAATTGAACTGTGTACTTTGCTTATCTCTAATAGAATTTGCGATGGACTAATAAGATTGCCGAAATCTTTGAGAGAGTTAAAGTTTTTGTGAAATATGAAAAGTTCACTAGGAACTGTTAGTACCTCATCTTCTTTTCTCAATTCACCTGCACATTTTTCACAGTTTATTTTGGGAAGTATTTTGTAAACAACATAACCCAAAAATATCTTAAAGACGCTAAATCAATGGTAAATTCAGAACAGTTCTGAAAATTATCATTTAATATGAAATCGGCAAGGATGGCTGTATTATTATCCACTTCGAAATCATCGGTTTGACTAGTTTCTTCGTTGTGTTCAGGAGCTGAGTCGAGATTTAATACGATATTAGAAAGCGTTTCAAACGTAGTATCATTTAATTCTTCACAATTGCTGTGGGAACTCAATTGCACAATTTTGGCGGCCATTAAGCGTGCTAATATATTATTAATATCAGCCACTGATGGATTTATGTATATTATTACCACCTTTTTTTAACAACTTTTGAAACCTAGTTTCAGCAGTTGTCCTAATAGCAGGTTGAACAGTCCTGCTGAAAATTTGGGTTGCCAGTTTTGCTTTCATTTTCTCGAAAGAATTTGGAAAAATGTGTTGGCTGGTTAGTTTAGGACACATTTTTGTTGTTGATTTAACCCTCAATCGCACACCCTGAGTCCAGGGGACTCACTACGAACTTTAATAAGTTGGTACAGGTTGTGTTGTTATGTTTCGGCGTCCAGCTTTCGTATACCTTCGTACAGGGTCGCGCTGAACGCGAAGACGATCGGAAATTAGCACACTACAATTACAAGGATGAGTTTTGGCACGGAGTGAGTCCCAGGGACTCAGGGTGGTGTTTTGTGTTACAAAAATTGTACTTGTGAATTTTTTTAAAATCATTTTAATTTAAATTTAGGATGCCAAAATGGCTGCGAAAAGTTCAAGAATTGAGAGTGTTAACCCTTTGAGAAGTTTTGCTACTAACAATTTGCCTTAGTTGTCTTAAAAAGGTTTTGTAGGTATGTGCACAACATATGAAATTCAACCTGCTGCACGTTTTCTTATTTTATATAATGAAGAATTAGTTTAAGTATTTTTCTGAACAGTTATTTCATTTTTGGGTTATATGGTATACGTAAAAAGAATTGTTTTTGTTAATTTATATATATCTTTTATTTTTATAAAATGTTTAGTGTATGTTTTTTAGAGTATTTTTTTTCTGTCAATCAAAAGGTGAATTTTTATTTGAGTTATGTTAAGATATGGAATGAAATCTGTAACAAGAGGTCTTAATGTGGCCTACAAAAAAATAAAAAACCATAAAAATTTAATAGGTGTTGCGTTATTTCGTAAACAAAAATTGTGAGTCCCGGGGACTCAGGGTGGGTAGATACGTGATTTTAATAGGGGTGGGTGATTGAGGGTTAAGTTCCGTTTCAAATAGTTCCTGAACTACCCTAAAACTTGCAATTCCATTTGGTGCAGCTAAGTCGCATTTGAGCCAGCCATTTCTCAATGATTTAACAAGGTGCGGGAAATCATATATGCAGAACACTTTTCCATCATTATACATGAAAAAGGCCTTTCCAAAGTTACACCCATATCCGAAAAGCACTTCCTATTGGAAGACCCTTGGTCACAAGTTATAACTTTTACTGTGATGCCAAAACTATTCAAAATTTTTAAATTTTCCAGAATTATATTTTTTAACATATTTGCAGAAAGTCCGTTTTTTGAAACAAAGTAATTTAGTAACAATGACCAGTTAGAAAACATTGATTTGACCATAAAAACACATAATTGTTTTCCTATTTGGCTTGTCCTTTCAACCCCATTTTTTTCATACCCATCAACCAAATCTAATTTAGGATTATATCGTAATTCCTTTCCAATTGCAATTTCATCCATTAATAGAATCATGTTGTTTTTTCGCTCTGGGTCAAATCCAAGCACCGTTTTCTTATAACCTCAAAAGCAGAGTTCTTAAAACCTGGCTGCAGGAACTTAACAGGGGCCCATCGATTAACAGTCGAGATATGTGGCAAATTTAGATTTAGTTTATTTTTTAAAAATTGATATGTCGACTGCGAGACATAATAAATATTTTGAGCCAAATCTTTTACATCTTCCGTATATTCTTTAGGACGGGAACTAAGAAGAAGCTTACAAAATACCTTTGACTCTTTGCTCATGTTATTATAAGAGTCGATACGTTGGAGCACATCTGACTTTTTTGGTAATTTCTTCTGGTTTTTAATGTTTCTGTATTTTGCCAAAATGTTGTAATACTTCTTCCTGTAAAAATTTACGGATTTAGCATATGATTCGCAATTATTACAATACCCATCTACGGACTCACTTTTTCGTCTCTTTTTAGTTGAACAATCGGGCTCTGAAAACTCATAAGTTTCTTCAACATTTTCCAAATTAAATACAGGAACTGCTCCAGATTTTAAATATTTGTTCCCAATGTCAAAACTTGAGAAGTGATTAACGCATATAAATAATGGTTTGGTGTATTCTTTAGTTTTAATGCTCTAATTTCTCGCCAAATTTGGCCCATACTTGAGTCATAGGGCGGAAATTTAAACATTTTAAGTTTTTCATCATCCTGTCTAGATTTTCGGCAACATGTTATGCAGCATTTAAGCCCTGACTTTATTAAATTTTTACCCACCCGGGGTAGTAAATTTTTACTCGGAGCCGGATCCATTTTTCGTATACTACTAAAGTCAATGAATATGCCAAATCAAAGGTAATATAATGACCAGAAAGGATCAACTACGTCAAAATATCTGTAAAAAATTTTAATTTGGATCAACCACGTCAAAAAAATAGCAAAAAATTCAAAATTGGAATCAACCACGTCAAAATTTAGACAAATAATTATACTTGAAACTAGCCTTGTAAATATATTTGTACAAATTTTTATTTTGGATCAACCACGTCAAAATATTTGCAAAATTTAATATCAATTAATCTAAGCGCATGAACAAAAAACGACCATTCAGCTCGAAGATTCGATTGGTAATGACAATAAACAAATTCGCCGGCACGTGCTCGCTCTGTGCTTGCTTTTTTACAAACAAGAACAAGAAGTGGACAGACAAAATTTGCATAGGAAAAAGCATGATACAAAAATAGAAGGTAGAGCCCATGGCACAATAATAAGGTAATAGCATGCCCGCAACACCAAAAACCACATGTATTTTGTTGGTAGGATTGTTTATGGTTACTGTCAAAATCAGCTGATATTTTCCGACGAAAGAGGGAGAAACTGAAAAAATACAAAAGTGATTGTTGCCAGACGGTGCTGTATTTGAGTGAAAAAAGGGGAAAAGTGCTCAGGTCAGTTGTTTTCAGTCAGGTATTTTCATTTCAACCGATGCGGCAACACAGCACACCGACGATTTTGACAGAAGCCATAAACGATCAGCCGGTGGCTTGCTACAACCTTATAGTTGAACCATGGTAGAGCCGATGCTTCTTCTCAGCCGCCATATTGCGCATCTGACACTAAAGGTCTTTTTGACGTTCTTCTTTGAAAATGTGCTACCGTACTGTTGCTAGAAAATCCCTTCAATATTTTTTTAATACAGCAATATATTATCTGCTGTTGAATGTGCATTAACATTTTTAAACTTTCGCCCAAAATGTATTAGTTACAGTGAAATGTCTATTCCGTGTTTATTTTAAAAAAGATCTTAAAATTCCAAGAACCTTAAATATTTCTAATTTAATATTACATCGAAGTGGCATCACGGCTCAAGCTTTTGACAAATACGGAAAACGTCAATAAGCACGTTTAGTATCAAAACAATTCACAGCGGTTCTACCTTCTATTATTCTACCACCATTTCAAAGTGCCCGAGTAAAGCCAAGCTGGCTTGCTGCGGAACACAACAACATTGCGTGTTGTTGTCGAAATGAGAATAAACCAATCCATCGAATGAATGCGAGAATGCAAGAGAGGATCGCAAAGCAGCTCTCCGCTCGCTTGCGCTTACTCTCTCGGTTCCATATACATTTTCCTCATCTTTGCTGCTCCCGCCCGCGTCAGAAATGAAATCGCAAAATTATTTCAGATGCGCCTTCTGTATACTGTTTATTCTGTGGTACTGTCGAAAGTCCATTAACCCCTCTATTTCGAATATAATAGTAATCGTAATTGATTTTCCGAAGTTATCTTCAACAAATTTTTCCATCAGCAGCAGAGCATTATTTGACAGATTGCATTGGCATTCAACAAAACGGTGAAAATATCGCGAATTTGAACTTAAGTCTTCACCGAAAAATGCTAATAACTTGCATTCGCGCAAATATGTGCAGCTGAAAATTGTACAGCATAATGTACATACTTGCCGAAACAAATTATCAAAAAATTTCAAAAGTGATATTTAGTGTTTTTTTAAAATCACTTTTAAGGTTTGAACTCACTTTTTATTCACTCTTTTTCATTACTTCATTTTCATCATAACGGTATTGCTCAGAGGTGAAAGTAATCAGCAAAATTTTGGTCTTAGCAGACCTAAATTATATGAAACTTACGACAATAGTAACTGTTAGGGACCTGCTCATAATTTATTTTGAAATATTCAACCTCAAAGTCAAAGCAAAATTTTGCTGTTTGTACACAATTTTTTTTCAACGCTGGAAGAACGTACTTTAAGAGCTCAGAACTTCTATGTTATCCAATCGTTTTTTATAAAACTTCGGATTTCTCTTAATTGAAATATTTCCAACAAAACCTCATACTCAGATTTTTGTGGTTATAACATTGCATTTTGGCATTTTTGTCACTACTCGCAACACTGTGCGACGTTGACGGCGATGCCCGCCAGTGGTCCGGTGCCGAACCGTCTGCAGAAGTGGTACCAGCACCTGGTCGGTATCGATCAATTGTATATCATTACTAAATCGTATTTTTACTTTCTGCTAGTCACACTGCGCATCAGTCGCTGGAGCAAATCATAGTGATCGGCTTCAATGCTGACGCTGCAGGTGGCCATGTTGGAGAATGTAGCCTGTGATTTTGAATGATTTTTGCTGAAAACCAACTGAGATATTTATTTTATATAGCTTTCTTTGCCCTAGTAATACCAACATAAGAAGTCAGTGTTTCGTATGCAAAATCGTGTTGAATTTCATTTAAGAAATTCATGGAAACCGCAGTTTTTTCAGTATTTTTCAAGTGCACGTAATTCTGTCACTTAGGGCCGTTTTCTCAACTTACCTTTAACTTTAAAGTTCACTTTATCGGGCCAATAAACGGATTTTCGTTTTTCCAAACGCTTGTTAAGCTATCGGCCCGATGAAACTTACCGGTCAGATTGAGTGCCTGTTAAACTTTAAAGTGAACTATACGTGGAAGTGGTGCCAAGTACATGCAAGTTAAGAACTTCCTAGCGAAGTTCGATAAAAAAAATGAGTGCGAGGAACTCCCTCGGGGAGCTCCTCGCACTGGTGAATAAAACAAATCTGTTTCCACTTAGAATTACTTTATTATCCAAAAGGCTTGTTCACCGTTTCAGCTCCAAACACAGAATGAATACTTAACTCCTAAGTACTTAGCACTAAAGCTTATCACTAGGTAGCCTAAAGCTTAGTCTAACGCTGACGCAGCGCTTCCCACGGTGCAACGTGACCGCGACGAGGTGCACTGGCAGTGATTTGTCCGGATGCGCGTGCAGTGCGCGAGGAGCAGGTTGCGCTTAACAGACGCAGCGTCAGCGCTTTAGTAGGTGCGCGTAGCAGAGCGGGTGTGTTAACTTGCATATGTTTGTTTACAAACAAAAAACAGCTGGTTATGAAATTATAATTTGAAATTAAATTTGAATTTGAGATCTTTCGGTATGGAAAATTGGCGTGTTTTTTATATTCATGCACTGGAAGACGGTTTTGAAGGTACGGCGTCGCAAAATGCGGCAAATTGAACATATAACAGCCGATTGGACTATTTCACTGCTTTGCACTGCTGACATTTCTCATCGCTGCTGGGCCACCACCTGTGCCATACGTCTCGCTCTTTTCCGCTGCAAGTTCCAGCTTGGACTTACGATTCAAGCTTGAGGCCTACTAGTAGGCCCCAAGCGTGATCAGGAACGTAGTTTTTCCTCCATATACATTTTTAAAACGGGGTTATTTTTCTAGTTCATTTCAAATTTCCAGTGTTGCTGGTGTGAGTAATTTTTTGTGACCAAGGAAATATTTATTTTTATTTGTATTTTTTTTTAGCAATTTCGTAATACGTTTGTATAAAACTAACTATAAAAATATATTATTGCCCAAAAGTGTCAAAAGAACCGTTGGGTATGCTTTTTATTGAATTAAATTAAGGTTTTATAAACTGCAAAAAAAACAGTCCTGCGTTCGAACTAGAGCATTTAGCACCAAACGCATAACTGATCTGATCTGATCGTCAACCCTGTGTTAGAGATTTGCTAAATGAAGAAATGCGAAATAAAAAGGACGGCAATTGGCCCTGTTATATTCAATGCATTTAGCTTTGTGTTCTTTGGTATATTTTTCAATAATATTTACATAATGAAACCAAAAAAGTTGATATGTTGTGTATTTAAGGGGGGAGTACACTTTGATTTTTCAAAAAAATGTATTTTTTTTTTTTGGCTTAAAATGTTCCTTGGGATGTATACTTTAATTTAGAAAAGACTCCAAGTCCGCCAGAATATTCCTTACCGCTTTACGAAGCGATTTCCTAAAACATGTACCGGCGCGCTGAGAGAGCATTTTTATCTTTAAACGCGTTTATCTCGAAACGGGGCTTTTCAAACTGGCGTGGGAAATAACTCTAACCAGTTATTATTAAATTTGGATATCGCCTAGGTTTTCTTGTTTAGAATTAAATTCTGCTTAGAAATACGTATCCACATTTTCGATTTTGTCAAAAATGGATTTTTAATCCACGATTTTGTAAGCATTTTTAGGGTTAAAAAATGGACTTTTTTTCCTAAGGCCACAACTTTTGAAAACAATTAATTTAAAAAAAATCGGAATACGTATTTCTAACCCGAATTTCATTACTTATCAGGATTTTGTTCGATTTATGTTCCAGGATCACATGGGAAGGAGTATTTTCTCACGCCGTTTTCCGACTTCCGCGCGAGGACGCCCGCGCGACCTGGTGCACCGGCCACGGGGGGACGCCAATCGAGTTCAAAAAAATACAAATTGTAGTTCGAAGGATGAGTAATAAATGGGTTATAACATATTTGCCCTCCCTGAGTGTTTTATTGCTTAAAAAAATTAACGAAAATGCCTTACTTTTTGGACGTTCAAAGTGTACTCCCCCCTTAATGCAGAAAATTAATGAGAACATACTTTAAAAAGCAAATAATTGAAAGGAAACTGGCGGCATTTTAGTTTGCACAATCATCCCTGTTGGCGAATCAAGTAGGCAATTTCTCGTAACGTTTAACAACACTGAAATGTTTATAAGTTTACCCACAATATTGTAAACGGTTGGCAACCCTGCCCTCGCTGAGCTTCGGCTGACTTAGCCATTTGCATTCCAACCAGCGAGCGGAAAGGACCAACGAGTAAGAACGAAATTTAATTATATGTATTGAACTGAAGTATTATTGAATTGAACATATTACAGGAAATAAAAACTGCTCCTAAGGAACGGACTGTTTTTTATTTAATCACCGACTTTCCGCTCGGAATAGCAACATCTTTTTTATTTCTCGTTGCCTTGCGGGGCAAGCAAGTGAGGTTAAGCGCAGGCGCAGCCTCACGAAAGAAGGTCGGCGAGGTGGTCGCGCAAGTCGTCGCGTGTGCTGCGCGGAAAGGAGCCCGAGCTGGCCCGTTAGCTGGAGAAACATTAACCAGCATCGGCTTCGCTTCGACAGCATAAATCGTGAGAGGGGTAAACGGTCGTCGCCCAGATTCTGGTCGTCATCGTCACGACGGCAGCTTTAACTTTAAAGGCGGCCAGAGGAGCCCGACGACGCAGAAAAGGCGGCGCATGGGCGCAGCGAATGGTGGCCAGAAGCTCCTGACATAGTCGTGCGGTGCGGTGCACGGTAGCAGAGCCGCAGACAGACGGCGAAAATCATCGAGAGAGCGCCCGGTGGCCCGAAGATAATCGATTGGATTGCATCGAAGACAGTGAACGGTGAGTACCTAGAAAGTGATTGAGGTTAGTTTGGTAGTGTTTGCGTCTAACGGGGGTCGGTAGAAACGGGACAACGACGCGTGACGTACGAACAGTTATAACGGTGCGCAAGTGTGCACTCAAGGGCAAACGGTCATATTCGGGGCGATTTCAAAATGCCTAAAACTCGCTCAGTAGCAGTTATGCGCGAAGATGAAAATAACACTACCGACGAGTTGAACGAAACGGTGTGTGAGAGGGCTGCCGTAAGCCAAAGGGAATCGCCCGTACTTCAATCACAGATAAACGCGATGGCGAAACAGTTGAACGATTTGCAGAACGCCATATTGGAACTTACAAGTATGGCAAGAAATCGCGTCACGACAGCATCGAACCAGCAAATGGCGGCAGGCTATACAGCGGCGGCAATAAGTGGAGAAGAGTCAGCGAACGAAACGGCAGAAGGCAACGCGACATTAACAACAAACGGCGTGGGGGAATTAGAAAGCCCCTCAATCGCGGCAACACTTGCGAGCCTGAACCAAACGTTGTCCACAGTGAGAGCCGATACTAGTCGAAAGCTATACGACCTTCCAGAGTTTGATGGTCGACCGGAGGATTGGCCGATGTTTCGCGAATCGTTTATGATGACAACAGAAGAATATCGTTACAGTGAGCGGCAGAACATGTTGCGACTTCAGAAGGCAATTAAAGGGAAAGCGCGCGAAGTAGTCGAGTGTCTGCTAAGTCATAGCAGCAACGTACCGCGAATCATCGAGACATTGCAGGAACGTTTTGGAAGGCCAGACCAACTGGTGAAAAGTCAAATTGCACGAATACGCAACTTTCCTGCAATTTCCGAAAATCGCTTAGAACAGTTAGTGCCGTTTGCAACAAAGGTCCAGAATTTGGCAACGTTTCTTGAAGCTGCAGGGTGCGAGTACCATTTGAGCAATCCTACATTGATGGAAGAGTTGATCCTTAAGCTACCGATACAGCGAAGACTAGCTTGGGCGCGGCATGCTGTGAATATGCAACCGAGAGCGACGATACGGCATTTAAGTGACTGGCTGCAGGAACTAGCGCGTGTGGTGAATACGGCGTGTATAAACTTCAATCAACAAACGCGCGCTACGGAGTCGAGAGTGGATGGGAGGATGCGATTTTTCCATGCTGATGAGCCTAGAAGAGGGAAGCAGGAACGTTGTGGTCTATGCGAAGGAGAGCACGAGCTAGCGAACTGCAGAAGTTTCATAGAAATGGAACAAGCAGCAAGGTGGAAGACTGTGCGTCGTGAAAAATTGTGATTCAATTGCCTAGGCAGTGGCCATCGGAGTGACAGCTGCGCGTACAAACATAAGTGCGCAGTGAGGAATTGCCCCAGAAAGATCCACGAGCTCTTACACTCAAAAGGAAGTGAAACAAATAGGGAGCCACAACAACATCAAGTATACACCAACGCGTTAATGCCGACAACAATTAAGGTATTATTTAAAATTTTGGCAGTGAAATTGTACGCTAATGGGAGAGAAATTGAATGTTATGCATTTTTTGATGAAGGCTCTGCAATATCGATGATGAACCAAAGTGTGGCTGACCGACTAGGACTTAAGGGCAGGAAGGACAAGTTGACATTGAAATGGTTTGGAAACAATGCTGTGACACAGATGGCCTTTGGAGTAGATATAAAGATTTCCGGCACTGCGATTGGCAGTGGGAAGTTCGATGCTAAGAATGTCAAGGTTGTTAGAGATTTACAATTGCCAACACAAACATTGGAATTATCGGAGCTACACTGGAAGTATCGATACACCAGAGGCCTACCAATACAAGACTATAATATGGCAACACCGGAGTTGTTGATCGGGCTAGATAACGCTCATTTGGGTGCGGCGAAGAGAACGATTGTGAAAGGATGGAAAGGGCCAGTTGTGATCCAAACCAAACTTGGATGGTTGGTGTACGGCAACGGTAGCAGTCGTTCAACACAAGAGTACAATCACTCCCTTTTCGGGCAATTCGGTAAAGAAACCAGTTTGGAACAATTAGTTAGAAACCATATTGTAAACGACAGTCTAGAGGTGAACACCGCGCAGAAACACGTAGAGAGCGTTGAGGTACTGACGGCGAAACGACTACTCGAGAACACGACTAAAAGAAAAGACGGGCGGTTTGAAACCGGCCTTTTGTGGAAGCATGAGAACGTAGTCCTTCCGGATAGTAGACAGATGGCAGAGAAACGGCTGCTAGCACTAGAAAGGAAATTTCAACGTAACGAAGATTTTCACAAGCAATACGTGCACATTATGTCTGAGTATGAGAGGAAGGGATACGCGAGGCGCCTAGATGAAGCGGAGGTAAGAAGCAAAGGAGATAGAACTTGGTACTTGCCACACTTCGGTGTTTCTAATGCAAATAAACCAGGTAAACTGCGGCTGGTATTCGACGCTGCTGCTGAGGTAGAGGGTGTTTCCTTGAATTCGGTCTTACTCAGTGGGCCAGATCAGTCACAACCGTTAACTACCATTTTAATGAAATTTAGAGAAAACCCAGTCGGGGTATGTGCGGACATAGTCGAGATGTTTCACCAGGTACGAATACGTCAAGAAGACCAGGATGCGCAGCGGTTCTTGTGGAGAGCGGAACCAAAGGCGGACATTGGCGAGTATGTGATGTCGGTCATGACGTTTGGGGCCACGTGTTCACCGTGTTCAGCGCAGTACGTCAAAAACAAAAACGCTCGAGATTTTCTGGAGGAATTTCCTAACGCCGCGGAAGCCATCATCAACAACCGCTACGTCGATGATTTTGTACACTGCTTTGCCACTGAAGAAGAAGCTTTGCGAATCACGAGAGAGATCGTTTGGATCCATGAGCAAGGAGGCTTCGAACTGAAAAGGTTTCAGTCGAACGCGAAAACTGTTAGTATGATGTTGAACCAAGAAGAGGCGAAATCGAAGGTCGTCAGTCTCGACAAGGGTGATGCAGGACATTATCAGAAGGTCCTCGGCATGCATTGGGATACCGAGAACGATGTGTTAAAATGTGTCTTATCGTTTGCAAGAGTAGATGCGCGTTTGATTAAAGGTGAGAGAAGACCTACTAAGCGAGAGACGCTTAGTATTGCCATGTCGGTTTTCGACCCATTTGGGTTGGCAGCCGAGTTAACAGTGGCGGCGAAGATAGTGTTGCAATCGGTATGGAGAGAGCAGGTGAGATGGGACGAAGGCATTCCAGCGTATGCCATGTGGCATGAGTGGTTGAAGATGTTGAGAATCGTTGACAACTTAACTATGCCACGTTGTTATAAAATACCCTTTAATGGTGCAGTAGAGTTGCACGTTTTTGCAGACGCCAGCGAGACTGCTTACGCGGCAGTGGCCTACTGGAGGATTTGCGACCCAGCAGGGAGGATACATTTAGTATTCGTCATGGGCAAGGCGAAGTGCGCCCCACTAAAACTTACAACAGTACCACGCTTAGAACTGCAATCTGCTGTATTAGCTACGCGTCTCCGGGTGACCGTACTTCAAAGCCACACTTTGGCTCCTGCCAGAACGGTTATGTGGAGCGATTCAATGACGACGCTGTCATGGATAAGGTCTGATCATCGACGCTACAAGCCGGACGTTGCTCATCGCGTTAATGAGATTTTGGCGAACAGCGAAACGACTGAATGGAGGTGGCTTCCGAGTGCATACAATCCAGCTGACTTCGGAACGCGCATGAGGAGCACGAAGCGAGAATCGTTCTGGGTGAGCGGACCTGATTTCCTGATGAAAAATGAGAATGACTGGCCAGCACCAGAATCACTCGTACAAACGCAAGAGGAACTTCGAGCAAAATTTATTGGACACCTGAGCGTCGAGAGCGATATGTTTGCGAAATATTCGTGTCTTATACGCCTAAAAAGGATCATCGCATGGATACTTCGTTTCCGTCACAACGCTCTGGAGGATCCGCTACGAAGAAAAAAGGGGCGATTGACGGTTACCGAGCTCGAAACGTCAGAACTCGCAATTTGTCGAGTAGCCCAGTTGTCAGCGTACTACGAAGAATACCAGGAGTTGAGCACGCAGGGCCAAATACAACGTAACAGCGTACTGTGGAAACTAACACCTTACGTGGACGACGCTGGCGTGATGCGTGTAAAAGGCCGAATTGATGCAGCCGTAGCGGTGCCGCTTTGCAGTCGGAGGCCAGTCATTCTGCCCCAAGAGCATCACATAACAAATTTGATTGTTGATTACTATCATCGTAAGTGGAAGCACCAGAACGAGGGAACGATTATCGCCGAGATACGTCGAAGGTATTGGATACCTCACATTCGAACAGCAGTACGACGCGCCCGTAAGAGATGCCAAGTGTGCAAAATAAACGACGCAAAACCAGAATCGCCGATGATGGGTCAGCTACCGGAGGACAGGCTGACGCCATTTGTCAGACCGTTTTCATATGTGGGCATCGACTACATGGGTCCATTCCTCATCGTGAGCGGGCGAAGGGTTGAGAAACGCTGGATCGCCTTGTTTACTTGCCTGACCACGCGCGCGATACACATGGAGATAGCGAGAGATTTGACTACGGATACGTGCTTGTTTTGCATACGCAACTTTATGTGCAGGCGAGGAAAACCGGTGCGCATAAGATCGGATAATGCCACGAACTTCATCGGCGCGGATAAGGAACTCCGGAGGCAAGTTTCCGACTTTGATAATGGGAAAGTAGCGGATGCTCTTGCGATTGATGGCATAGAATGGGTTTTTAATTGCCCTCTAAACCCTCATGCTGGAGGATGCTGGGAACGGCTAGTACGGAGTGTCAAGCGAGCAATGGGGCACGCGCTATACCAGAATTTGACAGAGCACAGTCTCTATAGCCTGATGTGTGAAGCCGAAAACATAGTTAATTCCCGACCGTTGACACACATTCCGATAGACGCACCCACTGCTGAACCGTTAACCCCCAATCATTTTCTTTTAGGTACAGCTAACGCCGAACAGACGCCTCACCCACGCGAAGAAGAACACCATGCCACTAGAAAGGAGTGGCGCAAGGTACAACACGCCCAGCATCGATTTTGGAAAAGGTGGCTCTCGGAATACCTTCCCGATTTATGCCGACGCCCCAAGTGGTACCAGCCAGTCAAACCCCTATGCGTAAACGACATCGTGTTGGTGTGCGACAGCAACGTTCACCGTTCCAAATGGCCGATCGGAAGAGTACTACTAGTGTTTCCAGGGAAGGATTTGCAGGTTCGAATGGCGGAAGTGCAAACGAACTCGGGTGTGTTCAGACGTCCAGCGTGCGTGCTAGCGAAGTTGGAGGTTGGTGAATCAAGTAGGCAATTTCTCGTAACGTTTAACAACACTGAAATGTTTATAAGTTTACCCACAATATTGTAAACGGTTGGCAACCCTGCCCTCGCTGAGCTTCGGCTGACTTAGCCACTTGCATTCCAACCAGCGAGCGGAAAGGACCAACGAGTAAGAACGAAATTTAATTATATGTATTGAACTGAAGTATTATTGAATTGAACATATTACAGGAAATAAAAACTGCTCCTAAGGAACGGACTGTTTTTTATTTAATCACCGACTTTCCGCTCGGAATAGCAACAATCCCTAATATCGGGAAAAGAGCGGAAACAGTGAAGAGCTGATCACTGCCAGCACACACAGTTTGTGTGTACGTGAATTGCAAAAATTTCATGAAAGCGTTCGATCAAATGAATACACGCATCTTATTGAGAATTTTCCAGGGATTACGAATATGTAACTTTCATTAAATTCAGATTAGTAGTTTGGGAGGTAGAGCCGCTCAAAGTTGACAATTTTTCCACATCGAGAAAAATGTGTATTTTTTTTGTTTTTTTTTCCTCTTTAAGATTGATTTGTATGTAAATGAAGCGACCAATCGGTAACTTGTTGTTACCAATTGTTAATATAATAAAAATAAAAAATGTTTATTTTGTTTTAAAAGTTGTTCGATCTACCGATTGCTCGAAAAGTCTATATTTCGACCTTTTTTTCAACTTTGATCGAAAATAAAAAAAAAGACCAAAAAAGACCTCCGCGAAATTGAGGGAGGTTATTTGCTATTTAATTATTTACCTAACTTCCAAAACTCAGCTGCCGCTTTACTTTCCAGAGCAATAAAAGTGAAGCAACCTCGGGTCGAAAAACACGCAGGTATACGAAAAATCACGCACATTTAGTTCGGTCAAAAACCCATTTTGTGTTGCTGGCATTTGTATATAAAGTTATATTTTTTGGTTACGAATGGCATAATACATTTGCTATCCATGTTTTGCTTACTTTATTTAGAAAAGTGTTTCCTAACAAGCAGCTGTGAATTTTTTCGTAATATTTGGGTGGCGCTCCAAAAAACAATACTTGAAATCGACGAAGGGAAATCTATTACTATAAAGTATGATTTTCTCCTGACTATGATCGACGGGAAAGTTTTAAATCAATTAACTAATACTTCATCGACAATGAAATGTGCAATCTGTAAAAAAAATCAAAAAGACTTCCAAAAATTGGATGAATCAACAAGTGACGAACATAATTATGAGTATGGAATATCTCCTTTGCATGCACGGATAAGATGTATGGAATTTGTCTTGAAGTTGGCATATATGCTACCACGACATGGGGAAGTTTTCGAGGACAGCGCAACACCCAAAGAAAAGCAGAATATCAGGAAAAAAATAATTCAAGATGTATTCTTCAAAGAGCTTGGGCTGAAAGTAGACTCTCCAAAGTATAGGTATGGGAATACAAATGATGGCAACTCTTCACGCAGGTTTTTTGAAAACGATGAAGTGACTGCTCGAATAACTGGAGTTGATAAAGATATTGTGCGAAGATTGGGAGTAATTTTGAATATTTTGAATTGCAAGGAAATGGTTAATGGACCTAAATTTGGTGAATATGCATCCAAAACTGCCGAACTGCTGCTTCAGAAGTATCCTGAGAAAAAAATTACTCCTACGGTACATAAAATTTTAGCACATGGAAAGGATTTAATAGAATACCAGTGCTTACCAATAGGGGAATTGTCTGAAGAAGCTCAAGAATGCAAACATATAAAAAAAATAATTTTTTAATGCAAACAAATAAGTAATTTCATTTTAGTATGAAGTTTTACTAAATCTTAACTTTGGCAACGAATTTTAAAGCCCCCTGTTACTGTGGCACCCTGTTTTTTGCCCATTTTAAAGCTTAGATATTACACTTTCAGATGCAGTTTAAATTTTTTAAATATCTTTATTGGTTCAGAAGTTATGATTTTTGCAACGAAAAATGGAAAACCGGGCCATAGTGCGACGTTTGCGTGAAGCCACTCGCAAAAAAGGCCCGATTTGTGGAAGAACAATTCATGGATTTTACACCACGATAATGCGCCATCTCATACAACCTTGATTATTTCGGAATTTTTGGCCAAAAATTCGACCAATGTCATCAGCCAAGCATCATACAGTTCAGACATGGCCCCGTGTGACTTTTTCTATTTCTCAAACTCAAACCATAGAGACAATAGAGGCCATAAAAGAGAATTCGCGGAAAATTGGATCAAACGTTGGCATACATGTATTGACGCAGGAGGAGAGTATTTTGAAGGGGATAATAATGAAATTTATTAAAAATTGAAATTTTGCGTTTTTTTTTAATTCCCGTTCTTTTTTGATCATAAGGTACCACCCATTGTGGCAAAATTTCAAATCAATCGGTCAAGAAGTTTCCGGGTCTATAAAGGACCCGGACCAAACATTCATTTTTATAAATAAAGATATGGTATGCAGAGTGGCGCGGAAGTTTTGAGCCCTATACCATTTAAAATCATATTTTATACCAGCAATTTTTGTATTTGGGGGGTTTGAGTTACAAGTTACTTGGCTTCCCGGTAGAAATACGGATCCTTGAAAAGCTAGAGTTTTACTACTACATTAGCCATAGATCAGTTCACTGGTCCTTCAATTCAACATGGATTCACTCGACTTGCTTGGGGATATTAGTGATTGATACCTGAAGAGTTCTTCTATAAGACAGGCCATATTTAACATCTCCTCTGGTTTACAAGCTGCAGATGTTTACATCTTTTCTAAAAACTCTGTTTTCTCACCGTTCAGGGCAATCTTCTAACTACGCGCTGGCTAATTACTGAGAAAAAAACATGTAGGAATAGTTATCGTCATGTTGGCTCCGTGCTGTACGAAATATCACGTCGGCGGCAGTTCGGCTATATTTGACCGAGCCACAATAGACCAGATTTTGACACGGCTTCATATCTATATATATGTGGCAGCACCACAAACGATCTGCTTAGAGCACCCTGCCAAAATGCATCCCTGCGCCAACGCTGGCGTCGACACTGGCGACCCCGAACGCGAATAACACGTTTCAAGCTTAAAACGATAGCAGGATAGTCACCGATGGAGCAGGCAGCGCAGAATACGTAGCACCGCAAAACTTTCCGCTGCGATTTCCGTTGCCGGCGATGTCCGTCGATAATATCGACGCGTACTTCTACTCCCTGGACTTTTGGTTTGAAGCATCAGGCATCACGGCCGACACAGCGAAATTCAACATTGTGCTAGCTAGCGTCGCTCCGGCCAAACTAATGGAGCTGCGCACCGTCATTGACGCCGCGCCGACCACGGGAAAGTGCCAGTACTTACGACCGAAGCTTTCAGAGAATTTCGCCGAAAGTCAGCAACGCCGCTTGCAACGCGTGCTCCGCGACATGCCTTTGGGCGAGCGTCGCCCAAGTGATCTGTTCAATGATATGAAGCGCGTCGCCGGGTCCACATTAAGCGAAAGTATTTTACACGATCTATGGACCAGCCGCTTGCCTCCTTTCGCGCAGGCAGCCATAATAGCTACCAGCCATATATGTAATACTTCTATATTGGCAGTAAGCTCAAGGTACATTCGCCAACATCACAGTACAGCAATAGTGAAATATGAGCGAGAAAGCATATAAACGAATGTACCTTGACATTTGTCAAAAGTCAGGTGCGTTCAGGCGGGAAAAAACTTGACTGGAAAAAAATAAAAATTTGTCGAAATTAACTGAAATTTCTTCAACCGCCCCTGGAGCAGTTTGACAGTTGTTCATGTGTAGAAGTGCTCATGTATACACGTATAGAAATACATTCACGAAATTTCGTGTTTTCTGTCTCATTCCTTTGAAAACACATTGTGAAGATAGGTTGTATTACATATATGCTACCAGCGTACTGCTTGTGGACAAGCAGGTGAAGAAGAATTCGCGTGGGCAGACGTGCCCTTTTGTTGCTCCGCGGTTTTTTAATGTTTTTACTTGTTTTGCGCGTGATACAATTTTTTTTTTATATAAATGTTTAGTGTGCCGTGTATTGTCCGACTGCCGCTGCTACCGCGTTGTGGTCTGCCGATTTCGTGCTGCCAAATTAATACTTATAAAAATTAATATAAATTAAACGCGTCATGCATTTGCAAATGCTCAGCTGCAGTGCCGTTACGTTCGCTGTCCGCCGCTTCGACCTCTGTCCGCGTTGTGTTGTTGCTGTGTTCTTTTTTCCCGTGTTGTCTTTTTCCTCCGTCCGTTCTCAGTAGCGCTACATGCGGTCCTGTTCGACACTGAGAAATTGACTGCTCTGTGGTAAAGGCATAACATTTACTGCAGGGCAACATCAATTTTTCAGTGCGTCAGATCGCATTACCGACTGCTTTCCTTGTCCTTTAACCCACCCAGGTCATGGTGCTGGACAAATTTCGCATAGCCTTCTGCAACGTGCGCGGGCTCAGGGCGAACTTTTTCGCTGTATACGCGTTCGTTAACCTCCACAAACCCCATCTAATGGCACTAAGTGAGACCCAGGTGTGTGAGGATGCAGATCCACTGGATTTCCACATCCCAGGGTACCACTTACTGCCATTATTCTCTCCTCACAGGGGTCTTGCCCTTTATGTGTGCAGTAATGTTGCGTACCAGTGCCAGCAACAACTATACACGACGGATGCCGAATTTAGCTCCATGTGGGTTAAATTCAATATCCAGTCGCACATTCTGCACTTCTGCTTTCTGTACAGAAGCCCAAATTCAGGGAGAGATTTTACTGGAACAAGTGCAGAATACCACACCCTCTTAAAAAAAAAAAATTTTTTTTTGGCCGGAAAGAGGAGCATTTTTATAGTCTAACAAACTTAAAATTTTGCTGCGGAAACAATTACAGAGGGCGTGGTCCGCCCCCAAAGTTTCAGTTATATATCCGAATTTCTCAATAAATAACCAACCGATCCTAACAATATAGGTGTCATATGAAAGGTATTTTTCCCCCCTTTCGATTGATGTATAACATTAGATATGTTATATCTACCAACAATAAGTTATAAGCGAAAATTTGTTTTTTTTACATAAATTAAAAAAAAAGTGATTTTTTTCTCGAAAAAATACGTTATTAAGCTATTATAAGTTTGTTACCATATTATAGCCTGTGAAATTTCCTTTACAATGAAATATAAAAATGTACAGTTTTATGTTTTTAAGTATTTTTTTTTAATTTTTTCTAACTTGTCTCTTGGTCTTTTCTTGGCAATAAGTTTTTCCCAGGTGGCCGGCCTTCGGCCGGGCGCTAAAAAAATAACCCTCATGGGAGTTACCACCACATGAGGCAACAGTAAGATGTGCACAGTATTTTTTGTTTAAATCCATAGTTCCAAGCCATAGTTTTCTTGGCATTAAGTTTTCCCCAGGTGGCCGGCCTTCGGCCGGGCGCTAAAAAAATAACCCTCATGGGAGTTACCACCACATGAGGCAACAGTAAGATGTGCACAGTATTTTTTGTTCAAATCCTTTCATTGCAGAATATCGCTCTTAAGAAAAACCTTCATAAGCGCCATATCAATACGGTAAACAGGTGCTTTTACCTCAACTTAAATTAAAATATAAAAGCGAAATAACATAGTTTTTGAATGTTTTATATTTCACTGTAAAGGGAATTTCACAGGCTTTAATATGGTAACAAACTTATAATAGCTTAATAACGTATTTTTTCGAGAAAAAAATCACTTTTTTTTTAATTTATGTAAAAAAAACAAATTTTCGCTTTTAACTCATTGTTGGTAGATATAACATATCTAATGTTATACATCAATCGAAAGGGGGAAAAAATACCTTTCATATGACACCTATATTGTTAGGATCGGTTGGTTATTTATTGAGAAATTCGGATATATAACTGGGACTTTGGGGGCGGACCACGCCCTCTGTGAATGTTTCCGCAGCAAAATTTTAAGTTTGTTAGACTAAGAAAATACTCCTCTTTCCGATAAAAGGAAAAAATATTTTTTTTAAGAGGGTGTGGTATTCTGCATTTAAGCCATTTTACTTATAACAAGTTTGATCTTCTCTCTGATTCTATTTCCCATATTCTGGAATCGTATCCGAATAGTGAAATTGTAGTTGCTGGTGATTTCAATATTCATAATTCCAATTGGCTACGCCATTCCAGCCACACAACTTCTGAAGGCTTATATGTCGAGCTCTTTGCCGAGTCTAATAACCTGACTCAAATAGTGCATGAACCAACGCATATCCCCTGCGTTGCGGGGCAAGCTCTCAATACTCTAGACCTTTTTCTCACTTCACATCATGAAAAATATGATGTTGAAATGCACGCACCTCTTGGTAACTCGGACCATTGTACCATTTTGGCGTCTTTCTCATACTCTTCTATCCGCAATGCTTCGCCCTTAGCCCCGAAGCGCCTAGTGTGGATGTATGATAAAGCTAACTGGAGTGGACTTAATGAATTTTTCGCCCACTTCAATTGGAAATTGTGTTTTCTAGATAGAAACATAAATGCCGCAGCCAAAATGGTTGAAGAAATTATTTTATTGGGAATGCGGTCCTTCATCCCTAATAAGAAAATTTGCATTAAACCTAAGGACAATCTCTGGTTTAATGAGACATGCAGAATTGCTGTCAGGTCTAAAGAGGAAGCTTTCAGAGCATGGCAAGCAAATAAAAATGCCGCCACTGAACAGCTGCGTAAACAGGCTAGAAATCGATGCAATGCCATCCTAAGGCGCCAAAAGTTTCTGCACGAACAGCGCCAAAGGAAAAAAGTTCTTCAATGCCAGCGTGGTAGTAAGAACTTTTGGTCATTCGTTAAGAAGGTGAAGAACCAAACATCGTATTCAATCCCAACTCTTCTTAACAATGATCAAATCATCACTCACTCGGTTGATAAAGCTAATTTGTTGGCTAAAATTTTCGCAGAGAATTCCTCTCTGCCCCCCAGCGATCAACCACTGCCCGTAGTCGAAAACGTATCTTGCTCTATGCCAGAAATTCATTTTCGGACACGGGTAGTTAAAAGAGTGCTTGCAAATCTCGATGTAAATAAGGCTTCAGGGCCGGACGGCATTCCAGCCCTTGTTTTGCAAAAGTGCGCTACCTCACTGGCTTGTCCATTACGCAAACTTTTCAACATGTCATACACCACCGGTGTATTTCCGACATGTTGGAAGGTGGCAAATGTTCAACCAGTTCCTAAAAAAGGCAAGACTACTGACCCTGCGAACTACCGACCTATAGCAATCTGCTCGGTACTTTCCAAAGCAATGGAAAGCATTGTAAACTTCAACCTTGTGAAGTATCTGGAGCACAATAGACTGCTAAGTGACCGCCAATACGGCTTTCGGAGACAGCGATCGACGGGAGACCTTATGGCGGTCCTCACCGAGAAATGGAACCACAGCATTCTAAACCTCGGTGAAAGCAAGGTTGTCGCATTGGATATTTCCAAGGCCTTCAACCGGGTGTGGCATAAAGCACTCGTGTCAAAACTTATTGCCTATGGCGTCGGTAGTATCTTCTCTCGTTGGATTACGAGCTTCCTCTATGATCGCTCTATTCGTGTTGTAATAGACGGCATAGCCTCGGAAAAACATTCCCGTAGCGCGGGAGTGCCGCAGGGTTCGGTCCTTTCTCCAACCCTTTTCCTTATCTTCATCAACGACCTGTTGTCGTCGACGAAGAATCCCATCTACTCGTTTGCGGATGACAGCACCATTTGTCATTCATACTCCTTCACAAAGTGCCCCAGCTCTGTGGAGATTGAGAGAGAACGGCGCCGTATGAATGACACACTTCACAGCGACTTACAAACAATCTCCAAGTGGGGTCAAGCGAACAGGGTCGATTTTAATCCTCGCAAGACCCAATGTTGCCTGTTATCCCATAAACGAGTCTCCCCACATCCCAACACATCCCTGGTTATGGGTGGTGTGGGTATTACGGAATCGGCAGCTCTTGATATTCTGGGCATGTCCATTAAGAACGATCTTCGTTGGAATGATCATATTTTTGGCGTGTCGAAAGAAGCAGCCAAGTGCCTCGGCTTCCTAAAGCGGTGCAAAAAATATTTCACTCCGTCTGATCTCCGCATTATTTATACCACCTATATCCGACCTAAAATGGAGTTTAACTCGCACCTATGGGCGGGGGCCCATTTGGAGCTCCTGGACCGGGTGCAAAACCGTGCGATCAAGCTTATAGGGGACAATAGGGCATCCAGCTCTATTGACTCCTTGGAACATCGTCGAAACGTGGCATGTGTGGTGTTGTTTTACCGGTACTTTTTCGGTAATTGCTCAGTGGAGATGAGCTGCTTGCTGCCATCACTCCGGGTATTCCTCAGGGCAACCCGTTTGAACACTGGCGCCCATGCATTCCACGTTGAAACTATGTTCCAGCGCACTACGCACTACAGAGAAAGTTCGTTCCTGGCCCGTACAGCACGATTGTGGAATGGTCTCCCTGCAGATATTTTCCCCAGCACTTATGATCTTGATGGGTTCAAGGCAAGAGTCCACAGATTCTTCACCCAACATCCTATCTCCTAACCTTTATATCCTTCCTGAACCAGCGCAATGCCTCGCAGTAATAGGGGTCATCCCCTGCGCGTTTGTTCGTGTTTAAAAAAAAAAAAAAAAAGCTAAAAATCGCAGACTCCATATGTGAGTCTATACAGTTACGCGAAAGCCAACTTTGCGAGGTGTCCTGCCCATTACACACCGCTGCGCCAGACCTGCGAACCGAGGTAGCTGCGCTAAAACAACGCTTCGACAACATTGTCAACGACAGAACAACGCAGCGCTTCAGATCCAGGACTCCAGGGCGCAGCAGAACGGCCAACAGCAGCGGAAGCAACGAACTATGTTGGTACCACTTCAAATTTGGGCAAAACTCTCGCAAATGCCAAAAGCCATGCAACTACGCGCAGCCAACACTGAGTAACACCCAACAGGAACGCTCAGCCAACCGCATTTCAGATTTAGGCAAACAGTCTGAAATGCCGTCGAACCGACGTCTACATATCTTTGATACATCAACACGAATCCACTTTTTAATCGACTCCGGTGCGGATGTGTCAACTATACCTAAAAGTTCGACTTTGGCCCGAGCCTCCTCATCATCGGATAGGAAATTGTTTGCCGCTAACGGCAGTGTGTTTGGCGAGGTGTTATTAAAGCTTGATCTCAATCTGCGTCGGGAATTCGTCTGGAAATTCGTAATCGCAGACGTAACCCAAGCAATTATTGAAGCCGATTTTTTGTCGCACTTCGATCTCTTGCCGGATCTCAACGGGCGCTGTCTTCTCGACCGGAAAACCGCGCTAAAAACCGTGTGTACAGTGGCGCTACTCAACACAATAAACGTCTCGTCTATACAAGAAACCCAGAATTTTTCAAATCTGTTGAAGGAGTTCACCGATATCACCAGACCACCACCTCCTGAGGCAACGATAACTTCTGCAGTAGTACATCGTATCATCACCCATGGTCAGCCAGTTTTCTCCAGACTACGGAGACTCTCACCGGAGAAGATGGTGGCAGCACGTACAGAGTTCGAGTTGCTGATGAAACTTGGCATCTGTCGGCCATCCAGTAGCGAGTGGGCGAGCCCCTTACACATGGTGCGCAAGGCAGACGGATCGTGGAGGCCATGTGGGGACTTACTTACTTACTTAACTGGCCATAACAATCAGGTTACGGCCTGCCGCAAAACTTCTCTCCAGGCGCCTCTGCTTTGCGCGCGCCTTCTCCAGTTGGTCACACCAAGAGATACCAGGGCCTCTTCAACTTGGTCCTTCCACCGGAGACACGGCCTCCCTCTTCGCCGTCGACCTCCAACCATCGCATCGAACACCTTTTTCGCCGGAGCTTCATCGTCCATACGGCAGACATGACCGAGCCAGCGCAGCCGCTGGATGTTAATTCGCTGTGCTACGTCCATGTCCTTATACAGCTCGTTATTGGTTCGTATACGATAGTCGTCACCAACACGAACAGGGCCGAAGATTTTGCGAAGTACCTCCCTCTCGAACACTCCAAGGACCGCTATGTCGTTTCGTGTCATTGTCCATGCTTCACCGCCATAGAGGAGCACGGGCAAGATAAGCGTCCTATAGAGTGCAAGTTTTGTCGGTCGAGAGAGGTCTCTACTTCTCAATTGTCTACCGAGACCGTAGTAGCACCTGTTGGCAAGAGTAATCCTTCGCTTTATCTCCAGGCTGACAACATTGCTGCTGTTGATGGCGGTGCCAAGGTAGACGAATTCCTTGACAACTTTAAAGGTATACCTGTCGGCCTCGACGTGAGACCTTAGCCGCTGCGAGTCCCTGCGTGTAGACAGCATATACTTCGTCTTGCCCTCATTTACCACCAGACCCATTTTGGCAGATTCTCTTTCGATAGCCGCAAAGGCAGCAGTGACATCTCGCTTGTTACGCCCGATGACATCAATGTCATCAGCGTAGGCAAGGAGCTGGACACTTTTGTTGAAAATTGTGCCATTACGATGTACACCGGCCTTGCGCAGAACACTCTCCATGGTGAAGTTGAAGAGGTCGCAGGACAAAGGATCGCCCTGTCTGAACCCTCGAACGGTATCAAATGGGTCGGAGAGGTCATTTCCAACCTTGACGGAGCTGCGCGTATTGCTCAACGTCGCTCTGCAAAGTCTCACGAGCTTTGCAGGGATACCAAGTTCAGACAATGCGGCATATAGGCGATCTCTTATCGGGCTATCGAATGTTGCCTTGTAATCGATGAAGAGATCGTGGTTCGAGGATCCAATCGTTGGGCATTCGTTCCTCCAGCCATATTTTGCAGATGAGGTGATGCATTCACCCAATCAGCTCACCGCCGCCGGCCTTGAACAATTCAGCTGGTAGCCCATCCGGCCCTGAGGCTTTATTGTTCTTGAGTCGCTGGATAGCGACCCGGACCTCGTCATGGCTGGGCGGTGGCACATCCACACCATCGTCGTCGATTGGTGCCGTCTGGACATCTTCACCACTGGCGGTATTGTTCCCTTCGTCGCCTGCGAGCAGCTTGGTGAAGTGCTCCTTCCACAACCTCAGTACACCCTGCGCATCCGTAACCAGATCCCCGTTTTCGTCTCTGCAAGAAGATGCCCCCGGCTTAAATCCTTCCGTGAGACGCTTAACTTTTTGGAAGAATTTTCGGGCGTCATTCCTGCTCATGCACTCCTCGATTTCCTCACGCTTGCGCCTTTCTTGCTCCCGCAGCAGGGACTACCGCGGCCTAAATGCAGGCAAAACGATTTTTTCGAAAATTGATTTGAGAAAGACGTTCCACCAAATTCGCATCCACCCAGACGACGTGTGCAAAACAGCCATTACCACTCCGTTCGGATTATACGAATTTACGCATATGACCTTTCCAAAGAGTTATAAACGATAAACGTGGTGTCGAAAACATATTTATTTACCTTGATGACATCTGCGTCGCGTCAAGCTCACCAGAAGAACATCAAGCTTACCTGCGCACCATATTTCAACGTCTACGGGAGAACAAGTTAACCATTAACGTGGCGAAATCAGTGCTGGGTGTATCGAAACTCGAATTTCTGGGACATCTGATTACCAAAGATGGCATTCGACCACTTCCCAGTCGTGTCAAAGCGATCACCGAGTTTAAACTTCCTACGGTTGCTAAGGATCTTAAACGCTTTCTCGCTATGATCAATTTTTACAGACCGTTTTTACCTCATCCGTTAATACATCAAGCCCCCCTCTTCAAGCTGACTCCAGGCAGTAAACGCAACGATAATACGACTCTTTGCTGGTCCGAAGAGAATATCAAGCACTTCGAAGCGTGCAAGCACGACTTGGCAAATTGCACATTACTTGCTCATCCACTCCCCAATGCACCGCTTTCCTTATGGATCGATGCATCCGACTATGCAGCCGGCGCTGCGCTGCATCAAGTTATAGACAACAAGCTTCAACCATTGGGTTTCTTCCAGTGACGTTTTTCAGGTGCTGAACTGAGGTACAGCAGCTACGACAGGGAACTTACCGCAATGTTTCTTGCCGTTCGCCACTTCCGTTTTATGCTCGAAGGGAGACAATGTCACGTTTATACCGACCATAAGCTGCTGACGTTTGCTTTTCGCAAAGCTCGCCAACTGGATTTTATTGCGCAGATCACCACCGATATTCGACATGTCACAGGCGAAAGAAACGTAGTCGCTGATTTGCTGTCTCGAATCCAGGAGCTGAATTCCGACCCAATCAACTATGATGACTTAGCAACTGACCAGGCCACCGATGAAGAGCTGCGCGCCTATCTAGATAGGCAAGTTAGTCATTCGCTTAAACTAACCACCTTCATTCTTCCTTTCAGCAACAAGAAAGTCTATTGCAACAGCTCGACGGGCCGAATACGTCCATTCATTACCGAACGATTTCGACACGCAGTCCTCGCCGCTACGCACAACATGTCACACCCAGGCATGCGGGCTACATCAAAACTGATGACGGAACGTTTTGTTTGGCCGGGCATACATCGCGACAGCCGCCAGTTCGCAAAACACTGTGCCCAGTGTCAGCGCAATAAAATAACTCGCCACACAGCGTCGCCGCTGCAACGTCGAATGTGCCCGAGTCAGCGTTTTGCACATTTACACATAGACATAGTCGGGCCATTCCCGCTCTCCGACAGCTGCCGCTACTGCCTCACCATAATCGATCGCTTCACAAGATGGCCAGACGCATTTCCGATTCCGGACAGCACCGCTCCGACAGTAGCTACGGCCCTAATCAGAGGATGGATATCGCGATTCGGTGTGCCCGTCGACATCACATCAGACTTGGGGCGACAATTCGAGAGCACGTTGTTCCAGAACCTACTTCACGCCATCGGCATTCGACATCTGCGGACTACGCCGTACCACCCGCAAACCAACGGCTTAGTCGAACGATGGCACCGCAGCTTGAAGTCGGCCATCTTATGCCACAGCCTGGGCGATTGGACGACATCTTTACCGGTAATTCTATTCCCAATAAAAACCAAAAAAATATTTCTCCAACGTTTGAGATTTCTATGATTCTCAAGTTGATATTAAGCATAATTCTCAACTTTAAACATTTTCTCCAACATATGATTTCAACTTGAGAAGCACTGGAGTTACATTTGAGAAAATATTTGAACATTTTGCATGTGGAAATGTTTGAGATATCTATGATTCTCAAGTTGAGAATCAACATAATTATCAACTTGAATTCAAACATTTTCTCCAACATATGATTTCAACTTGAGAAGCACTGGAGTTACATTTGAGAAAATTTGAAAACATTTTGTATGTGGCAATGCTGCAGTTGAATTCGCGAAAATGTATGTCTGGTAATGCTTGTGAATCATATGATTTAAATTATTCGGCAAAAGTTTTTAAAAGTGAAGTGAAAGTTATTATTTATTTGGAAGCTGGAAATAAAATAAAAGGTAAGATAATAGGATACAAAAAATCAAAAAAATAAAAATGGAAGTGAGGCAGGTGGTGGATCTGTTGTCGGAACGCCCAAGTGCTGGGGAAGCTGCCCGCCAAAATTCCCAAACTTTTTGTTGCCTCAAAATACCTCAAAATAATCGTCTGCATTTCTACTTTCATATTTGTTCACTCGTGGTAACGTTTTGATGCGGAATATGGAAGTGGTATGGTACCAGTTGATATTGACTTTTAACGCGATGAAAGAAAACTGAAGGCAGATTCGGAATCAGCACAAAATTGTACATTAAAAGTAGTATAGAGATAAGAGATTTTTGCTGTAAACTAGTCATATATACCCCTATTGAATTTGTCTATTATTATTATGTTTATATTGACTGAATATTTACAATTTTATTTCATTTTATATTATTTGTTATTTTCATTTATATCCTTTAATTTTTTAATCATTTAAATTTATCCATTTAATTTTAATTTTAATGTAAGTAAGTAAATATTATATTAAATTTAATTATAGTACAAATACAAAATGCTAGTCTGCAGCTGTGAAACCATATGAAATAAAATATTTGTTTGCAATACACTTTTGTGTTTTATATTTTTGAGGCATGCTTATAGGCAGTACTTTTGAGACCAATTGGAGAATTACCTTTAAATTCAAGTTGAGAATTATAGTTCTCTCCAGTTGAGAATCAATCAATTTTCATTAAAAAAAAAAATGCCCTTTTTGTTGAGAACGCTATGATTCTCAAGTGGAGATGCTGTTGAGAATTCACGTTGGAGATTTGAGAAACACGTTTGATCTCAACTTAACCTCAAGTTGATTTTCAACATAAATGTTTATTGGGATTGGGACTACGCTCCGCTTACAAGCCCGATATTGCCAGCTCACCAGCAGAATTGGTCTACGGAACCAAACTGCGACTGCCATCAGAATTTTTCATTGACTGTGGCGGCGCAAGCAGCGAGGTTGAGACTGTTAGACAACTCCGTCGAACCTCCGGCCAGTAGATACTGCCTGGCATACCAATCAAAAACCCTTCGTGCACTCCGCTCTGAAAACGTGTGAACAGGTTTTTGTACGGGACTTGTCGGTGCACCCTACAAAGGCCCATACAAAGTGCTCCAACGACACACAAAGTATTTCGCCGTCGACATCAATGACAACACGGTCAACGTGGCGATCGATTGGCTGAAGCCAGCATTCATCGCCGTACACTCCGAATAGGAGGGGAGTATTGTGGCAGCACCACAAACGATCTGCTTAGAGCACCCTGCCAAAATGCATCCCTGCGCCAACGAGACATTTCTTTTTCCTCTTTCGCTTACGCACGCTCGACGCGTCCACATATATAAAAGAAAGCGGATGTCTGTAAGCGCATCACACTCATAAGTATATTTTTCGTTGTCGATAATTATTATTTTGGGATTTGTTTTTTTTACGTTGCTTCATTACTTTTATTTATGACTTTTTTATTTACGTTACCGATAACTATTATTTTGAGAAATTTTTTTTACGTTGCTTCATAACTTTTATTTATGATTTTTAAAATTTACGTTGCCGATAACTATTATTTAAACAAATTTTTTGTTTTACGTTGAATTACCATATTTTGGGATGAATTGATTTTTAATTATTTCAAATTGACGAACGCAAATTAACTGCAGAAAACCAATTTCCACCAACAACTAAACAATTAGAAATCAATTCATACTCAAAATGTGGTAAGGCAACGTAAAAAAAATGTATTTTATAAAAGTTATGAAGCAAAGTAAAACAAATTTTCTTTGAAATAATAGTTATCGGCAACGTAAATAAAAAAAAATCAATAATAAAAATTATGAAGCAACGTAAAAAAAAATTATTTAATAATACTTATCGGTAACGTAAATAAAAAAAGTAAAAAATAAAAGTTATAAGGCAACGTAAAAACAAAAAATCCCAAAATAATAATTATCGAGAACGAAAAAAACATTTATTTCTCATAACAGTTATTATGCAACGTAAAAAATAATTGTCGCAAATAATAATTATAACCAACAAAAAAAATTTATTGTAGCGATGAGGCACTCTGTGCTGTGCTGTGCTATGCATGAATGCGAGCATACTTTTAGGCATGCACTTTGAAGTACGGCCGGCAGGCTATAAAATTAATGAATGGTAATGGAATGTACAAGAATCATCGGCGCGATAAACCAAACAAGTATAAAAGGCAGCAGTGTGCAGCGCAGACAGTCGAGTCTGTGTTGAGCAAGCAAAGGGGAACATGCAATAGTAGTAGTGTAAAGTAGTAACAAGTGTAAATTTGTAAATAAAGCGATTGTTGATTTTTGACTGCGTTTGCGCTGAGTAAATGAAGTTGTTTTATTTTCAAGCACAATCCAGTATACGAACTTAGAGAAGTAATTTTCGTAACATTTGGTGTCAGAAGTGGGATTGTGCTACTGAAAATAAACAAGAAAAAAAAAATAAAATTATAAAAACGCAGACATGGTTAAACTCGAGCTGCTGAAGGTGGACCAGCTGAAGAAGGAGCTGGCTGCCTGGAATTCGACGACTGCTGGCGGAAAGGTGGAGTTGCAGCTGCGCTTGCGAGAGGCGTGTGAATCACGAGGCATCGATTGGGCTGCGCACAAGTTCGGAACGCAGGAGCAAGAGGCGTCGGCCAAGGTGGAGGAATCGCCTGCTGGTGCTGCGTCGATGCAAAATACGGCTGCAGCGGTTGCGCCACCACAAGCCATGGACGTGAGCCAGCTAATGGTCGCAATGAGAGGCATGTTCGAGGCTTCCAACCAAAAAATGGAAACGAAAATTGAAAATGCAAATCGGGAGTTGTCCAGCAACCTTCAGGAAAATTGTGCGCACTGTGGAGCAGAAAGTGGAGGAAATTTCGGACAGGATTAATGTGAAAGTCGAGCACCTGGAGACGCGAGTAGAACATTTAGACAAACGAGTTGACAGTCTGGAGGATTCGGTGAACAGAAAGATAGTCGAGCGGCTTAGAGAGGTACAGCTGCGAGCAAGGGTGCAGCCAGTTGAGGAAAGTTTTGCCATAGAAGTGCCTACTTATGATGGTACTACGTCATTCGACACATTCAAACTACAGTTCGATATGGCTGCTTTGGAGAGTCAGTGGACCGATGTTAGGAAAGGTCGGAGACTGATACTGGCTCTAAGAGGTCCGGCGGCTGAGGTAATAAAAACAGTTCCGGAAGGTTTGAGAGGTGATTACGAGACCGTCATAAGGGCACTGGCAGCCAGATACAGTGACGAGCACAACAAAATGCTGTATTATTGCGAGCTGAAGAGCCGTAGACAAAGAGCCAACGAGGCGCTGCAGACGTATGCGGCAGATATCGAGCGGCTGGTACCACTGTCCTACCCAGAATTCAGCAATGAAGTTTTGGAAAGGCTGAAGATCGAAGCGTTTATCGAAGGCATTCGTGACCCGGAGACACGTGTGAGTACATTGATGATGATGAAGCCGACATTCCGTGAGACGGTGACAAGCGCATTGACGTATGAGGCGGCCTGAGGAAGTTTTCGACATTCATCTGCGGAAAGGCGTCGAGCCCAATCTGGACGTGTCACGCAAAGCCAGACAGTGAGCTCAGAGGCATCAGCAAGGCTGCGGGCAGTGTCATCTAGAGTCAGTTGCTGGTGATGTGGCAAGCTAGGCCACATATCACGAGACTCCCATCTGCGAGAGAAGCGTTCTGAACGGCAGACGTCGCCAAGATGTGCTGACGCTCTGCCACACCATTCTTGCAAAACCAAGCGCAAGCATAATTCGCAAGCCGAAAACAAGGGACATTTGTGGATGTTCGGTCGGTAAGAGTTCTACAAGAGGAAGATTGGCTTGCGGTAAGGCTACAGAAGGACCAGCGCGAGGATACGGATCTCGCAAAAATCATCAAAGGCAGAGCGCAGAGAGTACGGCCGGACTGGCAGGAGATGGCAAAGTCTACATCTGAAGGATGGCTGTCTATACCGCGAGTGGGAGAGCGGGGATGGCAGGACCAGAAAATCCCTAATAGTGGTCTTAAAAGGTCGGATCGACGATGTCATCAAGGCAAACCATAACGACTCCAGTGGAGGGCATCTAGGCATCGCAAAAACTGTCGCCAAGATAAGAAGGCGCTTCTATTGGGTAGGATGCCAGGAGTCTGTCGCTGAGTGGATCAGAGGCTGTGATCGGTGTTCGGCTGCGAATGGGCCGAGGAGAAGATCGCGGAGCCGCACTCAACTAGTCGAAAACAGGTTAACAGCGAGCTATGGTCTACGGGCTAACCCAGAAGGGTTCCAAGAAGGCGATCTGGTAATGCTCAACAACCCGCAGCGGAAGGAAGGTTTGTCTCCAGAAGTTCAAACATCATGGGAAGGGCCGAACAAAGTCGTGACAAAGATTAATGACGTGGTGTACAGAGTTCAACGCTGCTGCAACAGAAACGCTAGGCTGGAAGTAGTCCATTCGGAGCGCTTGGCGTCTTACTCCGGCGGAGCCTCGGCACTTGTTCGGGACGAACAAGTCTAAGTGGTGGGCATACTTTTAGGCATGCACTTTGAAGTACGGCCGGCATGCTATAATGTCGATATGGCAGGGATGGTTCGCGAATGGTAATGGAATGTGCAAGAACCATCGGCGCGATAAACCAAACAAGTATAAAAGGCAGCAGTGTGCAGCACAGAGAGTCGAGTCTGTGTTGAGCAAGCAAAGGGGAAACATGCAATAGTAGTAGTGTAAAGTAGTAACAAGTGTAAATTTGTAAATAAAGCGATTGTTGATTTTTGACTGCGTTTGCGCTGAGTAAATGAAGTTGTTTTATTTTCAAGCACAATCCAGTATACGAACTTAGAGAAGTCATTTTCGTAACAGTATGTTACATTTTAATAGGTACATTGCAATTATTTTCTTATAAAACTTATAATAGTTAAGTCTCTGGTTATTCTGCTGGTAAGATTTAATGGGCGTTGGACAAGGGGCGTGGCACATCATTTGTGGCCCAAATATTCCGCTGAACTCTAAGTCGCACAGAAATGAAACTAAGTACTAACCTACCATTTATTTATTTATTTTATTTATTTAATAAGCCAATGAACAGAGAGAATGGTGCGGGTATTGAACAAGGGGGCGAGGCACCGCCCACACGAGCCAAATCTTTAATATAGAATATCTTCGAAATTGTAAGTCGAACAACACTGAAATTTAGTACCCCGTCCTCCCAGAGTCATTCTATTGGTAAGATTTGATGGGCGTTGGACAAGGGGCGTGGCACATTTTTTGTGACTTAAATATTTTGCTGAACTATAAGTCGCTCAGCAATGAAACTTAGTACGAACCTACCATTTTCCCGACAGATGGAATGGTGCGGGTATTGAACAAGGGGGCGTGGCACCACCCATATAACTTAAATCTGGTTCAAGCGCAGTCCATTTCTTTACTGAAACTTAGCAGCAACATTGCTGATTTGTGGGCCTCAATTGCGTTAATCAGTAGCTCTTCATCTTCCTTTAGTTGGTTTTCTTCGTCAATTTGCATCGCCATAGATTCACCATCTCGCGTAGTTCATAATAAAAAAAACAAATGTTGTGCGAGACGAAGTTCGCCGGGTCAGCTAGTTTCTTCATAAATAGAAAAAAAACGTGCCAAATATTTTGTCAGAGTTTCTCTATTGCATTAACCCAATACCCCTCAAATCGCGCTCTGATTCATTGAAGTGTAGCCGACACTCTCGATCATTTGTTTGCCATTATTTACTACGCTGGACACTAAAAAAATTTTCATGTTAGATGTGCTGCGGCCAATGCAGCAACGATTTCCTTTTCAAATCCCTTTTTTCAAATCTTGTTTGAAACCTCAACAAGATTGAAACTATTGTGTATTATTCAGGGTTAATTTTTTTCGAGCATTATGACATAAATAACAAATAATTTTTCAAATGTCTCTTTTTTTTGTCATACAAAAAGAGGCCGTCATTCTACCTGTTTCACTTGAATAATTTCACTATGGACCGAGCATGTCACCCAACTGCTAGCGTTTTGAGAGCGTGAGTGTGAAAGTGCCAAATGTCAAATTGAATGTCACAGTATACAGCTGCATACAGAATTTCATTTTGTAGGATTCCGTTGACAATTTTTTAGACCCATACCATTTGAAGCTATATATTCCATAGCAAATAAAAAAAACATTCAAAACAATAGCTAAAACAACGACAAGAACTGCTAAATTAAATTATTGGCCAATATTTGGTGGTTTTTGTTTCGAGTTTTTCATCGATAATTTTCTGTAACACTTTTTGCTGTTGGTTTCGTGGTATCGATGTTGTAACGGTTCGCTTTTTGCGGAGTTTATACGCTGCCGACTCACTTAGAGCTTTTTACATAATTGATTAAAAGAAAACGCCACTAAAATATAATAAATTCTACCACACGCACCTTGAGACATCTTTGAAACAAGACTGGTCACGCCTGGTGAGCTTGAAGGTCAGCGCAGACTATAAGTACTCGTCGATGTGAAAGAGGAAGGTGAATTCGGTGAAAAGACATGGGAAACAGCTGTCACGAAGCCTATTACTATGCTATATTCCATGAGTATTTCCGTCAATCGCCCACAAAATTCTTTTAACAAAACGCCGTCTCTAAGTATTGATTTGATACTGAGTACTTTTGGCAGTGAGTTGAAGTTTTACTTGATCGGCAAGAACCTGCGTTTGGAAGTGCTTTAAAAAATTGTGTTTATGCAATCTGTCGCGTAGGTTGCTAAACGGTTAGTTATGCCGCTGAGGCAGCAATGAGCCTTACTGCCAACTCCACGCCGACTTAAGATACCAAACACTTACCACACTGCCTGCACGTTTCGGGACATTTACAAATGTCGACTGATGGACTACGATACATATGTGTATGTGTGTATAACTGCAGTGAATGCAGCCACGATGGGTGCACGAGCTAATAACAACACAGCATAACCTATAACTGAATACAATTTCAAAGCAAAAACCTTGCCGCCTTGTCAGAAAATCAGAAAAAAAAGAAAGTCTTCCGCAGCAACTGGTTCTAGTTGCTTTAGCCGCCAACCGCGGCGCTACGCTGCTTTTCCGTTCGGTCAGTCAGTGAGGCAGTTAGCTGATATATGCATTGTGTAAACGAAGAATTACAACGAATACACATGCATATGTATAAGCTATGGCAACCCTGCAAGACAGCAACCGGTTATATGAACGTATATATAACCGTTTGAATTCACTGCGCTTTCAGTTACCTCCCCTATATAGTTTCTTAAGAGCGGTTGGAAAAAAGTAACCGAAAGTCTTGTATACGTGTGAGCTTCCATCTCGTTTCCACTCATATAGCTTATAGAAAAGCTAATTATATAGTTGCCTCGCTCACTCATTCGTTACCAGTACCGGTTATTTAACTGGTAATATACCCCATGTGGTAACGGTTATACCTACCCCAATAGTAACTGAGTAATAACTTGTTTGGTGTTATCGTATTTTCATTTTTTTTTAATAACAATAAACAAAACATTACATAACGGAAAACGGATAACATACAGAAATATACATTAATTTTTAAGCTGAATAAAGTTGTTATTTTAAGTTGAATTTCCTTTGTTTCACCGGTTCCCCGACCGCTTCACAAATTTTTTGATGGCTTTTTCGAATGCCGGCCGCCCAGGCGCCTTGAAAGCATCTGAAAATATATTAAAAAGTATTTAAAAAAGAAATAACAATCAAATCGTGATAACGAATTTGGAAACTAGTATAAGTTATGCTTACCAAACAAAATGTCATCCATTAAACGAAGTTTCTCCAATGCCCGCTTGCTGCACCCTCCATCCAAGATACCCTGAAGGAGGACCTCGTCACTAAAAATATTTCGGTTAAGTTAGCAAGTTAAATATAAAATTGGTACTTATCAGTTTTCCGTTTTTCCCTTAAAATTTCACTGGGTTTATTTTTCACCGATTTCACTTTTCACCAATTTTTCTCAATTTTGTGTATAAATGTGCAAATTTAAACGCGACGAGCACCTAATAATATGATTATTGCTGTTTCATTCTAACACCCGCGTTTTGAATTGAATATTTGAATATTTGCATATTGCTCTTTCATTCGATCATACGTGTTGTATTCAGTGTTGCCAATTCATTGTCTATCTGAATTTCTCCTGCAGTGTTGAATTTTTGCAAACTTATGGGCAAAAAGGGTAAAATTTTTATTAAAATTAAAGGTTTCATGTTGCACACTACAATAGTAGACTAGACAAACAGACTTATAGAATGGCAGGATCTGGATTGGTTAATCGACTCAAGGCTAAAATAATTAGTTTAAAATGCATTACGTACATCGTGGATGCATTTCCCGTGGAAAATTTAGCTGGAAAAAATATTATATACTGTGAATAACATGTCCGGAATGAGTGATGTTAGAGCGATTTAATAAATTTTTTAATCCAAAATATGTTTTTTTTTTGAGTAAAATTGTGTACGACCGCCGTGGTTCAGAGGTTAGTGTGAGCAACCGTGAGCCTACACGCAATATTCGGACCTCGCATTCGAATCCAGTTGCTGCTATTCACCGAACACAGAAAAAGCACCTTTTCTTTCGGCGGCTGTCCTCAGCAGGCAATGGAAAACCTCTAAGAGTAATCTTGGCTATGAAGAAGCCCCCAACTTGCCAAATTTTGGATCCTGTTAATATTTATAATTTTTCGGGGAAATTTTAGTAGTTTCCGGGGCAAATTTTAGTATTTTACTTTCACCAAAAGTACGCAATTTTTTGCACAAGAAGGGTTGGCCACATTGAAAATGTGTTGTGATAATTATTATTTATCTCATTCTAACATAGGGGTCATGCAAAATGCCCAAACGTCTCTTTTGCTCTTGAAGAAATGGTCCAAGAAATTTTTGTCCATGTATTAGTTTAAGCTTAAAATTTTGTAAAAGTGTTGGTGAAGTGGTTACCTCTGTCTGACAGGGAATGTCGTAATTTATGCAAAATTCTGCTAAAAAAGGAAAGATCGCGCAAGAAAGAGCCAAATGTGTCCCACTGAGTCGGTGTTGAGTGTGCTAGCGTGGAGAGGAATGCACACATATAAAATCAAAATCTTGTAAGTTATGTGTGTAAATATGCACTTATAGTGACAACAATTATTGGCACCATGCTATCACCAGCACTGCGAAAAGCGACGATTGTTTTTTCCTTTACCAAACATACATAGTTGTCACAGCAATTAGCTGCAATTTCCGATCAGTCATGATACAATGTACATTGAAGGGTTAACTCTTTCAAACGAGTCAAAAATTACTGCCTGTAACTCTTGAACCAGAAGGACTAGTACCGTTTAATATGTCTTACCTAACATAAATATTTTGTAGTAAATCTCTACCCTATCGGAAAGATAAAAAAATTACGTTGAATGGTATAGGTGACTTGAAAAGTTTCTAGCCTAAATATGAAAACACAGTTATTTTGGTTTAAATTTTGCTTTTTTATTCAGTATAATCTCCTAACAGTTCAATAGTCTAGTCCTCCTCCAAGTCTTTGTCTAGCGCTCCTCCAATAAATCTATCCCATCATTAAAGTACGATTCCAGGTCTGCAAAATATGCCTCTACGGCTGCTATAGCTAGCGAAAAACGGTTTCCACAAAGAAACTGTTTCAGGTCTCGGAACAGGTAGTAGTCGCTGGGAGCCAAATCTGGTGAATACGGTGGATGGTTGAATTTAGCCATTATGAAAACACTTGTGTGAGGACGTGCGTTGTCTTGATGAAAAAGGAATTTTTCTTCTTTAAACCGTGTCTTTTTAACGAATTACTGCATCCAGTTTATCCAAAAGTTTACAATAGTATTCTGAGTTTATTGTTTTACCTTTCTCAGGATAATAAATCAACAAAATCCCTTTTGCATCCCAGAAAACAGTAGCCATAACCTTTTTTGCCAATCGTTCGAAAAAGGCTGTGGCACGTCAACTTCAAGCAGCTATTAAGCAAAGAATGAGTTGCCAGATTGATTTGAAACTTTTCACGTGTTCATACATAAACAACATAAATTCACTGCTCCGCTAGTGCTATGTATGTGTCACGCTAGAATCTTTTCAAGTATTTTTGAAAAAACCTCTCGTACGTAGTTAAATCATAACAAAATTGCTACCCTACCTTATTTTAATTTTTCCAATAACTTACAATTTTTATTATTGCCAACCGAGCTGTTGAATTTTATTTCTATTTATTTTTCAAATTTCCAAAGCCATAGCCCACACCAATGTTCTTACATTTTTCATTTGCATTATTCTTGTTATGTTAAGTGTTCAGTTATGTAAAATGTTTAGTACAGTCAATATAAGTACAGTTTTTAAAGCACTGGAGCGACCGCCGCAAACACACACACATGCATGCAACCCTGATTAATTAAATTCAACTCTTTTCAAATTTAACACAATTCTGATGGAATCAGCACGGGCCGAGTTTAAATTTTGAAACAATCACCGTCTTCGCACGGCGCTTAGTCACCAACCTTCGGTATCTGTGAAATGTCAAAGTGTTGCCAATACATAAGACATTATTTGCGAAACTCCTGCGACAGTCAATACAAACGACCAAAAACGTGATATGTAAATAAAACGGTTAATGTTCGTATTCGGAAGCCAAAGATTTTATGCCGCACGGGGCAATCCGCCACTTGTGTATGGGCATTAACTCCCTTAAGCGCTCTCACCTTTACACCTGAAAGAGGAGCTAATGCACTAAAAGAACAGCACGGTAAGGAATCATGCATGATTTATGCATTTTATAGAAGAATGACCATCCACTGGCATGATATTAAGTCATTTCAACAAACGTGCCACAGTGTTAACCGCGGATTTTTAGCTTACACAGAATATGTCAAATTTTATGAAGCCATAGAATGGTTTTTAGGTGAATCAAAATCCGTTAATCCTCTCACGCTTGGCCTCAGTTTGTTAACATGTTTTTAAATGACTCAATTTTTTAAGAAGACTGGTTTAAAACTATAATGACAGGTGGGTATGATCAATCTCATACTTAAAAACTACGGACCCAATTTTAGTTACTACAGTGGACGTGTGGGTGTGACCAACCTCAAATAGTCACCGTTTTCCTCAATAAAAAAGAGAGTCACTTCGTGTGACCAGCCTCACTTCTTAGCCCAATAAAACACAACAGCATTTGATAGCCCTATCGTATTATATTTAGAAATATGTGTATAACCGTTGTTTGTGACTATAGTGCACATGGAAGGTTGGTGTTTCAAGTGAGTGGGACCAGACGCATATAGCCCTTTTTCCTCTCAATAAAACATAAAAATATTTAATATTAATATAACTTTACAGAAACATACAACATATATTCTTATTAGCATAGTGGAAGTGACAGGTGTGCCTGACTAACCTTACTGTGCTGTGCTTGCCTGAGTAAAACAAAAGATCATGTAGTAAACATATTGCTTTAACCCTTTCGCTACAGGTTTTTACTGGGGAAAGTTAAAATTTTAAATTTTACGTCTTAGGATTCTATGTGGTCATAATAACAACATTCCATACGACATTTTTTAATTTGTATACTCGGACCCTGTATTTTAGAGTGTTTTTCTATGCGAGCAACCACATCGTTGTGGCTGTAATAATTACTTAAGGGGAGGTTCTCATTCAAAATTTTCAAAAATTCGATTTTTTTTTCTTTACATTTTTTGAAAGGTATTAGTGTCTACTATATTGCGGTAAACCGATTTTCCGATCCGCGCATCAGAAAAGTTTCTACAGGCCATCCCGCCATGGGGCGCTCTCGGCTCGGAACGGAGTTCTCAAAACTTTAAAAGCGTTTATCTCAAAACATGATTTTTCTAAACTGCGTACAATCTCATTTGAAAACGGTTCAACTGAAAGACTTCATGTTTTGTTTTCTCGAAAGAAGACCCTTTTCATTGGAGTAATGACCTATAAAATCTACAAATTCTTTGTATTAACTATTTTTTGTGAAGCTTCAAAGTATAAAAAAAGGGCTAAAAAATCGATTTCAAAGTTTGAGATCGCACCATTATGTCAAATTTGAAGTTTTTTACCCGTTCTTAGGTCATTCCTCCAATAAAAGTATCCTACTTTCGAGCCTTATAATTGGTTTTGTGTTTCAGATCGATCCTGAGGCAGCAGGCTGTACGCAGTTTTGTTATTCCACGCGAACCGCATCATAGACGGAACGTCACCACGGGCGCCATTTTGTTTTTTCGTCTTGAAAAACTTTGTAAATAATGACGAAAATATAAGCTTTTTGAATCCTAAAACTGTTTTTTCCTATGTTTTTTTATTGGCCCACAAAAAAATTCCAAATTTTGCTTACTTTTTAGTCATTTGAATGAGAACCTCCCCTTAAACATACAACTTTTTACGCATAACGAAAATTTGAATATTTCTTCATTTACTTCAGCCAAAATTAAACAAAAAAATATCTAAATTGAAAGAAAACGTCAAATTACAAAGTTTTCTAATTTTTTCTGCTTCTTCTTCCTTTACTATGTTAAGATATACCATTAAAAAAGTGTATACTTCTCTTCTTTAAACTTAAATATTCAGTTTATTAATTTCGTATTTTTCCTAAAACTTCAAACTATTCTAAAGACCAACAAAAAAATGTATTCTTGCAACCATGGAGGATGCAGACGTCCACAAATTAGCATGTTGCCATATGGCAACAAAATAGCAAAAGGGTTAACGAAATATATCATAGTCGGGTTTTATTAGTAACGGGCATTAAAGGTGGGCGTTTTAAATCTCAGATAAGCTATGGTTGCTTTAATCAAACATATAGTCGTTTGATACCCAAATTGTCTTTTAGAAACATTGTATAGTAAATTTTTTAGACAACAGTGGGTGTGAGCAATGTCGTATAACTCATGCTTACACTATTGAAACGCTGAACCGTTTGATACACATATACTCTTACAAAAGTATACCATTGTTGATTTTTTTGGCATTATGGTGGTCGAGGCAGAAAGGGACGCGGGCATGGTAAATTTTTTACAGCCTATAGTTTTTCAATGAAATACAGAATTATTTGATATCAATATTGATTTACATACATGTACTTATACTTCGATTTGCTAGTTTCGTGGTCGTGAGAAGAAGCACGCCTACACGTCGATGCTATATAACCTATATTTGCCACAATGACACCCTGAATCGGTTGATACCCAAATCGCCCTAAGTCACTATTACTTAAGTTACTAAGTTTTGTTACTATAGGGCACGTAAAAGTTGGGCGTGGTCAATCTCAGACAGCCTCTGCACTATTCCCTTACAAAAGGAATCGTTTGGTATTGATTCAATTTGAATCGGTTCAGTGGTTTTTCTACACTTACACTTACCGGCATATTGCGTTAATCCAATGGGCAGGACCAGCAGCATTCCCATTAATGTCAGTATTGTATATTTGTTTGTTGTTGCGGATCTTGCCGACAGCAGTGCTATTGATTTGATGTGCTTTTCGGCTGCTGGGCGCGTCGGTAACCGCCGCCGCCTAGGCACGCGCCAAGAGCGTGGCTGCAACATTCTTTTGAAGGATGCGGGATTGGGGGATGGTGAACGCGTATGCGTCGGCAACGCGTCGCCACACCGCTATGCTACGTTGTTGCTGTTGCCTGTTGCACTCCTGTCGAGGTTGTTGTTTTCGTTGTTGCTGTTATTTTGTTGCGGGTTTTCGTTAAACCTAAAGCATAGAACAAAACAACAGGACGGTTAGAATGTCGCTAAAGAGCGCTTCTTTTAGCCATTTGACTTTTGGAAAAAACAATAGTTTTTCAGTTTTCTCTGGGATTTTTATTACTTATTGACTTCTGTTATTAGTCTGAAATTTTAATTAAAAGGCAAATTGCTTTTGATTTGTGTTTCATTGCTATTTTCGATAACGTCACAATTATATAAATTTAAATTCTTTAAAATTTTCACTTGGTCTTTTGATCAGTCTCGAACTTGTAAATACTTTTAGATTACAATAAAAATTAAGAAAACGAAATTTGAAGTCTAAATTGAATGTCGTCATCTTTTGCTATACTTCCTTTATATATATGGTATATATATATAAAAGGTATAATAGATGATTTTTTTTATAATTTTATCGATTTTTGGTCAAATTTTTTGACAAACTGTAAATATATATACTTTAGTATTTTTAAAAAAGTTTGCACTACCACAGTTCAAACAAATTCACTCTACATATTTTTATTTTTTAACAAGTTTATATAAATTGGAAAAATTAAAACTGCGAGTCGTTTTTAATTTAATCAAAATAAATATTTATTGTTTATGTATCGCAGTTTCAAGTAGAAATTGATTTTGTGTTTGGTGCAGCCTACACACCGCACTAATGGGCATGTTTTTTTCTCAAGCTGGCTTATTTGGAATTTTCCGTTTTCGATTTTTGTTTTTTTATTGGCCTCTGTAAGTTTTTTCAGTTTCAGTATGTATATTTTTTATTACTCCTGCTTAGGTTTAGTTTTCGCGTTGAACATACTTGACGCCAATGTTGCACCACGGCTGTGATTCGACGCTACAATATTCCACACTTCCACTTAAACTGTTTTACGCTGCCGATCGCGCAGTCCGTGTTATTGGCGTTTACGGCACAGACTTTCAAATACTTTTTTAATATGGCGAAAAACTCGAAAGTTTTGGGAAATTTCGTTCATGCCTCCACAAGCTCTGACTAGCAGAAACAAGCACACAAACCGCTGGAACCGAGGACAGCGTGTGAAACAAATTGGCAAACACTTGTTGCGTCTGCGTCGTTTCTTTTGTGGTTTTTGTTGGTGCGCCTGGGGTCCACTGTGACTGTGTGCGCTGGCACTCAACCGTCCGACTTGAATGAAAGTTGAACAACTGATTAAGCATACGGCAGCGAATTGGCAAGTGGGTAGGCCAAGCTGGTCTACTGACAGGTTGGCTCGTCGGTTCGCGACTGAGGTGATTGTAAAAACCAGAATTACAGCTGCCGCCGCTGCTGCTGTTGCTGATTCCTCTACAGATACAACGAAATCGGGTTTTGCGCAGACGCAACCAGCGCCAGCACACCTCAACGGCTACAAGACGCAGCCGAAGACGGTAGCGGCAGAATCGAAGTTGGCTGTTAAAGCAACCAACTGAAAGAGTAAACCCGAGCAATGAGCTGCTCGTTGCAGGCGACGCACAGTGTCGCGAGTGTGGCCAAAAATGGTAAAAATCAATGTTACAAAATGACTAAAATGAATAAAATCGACAGATAATATCTCAACTAAGAAAAATCCGTTATCCGATCTTCAATATCCTACTCCGTTCCATTTTTATGTAGCTTCAAAGTTGATGTTAAAAAATACGCATTCGTTCCAAGTTTGTGGGTAATTCTTTATGATGAATGAAAAATCAAATAAAAATATAATTTAGGTACTAATATAGTCATGTTATATATTAAATAAAACTTTGGAATTTTTTCTGTATGGCAGTACTATTTTTTGGTTTGTGCTTTGAAATAACTGTGAAATCCCGTTACATTGAAAAATTACTTTTTTCGGTTTGCTTCTAACAAAGAACCAAAAGTTTGGTGGAAAAAAGTTTAAAAAACGTCAAAAAACACTTTTTTAGTTCCAACCCTAAATTACTCAAAAAAGTATGTATTAACATAATCCGGAGTAATTTTTTGCAAAAATTTTGATTTTTTCGAAGTATGGCTTCCGACGTTCAATGAAAGTTGCGGCAAAGCAGCTGCTGAAATGATGAGCTGTATAAAGGACAAGGTTGGCACATTGTTCGTATCATCAAAAGTAGGCAGAATGCCACGCCCCCTTTAAAAATCTAAACATTAATACCAAAATATGGTATCACAAGCTGGAAAAATTAAACATGAATTCATAAAGGAAATGTTTTGGCCTTTTTATATATATGCTCCAGCTGCCACGCCCACTTTAAGGTTTTAGAAAGCTTACCAATTAAAATTACATCGTGGAACGAGTATCGCAAACAGCCTTCTAAAAATACAGTTTTAGTTGTAGTAAAATACGTATATTTTTCAAATTGGGCGTGGCAGACCGCCCATTTTTAGTGTGAGCTTTTATGTCATTATTTTAAGCTCAAATACAAAATTTCATAATTCTATCACTAATATTAAGAGAGTTATTTCAATATTACAGTTCCTTTCGTATGGGAAGTGGACGTGGCAGTGGTCCAATTTTAATGATTTTTTGTAAATTTCTTAATTTCCACCACGAAAACAATCTCACCAAGTTTCATCGAAATAGGACAACGCTAAGTATTTTTGGCCACGGCTTATATGCGTCGCACAGTGTCGCGAGTGTGGCCAAAAATGGTAAAAATTAATGCTACAAAATGACTAAAATGAATATGAGAGTTGACAGATAATATCACAACTAAGAATCCATTTTCCGATCTTCAATATTCTACTTCGTTCCATTTTTATGTAGCTTCAAAGTTGATGTTAAAAAATACGCATCCGTTCCAAGTTTTTGGATAATTCTTTATGCTGAATGAAAAATCAAATAAAAATAGAATTTATATACTAATATAGCCATGTTATATATTAACCCTCTAGTTCCCAAGAAGGCCTGTAGACATCCTAAGCTTAAAAAAATTCTCTGAATTACACCTTATGATTTTTTTAGCTGATTTTACACGTATGGTAAGGGGAATCTCCATTTTATAAAATAAATGTAGTCAGTTAACGCTGAACATGCACAACGGCAGTAATTGTAAGACAAAGTTGAAGTTTCGTGAGAAAGTAAGCAAATAATTATTTTTGAAATTGAGTGAGAAGCAAAAATGATTTTAAATAAATTGTGAGCCTCAATAAAACTAAAAAAATTACTGGTGAGTAGCTGTTAATATGTTCTTTGAGAAAATAAAAAAAAAATTATGAAAAAGTTGTTACACTCCTCCTACCTAACCCAAACCCTAGAGTGTCTGTCGGCCTGCTTGGGATGAAATGCGTAAATAACTGCACAACAGCATGTCTGTTGCATGGAGTTTTTTACATGAATCTGAATCGTTTTTCCAAATTAATTTAAAACTATACTCCGTTTTTATGTAAGAGCTCTCGTTTTCGCAAAAAATGGGCATGCCACTTTTATGAATTTTCCTCGACTCTTTTCACATTTTCGACTGTAATTTCCGTACCGATAATCCTATCGACATGATTTATATAGTTGCACTAACAACATCTCACGCCATCTTTTTTTGGCATTAATCAATTTTATGCGTTCTAAATTGGCGTTGTAATAAGGTTTCAAAGTAGGAAAATATTGAATTTCAAGGCGTTTTTTCTGATGGCGAAAATTGTACAGATGTTTCATAAATCAAGTTACGAAGTATATGAATATCTTAAGAAGAAACATCAAGCAATACAAAACAGCCAAATTATTTGGCGGAATGCACATTCGCATGGAAATAATAGCAAAAATGTACCATAGTCATTTTCATCAAAATGTGTGAAATTTCCTTAAAAAATTAGGGGCCTAAAAATATGCAAAGTTTTTAATTTTTTTTGTTTCGAGCAATTCAAAATCTTTTTATTTTTTGCTTGTGTTTCAGACTAGAAATGTAACATATAAAAGAGCACGAGTTTTTTAGTTGCTATGATGTTTTAACCCGTGGAGCCTGCACCTCCCCCATGTAACACAGAGCCGGTCCTGTGGACCCCAGGCGAAAAAACGTTGCCATATGCGCAAATTTTGAAATATTGATTTGAAATTCGGCAGAGATCATTATGAAGGTCCTTTCTTTAAGAACTAATTGGTTGCATAACAAATTTTTGACCTAAAAAATATTCGCAACTCAAAAACCCAAAAAATTGAAAATTTTCGATTTTTTTACAAAAAAATTCATAGGGAACTCAATTTTTCAAATATGTACAAAAAAATCTCGGGACTGTGTTCCGGATAGAGTATATATACATATAAAAATGATAGTTTGGGTGTTTGCTGAAAAAAATATATTTATTTATAAATTTGTATCCCAAACAAAGCCATTTTTTCCTTTGATCTTGGTTCGTGGTCGTCCCCTCGCACTTGATTCTAATAGACGTGACTGCAGTGTAGCTGACTCCAATTCTTCTTCCATCTCGATGTCTTCATTTTCATTTTCAGAGCTGTTCGAACTATGAACGTCTTGAATATCAGCGTACTCGGATTCTTCTGAGACATTGTCCTCAGTTTCTGAGACTGAATCGTGTGCAGATCTCTCTTCGTCTACATCATCGTTCAGCACTCTAAAATTGCGTGGTCGAAAGTTGTAAGGCATCTGCAAATGGATAAATCACAGAATATTCAATGAATAATCATTACAGATAAAAAGTACACGGACTGCTTGTATTGCATATCACGAAATATAGCCAATATAAATTTTACAAAAATATTTTACGTAGTATACGTAATACTTACATTGTATGCTTCCTTTTAATACAAAAAAAAAAAATACTTTTTTATGAACTTTCACAAAATTTTTATACACAAAGCCTGCACGGGGTCCTGTAGACCCCACTCGAAAAAGGTGTTGCTAGTTGATTGTGCCAAAGCGAACTGACGCAACGAGGACCGTTGCAAAGTGCTTAGACTACTAGAGTTACCCTTCCCACAAACAGATGGCGCCACTAGAGCGATTTTTGAAAGCCTAGCGGGATATATGAAACTCTCAAACTTCGCTGGGGTCCTGAGGACCCCGCGCAGGCTCTACGGGTTAAAAAGGTTAATTTTGAAAAAAGTCAACGCACTTGTGAAATAAGCCACTATATCACATTACCCGACCATATCACATTACCCGAACTTAGTCTACGTGTTTTTTAAAGAAAACTGCACTTTCCAAATAGGGCATTTTGTGGTGGCTTATGTGACCTAATGCATTGAAAATTAAATTTGTTCCCGATTTTTAGTAAAGATGTCATGAAATTTGGTGCACTGAAAGCGAAGTTATTGTTAAATAAGCATCGAACAAAGACCCAATATTAACTATTGTTTTAAAAATGTTTAAACTTTAACCGAAGCATTTAAATTGATGGACCAAGTTTATGGTGATTTTTGTTTATACTGTGGTGGAGTTCATAAGTGGTAAAAGCGATTTAAAAACGATTGTCAGAACATAAATGATGACCAAAGTGTCAGCCAACTGAATCCGCGATCACCGTAGATCAAAACTGGGCGGTAATTCATAAAAGATAAGCCAAAATCTTCATTGAAATTCTTGAAATTGTATTTAACCTTCGCTTTTCTTATATCCACCCGGGTGATCTTTTTAATATTCATGTTTAATATCTGCACAAATTTTAAGGTAATTTTCAATAACATGAAAAAATATTTTTTTAAAATTTTGTGCATGTTTAAACTTGAATTTTGTCATTTTTTATACAAATGTACCTGGGTGATCCCAGGCGCTTTCGCTACCATTTTGATTAAAACTCACCATAATTTGTTTTTGCGTACCTCATTATGTGTTCAATAAACCCTCTGGAAAGAAATCTTCTAATATTTTCCATAGTCTCAAAATATTTTTTTATTTTTTATTTTATTATATGTAGGATAACAATAAATTATTATCTTACAGCTAAAAAAAAAGCACTAGCTGCCAGCTATCGGCTCTTCTGTTTTACATCTTTAGAGTAGAGTTGCAAGATTGGCGTTACATAGGAATTGATAGAAATTATTAATAGAGTCAAAATCAAATTTCTTAAGATAGTCAAGTGGATTTGTGGGTTGAATAGCGAGTCTAGCAGATGCGGACTTGGGGCAGGAAGTGAGTAGGTGACTTATGTTCATAGTATCGGAGTCACAGTAGAGGCATCCATCGAGTGCTGTTCCGCGGAGAATATGTTGGTGCGTGAGCTGAGTGTGGCCGAGCCGCACTCGGATGGCCGCTTGGAGAGGCAGGCGGTTGCAATTTGTTGGGAAATCGGGTTTATTGCCTTGTAGGTTAAAATTTGTATACCAGTGGCTACCGGTAGTCCAGTTGTTGGCTGCATTGGTTTTTAGCGCAATGCTGATGAGATTGTGAATATCCGTTTTTTCGGTGTGCGGTAGTATAATCATGGGTTCTTTTAGTGCGAGTTTGGCTCTGTTGTCTGCTATTTCATTTCCGGTGATACCAGCGTGACCTGGAATCCACATAATGCTGATTTTTCTTCTGTATTGGATGAGCTTTTCACGGATTTTTGAAACTAAAAGGCTGCGATTGGAGGGATTTTTTTATTGCGTCTACTGTGGACCTACTGTCGGTGCAGATTACACAGTTCAATTTCTGGGTGATGGCATGTTGTACCGCTTGAAGGACAGCACAAGCCTCGGCAGTGAATATTGAGCAGTAGTTGTGTAGATGACCCGCTGATATTGTGTTACCTTTGGCATCTACGACAGCGAATGTTGTAGCATATTTGTCCTTCGAACCGTCGGTAAATAGGAAACTAGCTGCCTTGATGTTGGGGTCCGAGCAATATTCCATGAAAAGTTTTCTATACACTTGATTTGCGGTGGTGTGCTTCGGATAGTGTGTGAGACGCAGTAAAAGATTTTCCACGTTCATCTGCCAGGTTGGGTATCTCTCCGTGGGGATGTAAACCGGAGTGCAAGTAATGCCAAATTCCTCAGCCAAGTCTAGGGCTCGCGCTATAGTGGAGGGGCGTTTAGGTCTACGCTTGTAGCTCATCAACTTTCTAACCGAGTTGAGTATTAGTTTGTTGTTACACCAAAATAGTTTCGGAATAATTCGTATTGTGGTAAACAATGTGCGTTCTTCGATTGACGGCAGACCAGCTTCAGCCAAAACAAACCTCGTAGGTGAAGTAGGGAATGCTCGAATGGATCGACGGGCAGCAACGTGGTAGGGCGGTGCGATGGTTTTTAGATGTGACTTGGCACAGTGACCGTAGATACAAAGACCATAATCAATTTTGGACAATATTAAAGCTTTGGTTATTTTTAAAAGTAAGTTGGTATGAATAAATGAGTGCTTAGAAGTTAGATACTTTATTATATTGAGCCTGGAAGTTAGCGCTTTCCTTATATATAAACTATGATCTTTAAAAGTAAGTTTTTTATCAAATATTAAGCCTAGGATTTTTAAGCTATTATGACATGGGATTGAAATATTATTAACAATTACGGACAAGGTGTTACAATTTTGTTTTCTACATATGTGTAGGAGTCGGCATTTAGTTAGCATTTAGTCTGGCTCCAGAAGTATTTGACCATACGGATATGTCTTGTATGACGTTGGTAAATTTATTGTTAACGGTGTTCAGATCATTTGTTTTGGTGAAAATTAAGACGTCATCCGCGTATATCATATGCTCCATATGGTTATATTTATTAAGTATGGTGGAAATTTCATTAAAAGCTATGATGAACAGTGTAACGGAAAGGGGCGACCCTTGTGGGATTCCATTATACAAAGGATGAGGATCAGAGGGCACATTATTTGTTTTCACTATGAAAGAGCGGTTGGATAAAAAAGCTTTGATGACATTATAAATGTTGCTACCAATTTTCCATTTAGCCAGTTGTCGAAGGACTACGTGCACACCAACTCTGTCGAAAGCTTTCTCAAAATCAAGGCTTAAGACAGACACATGATTTTTGCTGGAGAGCGCTAATGACGAGTAATGTTCGAAGTATAGGAGGGCATCAGTAGTTGAGTGTGCTGTTTTGAAACCAAATTGATTTTGGCTGATGTAATTATTTCTGAGAGCGAACCACATGAGACGTTTTGAGATAATTTTTTCTAAAAACTTGCTGGTACATGGGAGTAATGAGATCGGCCTGTATGCTGTTACTTCAGTGCTTGGATTATTAGGTTTTAAAATGGGAATGATAATAGCTAACTTCCAGCTATGAGGATATACTCCTTGGTTAAGGATTTGGTTGGAAAGTTCACAGAGGCGGTTTTTCATTTCAAAAGGCAAGTTTTTTAGCATTGGGTATGAGATTCGGTCCCTTCCCGGTGTTTTGCCTTGTAGTGTGGATAGGCTGCTTTCCAGTTCAAAAAGGGAGATATTTGAGTCAATTTGTTTAGCTAGTATGGAAGGATGGGAGTTAGAGTATGGGATATTTAGGGTGTCACATTTAGTTGATGAGAAGGAGGGGTGAAAATTAGAGTCGTGTGAGTACTGCGACCATAGAGAGGCAAAAGAATTAGCAATATCCGTAGGCTCATAGGAAGGGCCATTTGTTGTGTTAATAAAATTAATAAAATTGGGGGTATGTGAGCCAGTTAGTGATTTGATGTCTGACCATATTTTTTTCGGGCTCGATAAGCGGCTAATGTTCTCCGTAAGTATTTTAAAGCTTTCTGATTTGGATTTTCTACACATTTTCCTGAATAACGCGTTGTGTTTTTTGTATGTAATCAGATTCGGTATGGTGCGAGTAGATTTGTAGTTTTCCCAGGCTTTTTGTTTAATATTTCTTTGTATTGACAGCTCTGCGTTCCACCAAGGGACAGTTTTTTTATGGATATGGGGGCTTGATTGGGGTATGGTATGGTGAGCAGAATGACGGATTAATTTCAAAATTGATGCAGCCTCTTTGTTAATATTTACAGAGGGTTTCTGTAGCGACTCTTTTTGGTTTAAAATATTTTGGAACTCACGCCAATTCGCTTTGTCTGTGATAAATTTAGGATTCGGGATTTTTAAAGCGGGGTTCTGCAGACCTAGGGAAGTTACAATCGGAAAGTGGTCACTGTTATGAAGACTTTTTAGCGTGTGACTCGATAATTTCGGAGCTAGGGATGTTGTACATATGGTTAAATCAATGTGCGAGAAGGATAAGTGTGTCGTAAAGTGTGTGGGGGCGCCGTCGTTCAAAACTATGAGATCTTCAGCGAGGATGATATCCTCAATAATTTTTCCTCTGTTGTTTGTATTGCTGGACCCCCATAAGGGGCTCCAAGCGTTTAAATCTCCTACGATGATTAGTGGTGTGGTAAAGGTATGCAATAACTGCATAATTTCGTTTACGGAAAAGTTTTGGTGAGGGGGAATATATATATTAATTAAAGTGAAAGTAAAGCCTAAATTTATTTCGATGGCAACATTGGCGATTGTAGAGTTTGTTGGAATAAGTTTGTGCGGGATGTTTTTCTTTATGAGCACTCCGACTCCTTGTTTATTCGTAGTGATTTGTGGAAAGTTAAAAATATAATTACAAAAGGCGTTAGATACATAAGCAGATGAACCGAATTTAAGGAGAGTTTTTTGCAAACAAATTACCGCTGGGCTTAACTCTTTAATAAGAATTTGTAGGTCTGTAAAATTATTGTATAGCCCATTAATATTCCATTGCAATATTGAGAACGGCATTGTGAGATATGGAAGTAGTTTGGAAAATTACCCATAAGAAGTGTTATATACAGAGGAATGAGAGAGAGCGAGAGAGTGCGAGAAAGGCTGGAGTCAGTGGAGCGATGAGACCAGTCATTACGAACTCCTGACACGAACCTAACAAGATGCGGTAGTACTCAGAGTAGGCCCTCTTCATTGTCACTGCAGATGAGATCAGTGTCAGCGAGAGATTTCCAATTAGTTTTTGGAGAGTTTGAGCGAGAAGTAATTTTTGAGACAGGAGTGTTAGTAGTTATGTTGGTAGGGTTAGGTGTGGTATCGGATGCTTTAGTTGAGATGAGTAAATTGTTTTTGGGTGATTTTTGTGTGGTTGTAGAGACAGTTGGAACAGTTTTTTTAGTGGGGTTAGAGTAGGGCACGTGGTTTGGTGAGGTGGGTGTGATGTTATCGATTGTCGCTTTTGAAGAAGAAGTAGTGGGAGTGTTGTTGGTGTCGTTGAGTGCAGTTGCTGGTTTGTTCTGGTTTAAGTTTTTGTGAGTGTTTTGTTGAATAATGCTTGCATAGGATTGTGTAACCGAAACTACCGGTGTTTGTGCTTTTAGAATTTGTGTGGCTTCTCTAATCGTGCATTTCTTTTGAGTTTGAATTTTAAGAAGTTCCTTTTGTTGCAAGAAGACTTTACATTTGTTAGAGGACGCTGGGTGTTCTTCCATGCAGTTGGCGCATTGGGTACGGGAGCAGATATCGGGGGTATGTGGGGGAAGATTGCAATTAGCGCAGGTGGGAGACGAGTTGCAACGCTTGGCGGTGTGCCCGAGGCGTTGACAATTTTTGCAGCGCATTGGGTTAGGGAAATATTGACGGACTTTAACTTTGTGCCAAGAAATATCTAAATTTTCGGGTAGGTGGTAAAGGTTGAATGTTAGAAGAACAACCCCGCTAGGTTTAGCTTTGCTATCAATAATCTTCTGGAATTTGTATGCGCCCACAACGCCCTGGGATTTCAACTCGCTTACTATTTCTTCTTCGTCCACATTGTTAAGGCAGGGCGCGTAGACCGTGCCTTTTGTAAAATTTAGATTTTGGTGTAAGTAACTTTTAATTGAACACAAACCTGGTAGTTCTTTGCAAGCTATGAATTTATTGGCGGCAGTTGTGTTATTTACCAGGAGCAAAAGATTTCCATCGCGAAGTTCTGATATTGAGGTGATTTCCTTGCTTATAAGTTGAAGTGACTTGTGAACCGAGAAACACGAAAAATCGGTAAGTTGTTTATTCACATTTGTCGACGACACGACGATAAATTTGGGATCAGGGCGTTGTGTGGGTGGAAGAATGGGGAAATTTTCGATCCGAATTTGGTCAGTTTTTTGTTTTTTTGCGGTTGGACCTTCAGCTAATAAAGCAAAACGGTTCCCTCCTTTCGAGGGGTGCCCAGGGGGCATCCTTAATAATTACGTGAGCAATGTATGAGGTTGCTGTGTACGACGAAAGAAACTGGGAGGTTAACGCAAGCGAAAAATTGATTGAATTTCGGGTGAGAGAAATTCCGAATGAACGACTGATAGCTAAGCGAGTACCACTCACAACGAGAGTTAGTCGAAGACTGAGTCTCAAAATAAATCATTAAAGTTAGGCCTTTTTTCGAAATACGAATTATCGCCAGAGGAAGATACTAAATACTGAAGTATCAAAAAAATTTATAAATTATTATATCATATATTTATTGTGAGTTTTACTCAAAATAGCGGCGGAAGTGCCTGGGATCATCTTTAGTAAGGCGAAGGTTAAGCATCTGAATAGCATAAATTTATTGCATTTTAACTGAACATTTGTCTATCGAAGGATGCCATCCCATCTATCGACACTTGTTTTGACTGTTTTTTTGTTTTCACATGATGTGGCACCGTGCGAATTTCACCTTTTCAAAGAATGCATTTGCCGATGAAAAAAAGCGTTTTGGCACCCTAAACCCCCTCCCCCCCTTGGCTACGCCCCTGCCTTGGGGGTAATTTTTGATGAAAAATTAACCTTAAAGTGCCGTAACTTTCTTATTTCTGGTGAAGAATTGTTTTCCTTTGGATTCAGTGACTAATTTTATGCCATTTGAATACACGATAAATTGCATCTTATTTGCAACACTGCACAGTGATTCGTTCCATAGACGAAATTCAAAAAATGTATAGTCTCAGAATTTAACGATTTTGATGTAATTTGAAAGGTAAAACTCCAACTAAGAAAACCCCAAAAAATCTGTGCAAAAAATGAATTAGTGTCTGTGCAAAAGCGGCTCAAAGTTGCAACTTTTTTCACAAAAAAATTTAAACATATATTTTCTGTTTTTTAGTCTATTGAGTAAAAAATTTTAATTTAAAAAATACATGGTTGCCAAGAAGTTGCTGAAACTTTCAATATATATTAAGAAATGATGTGGCCATTTTCGCTTTTAATATTTTCTTAAAATTTGCAAAGCTTAGTCTTTTACTTTACTTTTAATTCAAAATATTTTTCTAAATTAAAAATCTGAAAATTGGCAAAAATTTGAGGAAAATATCTAAAAAGTATGTGAAAGTATGTTCCTGGATTTTTTTCATTTTAAGAAGCATTCTTTCTTTGTCGGATAATGTAATTACATCCTCCGATATCTTCCGATCTCAGAAAATAATTCAATTTGAAAAGTGGTCTAAACACGTATTTTTCGACAAAATGTATTTTATTTATCCCTAAAAGTATGCAATCAGCATAAAAAATGAAAAAAATCTGCACAAATGCAAAACATGCATCTATTATTATCGTTTTCATTGCAAAACCAGAGGGTCCTGAGACAATTTCTGTTACTCTTTGGAATTACCAATGTTGAAGTTACCGATTAAATGTAAAATGTGAAAAATCTAGCCAATGATTAACTAGTGTACCAAATTTTATGAAGAACGGACCACTCCTTCTAATTTTGTCCCGCGGTTGTATGGAGTCGAATCACTGTGCACTGGTTTGTTATGTAATGATAATGGGTAGGGACAATGCCCTTGCGCACTGCAACCTAGTAGGTTTATTGTGCCCCTTGAATCATCTGGTGTTTTATGAGCTCAGGTATTGAATCAGACCTTTCTGCGATATTTGCATCAGGGCCTCATCACTGGTTTACGTGCAAATGAGCAACTGTACAAATTTGACCTTAGGGTCATTTTATGACCCATAGTACTCAACGCAAGAAATTGGTCGATGCGATGTGAATTTTATTAGATTTGGTTTCAAAGTGTCGTGGATAAATGTTTCTGGCATTTTTGTTTTGTTTTGTGTTGGTAAGAGGGCGTGGCGGTAGCTATAAAACCCTTCGTGCAGTGTCCCCATGTAGACACTGTTCCATTGGATATATTTCATGGGCGTTTAATAATGGGCGTGGCACTCTTTTAGCGATCCAAATTTTGTATATAACTTCGGAACTTTAAGTTGCACATCAATGAAAGGGAAAAGGGGGGAAGAGGAAAACGGCATTTAATGAAAGGCGTAGCTTCGTCCACACATCTCAATGAGCAGTAACAGAGCTTTTAAGTTTCAAGGGATTGAAACCCAATAGTACGAAAACTTTGTTTACTGGTATGAAATCTTGATTGAAGCTTTCAATATAAATAGTACATATAGTACGATTTCTACCGAGTAATAAATTTTTAAAAAATTCCAAAAGGAAGAACAAGCTAGATCAAATTTCTGGAACATATTCGTGTCAGCGACAAACAAACAATTTACTCGTTGTTGCAGTTCGCAACTCGATTATTCCTTACGACACCATTGCATATGTGATGTGAAATTCATCCCCGGAATGATAACGTAACGCCGTTTATTCTATAAAGAATTGGAAAAGTTACTTCCTGGGCTTCTGAGTTTGCGAAAAGAAAGGAAGCCAATTATAGAATCGTGTGAGTTATCCTCAACAGTACCTTCACCAAAGAAGAAGATACTCAGTGAAAGGAAATATTGGGACACAATCTGGGTCAGCCGAATATATTCATTTTCTTCTTCGGGAAACCGAATAATGTTAATATATTATGATATATCATTTTGATTGGTTCATTAGTGTCATTATCTAGTATGAGTTTAATATTTTGGCATACTTTTATAAATTAAAACTCTAAACTGAGTACTTTTTTGTGGGCCACGGGAACAGGTTTTCTTGCGAAATCATTTATTTTAGGGCGATTAACGATTAATGATCTGTTATATATAATATAATTGTCCAAAAAATAATTGCGATATAGTTTTAACTTCTGAAGAAATTGCAAGAATTAAAGTGCCCGAGAAGAAAATCAAGAACACGGACATGGTCTACATGTTGAACCTATTTGACTCCAGAAAGGCCAAATCATCGCTTACACCGTGCGACAAAAATCAAAAAATTTCAAAACATGAAAAAATCGATATACTTGCGAAACTAGGGGCCAAATGTAGTAAAACTGCGTTTTTAGTTTTTCTCTCTGATGTCAGGATTTTTTTTAAAGGACTTTGAAATTCCAAGGACATGTTTATTTACAAAAATTATTTTAAAAATTGAGCGCATTGTAGAATAACAATATGGGTATCAAATGAATGAGAAAAATCCTTAAAATCTTAGAAAATGTCATGTTTTGGTGCAAAAGGACGAAGAGGTATTGAAAATGTCCTTTTAAAACTTTATCCTTGAATATCCTTGCAAATTTCCAATAATTTTTTTTCAAAAAAATATATCTTAAGGACTAATATGTACGCTGCTACATCCTTGAATTTCGTCTTTCTAACTTTATTAGTTTAAGATATAAAAAATTTAATACCTCTCTCTATAGGATATGGATAATTTCAATATCATTACGGATGCTGAAATCGTATTTATAGAACCATTTTTGCACTTAAAAATAACAAGCTGGCCATGTGATAAATGGTTTAAATACTTTAGTTGCATTCTATAAATATATTAAATTTTACATTTAGCACACATTTGCAAAATGATTAGGTGAACTTAGTGATGAACACGGAGAGCGCTTCCACCAAGACATTGCGGTAATTGAAAATCGCTTTTGGGGAAAAGCACATACTCGTACTTTCCGAGTATTGTTGGTCGCTGTGCCGTGACACCTAGAGTAAGTTCGGGTAATGTGATATGGTCGGGTAATGTGATATAGGTGCTTATTTCACAAGTGCGTTGACCTTTTTCAAAATTAACCTTTTTAAAACATCATAACAGCTAAAAAAACGAGTGTGCTTATGACCACACGACTGAAGTGAAACTTCTTTCGCTCCATCTGTATGTATATATATATATGTGTGTGTGTACAATATATACATGTATGTAAGGGCAAGGGCTGGGTTGTGAACCATTACTGTTTTTTCTTTCCCTAATTGACATATCGCCAATCTTTCAACTGTCAAGTTTGTCTTTTGATATGACTCTGCTTTTGTGGTTACACCGAAGTGTAAATACGTATATCTTGTGACAGCTACAGACATCGTGTTTGAAAATCGATTGCGAAAACTTGTTTGCTTTTTTTAAAGTGCTATCCAAGTGACTGAATTTATTCCAAAAATGTAAGTGTAATACATATTTATTTAGGTTTTGATTCTATTTTACGATCCAATATTTGTTTATGTTGAAATATGATTGGAAGTGTCGTTATTTTTAAAGTTTCCAAAATGGCATCGTGGTTGGGCTGTGAACCACTGTGGGGGCTGGGTTATGAACCACCTGTTTTTCGTAGTACATTTGTACTAGCACCGTCAAATATCGCCGGATTTATTAAATTAATTAATTGCGGTGAGTTTACGTGAAGTGCCCAAGTGAGAACGCGTTCGTATTTCACATGCAAACATTGCGATACCGATTAGGATGAAAATTCAAAAAATTGAGCACTTGCATTCATTGCGATTTTTTGGCCTAAGTGGCGTCATTATTACTTTTTTCACCTCTTGAGATCTCCTGATTAAAGAAATTCTCAACTTATTTAAAAATTATGGGTGTTTTCTTCGTATTTTCCGACTTTAAGTGGGATTTGCCAGATGGTTCACAACCCAGCCACTTTTTTGGAAAAGCGAAAAATCACGTCCTTAGAAAATTGGACGTAGAGAGTTAAATTTTAATAAAAACGGTTATCTGTCTTCATAACAAAGTTGCGTTTAATGTTCACTTTTCCAACGGTATCTTCGATTTTTCGATATCTTTATTCTGTCAAAAGTTAGAGCCAAAAAACAAAACCCGGTTCACAACCCAGCCCTCTCCCTTACATATACATATATTAATTTTCTACAAATATTTAAATTTATTTTATGTTTTCATGTAACGCTTACGTCACGCGTTCGCCAGCTTACTCCCCAAGTCAAGCGTGCGTAAACCACTCAACTCCCGTTCGCCTCGCCCGATCACAGTTTTCGTAACGCGTTCGCCAGCTTACTCCCCAAGTCAAGCGTGCGTAAACCACTCAACTCCCGTTCGCCTCGCCCGATCACACTTTTCGTAACGCGTTCGCCAGCTTACTCCCCAAGTCAAGCGTGCGTAAACCACTCAACTCCCGTTCGCCTCGCCCGATCACACTTTTCGTAACGCGTTCGCCAGCTTACTCCCCAAGTCAAGCGTGCGTAAACCACTTAACTCCCGTTCGCCTCGCCCGATCACACTTTTCGTAACGCGTTCGCCAGCTTACTCCCCAAGTCAAGCGTGCGTAAAGAAGTTTCACTTCAAAAACTCGTGCTGCATGATTTTGGATGTGATTGCTTAAATAGTTTACCGTCAGTGTGATGAAGTGCTTTGAGTAGGCTTGCACAAGCTTTTGGCCACGAAGTTTGAAAGCATAAAAGGTACAAAAAAATATTATTACAAAGTTCGAGGCTAATCAGAAGTAAATCAGTGATATCGATTATGAGTTTGCGAGGTACGCTCTTCTCAACAAAATTATAATTGTTTTTTTATAATATTTTTTTCGCAAAAAGTCAATTTCGGGTAATGTGATATACCAAAGTTCGGGTAATGTGATATAGTACATCACAGTACCCAAACTTATGACAGTAATACTATTTGTATACAGAAATGTATATATACTTTATTTTATACTATTTGAAGTGGAATATTCTCAAAAATCTGTTATGGTTAAGTTTTAGATAAAAAAAATCCATGAAATCATGTTTCTCGATAAAAATTTTTAACCCTTGGTTTACCCCGTCAGATTGTGATTTTCCAAAAAAAATGAGAAACACGTCTCTAATTATTTTTGATTTGGAGTATTTTCACCAAGTTAGAAACTAATAGGTCTGTTAAATAACGTTTTTTCGGGTATATCACATTACCCGCCAATGGTATATCACATTACCCGCCACTTTTATCAGACGCCAATATTTGGATATTTTGATTTTTAATTAAAAAACTCGTCAACAGTTTATCTTAAAGAGTTAATAATCATAGATATACTAAATAATGCATCAGTGAACAGACCAAAAAAAGTGTGTTTTAAGGCAAAATGTGTCGGGAATCGCTGTAAAACAAACAGGTATATCACATTACCCGAACTTACTCTACCAAAAACACAAACGTCAAAGTAAACGCATACGTTTTTCTTAAAAAATTTGTTTTAAAATAAATAATTTATAAAATGCATTCTAAATGAATTTTAAATTACTTTTGTTAATTTTTTTTATTAAATTGTGAGCACTGGTATTCACAGTAAGTACGTATCCTCATGCATTCATCTTGCTACTCTTGGATGAGTTTTATTGAAGAAAACTCAATTTTTAAGTTTTCAATGTCTTGTGAAAAGAAAAACGTAGGTTCAAAGGCAATTTTGAAATTGCAGAATTAGTGTATTCAACCTCTAGTTTTAGCAGCATAACGATTTATACATGAGTTAATTAAATATTTTATGTTTGTCGTACGGTGCAACATATCTTTGTTTTATAGAGAGAAGTATTAACATCTTTATATCCTAAACTAATGAAGATAGAAGGACGAAATTCGAGGATGTGGTAATGTACACATTAGTCCTTAACACTTTTCCACTTTTCGTGGTCACGAGTAAACATGTGATAAGCTTGATTGTTGATTTGTGATGGTTATTGTTATACTTTTTATCATACGAAAAAGACATATTAAGAGTTGAATGATAAATACAATTTATTAAAGTTTATATTGTTTTACTTCCACATCCGCTTTTAAAACAATAGCCGGGCACATGAGGTAAATTTCAGAAAAGTTGCCGGTCAGAAATGTGTTAAGATATATTAAAAAAAAACGATTAGAAATTTGCAAGGATATTCAAGGATAAAGTTTTAAAAGGACATTTTCAATACCTCTCCTTTTGCACCAAAACAATAAATTTTCTAAGATTTTAAGGATTTCTCTCTTTCATTTGATACCCATATTGTTATTCTAATCAAATCATTTTTTGAAATAAACATGTCCTTGAAATTTCAAAGTCTTTTAAAAAAATCCTGACGTCAGAGAGAAAAACTAAAAACGCAGTTTTACTACATTTGGACCCTAGCTTCGCGAGTATATAACATTTTTCGTGTGTAAAATTTGTTGTCGCACGGTGTCATCGATAATAAAAGTAATAACTAATTGTTAAAATCACATTGTCTAAACTTTTGTGTACAAAATACAAAGAAATAAATCGGGGTCATTTTATTACCCGAAGGGTCAAATGTGCGAGTTTTTCCTAGGGTAACAGAGGGGTTAATAATGTGCTCCAGCTGCCACGCCCTGTTTTACAGTTTTAGAAAGCTTACCAATTAAAATCACATCGTATAACGAGTATCGAAAACAGCCTTCTAAAAATACAAGGCAAGTTGTAGTAAAATGGAAATATTTTTGAAAGTGGGCGTGGCAAACCGCCAATTTTTAGTGTGAGCATTTAAGTCATTATCTTAAGCTCAAATACAAAATTTTATAGTTCTATCACTAATATTAGGCAAATTATTTCAATATTACAGTTCCTTTCGAATGCGAGGTGGGCGTGGAAGTAATCAAATTTCAATGATTTTTTGTCAATTTCTTAATTTTGACCACGAAAACAATCTCACCAAGTTTCATCGAGATAGGAAAACGCTAAGTATTTTTGGCCACGGCTTATATAGGATTGCGACACTGTGCGACGCACAGTGTGCTGTTTTACCAATCTTGGGGACTTGATACGAATTTGTAAAACATTGTATCAGAATTGCGTTTAAATAATTGTCAGTGATTTAAAAAACTAAAAACAAATGTATTTTTTTAATTTATTACCATTACCATTTATTTAATACAAGGCTCATTAACCCATTAAAACCGGGTACCAGTTCCGCTCATACGATTTTGATAAAATTTCATACACGACCTGGAATTGACCCAAAATGATCACAAACAATTTCAGCATTCTATCTCTGCACATTGTTGAGATATTCATTGGGTATTTTTTACCCATTAGGCAGAAATGGTAGCTTTTTTCCGTACTTTTTAAAGTGATCAGCTAAACACGTGAACAAAAGATGTATTGTTTACAGGTGAGATAGGAGGCAGATTTTTGTGAGGTTCTAGGGCCACTACGTATCGCCACATTTTCCACCTCCGGAAAATTCACAGTTTTTGGAGTCTGGTAACACTAGCTAGATGGCGGAATTTTAGGGTGACCTCCACTAGATTAAGGTAGTTCCATCTTTACCCCAACCACCCCTATCAATGATTTTGAGATATCTCTACCACCAACTTTTCTGTGATTTTTTTAAAAAGTCAGTTTTCATGGGTAAAATTTTACCCATTAGGCAGCAATGGGTTAAAATCGAATTGTTCGGTTTTCTTCCTATTTAGTCGCATTGATTTGATTTATTTTTTATTTTTGCGGCAAACTGTGGCAAGATCTTTTTCTCAATACTAAATTAGGAGATATGCCTTCAAATATGCTCACTATAAGAAAGTTTTTTTTCTATTACAATCTAACATTTTCGTATAAACTACTGACTTGTAAGAGTAAACTTTAATTGCCTGCAATAACAAACCCAAATGAACTGCGCAGTAAAAAATATTTCTTATTAAAGTTCTTTTATTGAATATTCTGTAATTGAAACCAGGGACATAACAGTTATAACGTTTTTAGAAAAAAGTTGGAAAATAACTGTTTCATTGTAACAAATATTTTAATTGTTACCTATAATTATTATTTTGAAATAATTGTTTTTACATCTACATACATATGTTTAACTATTATTCGTGACAAATATTTTTTTCTGTTGCCTAATAACTATTATCAGCAACAAATATTTTTTCCATTGCTCGGTAACGTTTATTTTTTTGAAAAATATTTTTTCCGTCATCGCATAACTGTTATGAGAGAAAAATTATTTTTTACGTTGCTCGGTAACGTTTATTTTTGGAAAAATATTTTTTACGTCGCTCGGTAACGTTTATTTTTGGAAAAATATTTTTCCGTTGCTCGGTTACGTTTATATTTTGAAAAATATTTTTTCCGTTGCCAGTAACTATCATATTATGAATGGGAAATATTTTTTTACGTTGAGTGGTAAGATGTCAGAGTTGGGTATCCACCACATTAAGGATTTCCCTAAGTCTTATGCCTTCTACCGGGACGGGTACTGGACAAGGGGCTGGCACCCACTACCCACACAATACAAAATTTAATCATTGATTCGATTTTAGATTCGCGATTTTTCCAAAAGTGATGGGTGATGGTGTTAGTCTGGCATCAAATTCATGATCAGCGAACCTAATTCCATAGAAAATTTATAGTCGCATTCACCGATCAGACATCTATTTCTTTTGTGTGCCGGTATTTTCAACCTAAAAAATATATACATATTGCAAAATAATAGTTACCACTCAACGTAAAAAAATATTTCCCATTCATATTAGTTACTGGCAACGGAAAAAATATTTTTCAAAATATAAACGTTACCGAGCAACGGAAAAAATATATTTCCAAAAATAAACGTTACCGAGCAACGTAAAAAATACCTTTTTCTCTCATAAGGTCGGTATGCAGCTCTCAAGAAAAGCGAAAACTTCATATAAAAAAAAGCTCAAGAAATGTTCAAGGAAATTTCCTTGAGTCATATTTTCTTGAGGTGTACGCACCTCACAAGAAAACTGATTCGGTTTTTTAATACTTTTTTTCATTGAAAAGTGAAATGACAATACTGATTTCGGCAAGAAACATATGTGTACCTATTTATTTCTCAAAGGAAAAGTGACAGCTGACTACTTGACTACTACTTTTTCACGCTCAAGAAATATATGCTCGTTTTTTCTTGAGCGTTTTCTTGAGAGCTGCATACCTACCTATAACAGTTATGCGATGACGGAAAAAATATTTTTCAAAAAATAAACGTTACCGAACAATGGAAAAAATATTTCTTGCTGATAACAGTTATTAGGCAACAGAAAAAATATTTGTCACGAATAATAGTTACGAAATGACGAAAGAAGTATTTTTTCCTCATAATATGATAGTTATTGTCCAACATTTGTAAATATCTCTTAAAAATGGGCAACGTTTTCGAATTTTAAAAATATCATAACTGTTATTTTGGGTCCCAGATTGAAACCCGTTTTGCAGAATTTACTACAAAAAAATTGCGTAGAAAACGCAAATGCCTGCAAAGTAAACTGCCTTTGACACCCGTTATCTTTTAACCGTTAGTTTCCCACTTTATTTTGTGCATTTTTCGTAATATTCAATCAATTCATAACATTCAGCTGCTACAGAATTCATTCAATCAACTATTGTATATAGCAACATATTTTTTTTAATGAAATTCCCCCAGATTGGCAAACTAACACACTGAGCGACGAGCAAAAAAAGCACTGAAGAAGCGAATCCAGCTTAACGTGGGCAGAAAAACAACAACAATAGGGGTATTCACATCGAGCTCGTTACTTCGTTAATTCGGTACTTGGTAGTTTTCTACGTGTATTTTGTTTTTGTTCGATACACGAACACACACGAACACGAACAAAATACACGAACAAAACTACCGAGTACCGAACTAACAAAGTAACGAGCTCGGTGTGAATACCCCTAATATAAAATAACAATACCAGTCTGTACAAGTATGAATGAAGTGGAGGCAGCATTAATAAAACAATGCCGTACGCGCCAAATCGCTCATTTCAGCAGTCCCGCGAAGCAATCGTTCACGGGAGTGAACCGCTTCGTAGTTAAATCCGGGATCCAATGTCCAGGAATGCCGCTAATGTTGATGTCCAGGAATGCCGCGCAGTGGCCACCTTGAACAAGTTTTTAATAACGGGAATGCTGTTAATTCGAAGGTGATTTCGAACAGATCGACACTAGGTCTGTTTGGGTACGGATAATTTGTACGAATTTGTACAAATTTTTACCTTGTGTACGTCAAATCTCTTGCAACGAGAGAGAAACTGAGAGCGTAAAGTGACAGTTGATTTCGTGAGAGCTTGCAAGTTTTTACTGGAGAAATTTTGTCCAGTAACTTTTATCCAGTAAAAATAAGAACAAGAAAAACATATAAATACATGCATATAAATAATTTTTGCAAACATTTGGAAGCAAATGGAACCAGCAAAGAAATTGTGCATTTGTAAGTGTGCCACACCACAACCGTCTTGCTTACCTGCTTTACCTGCTCCAGCCGAAAGGGAAGAATCACAGATTGCGCCCAACGAACCATTTCCCTTTTGCATTAAATGTCTGATTTAACTTAAGTTTCCCTACAGCTTCAAATCTCTATCAGACGCGTAAAACAGTTTCGCGACTTAGACTCAACATTGAGTTTCAGCGCTCTCCTTAATAGGCTTCAACAGGGTCTGGACAAAAAAGTGGACAATGCTGAATGCAAATTTCATCATCTTAAAATATTCGAATGAGAGCAGTTGTTGTTGCCCGCGGCTGTCTCCATTATTTGTTTACCAATACGCGTAGAAGTCGTGGTATAATATTTTTCTCGCCACCAACAAATTTCCTCCCACCCTGTCACATTTCAATAGGAGGCAGAGGGGAGCAGAAATTCATTATTTCTCGACTTCTTTTCATTTTAAACCAAAAGAAAATTTGCAAAGTGGTCGGCTGGTTGGTTGCTATTCGAGCGGACAGGCAAGGCAGACAGGACGGAATTCATTAACATACCGTCTTGTGTATAATGGCAGCAATAAAAAAACACCAACAACGGCAAAAATTGCTTATCTCTTTACTCCCCATCAAAAGAAAGACCAGTTTTGGGTGACACTAAAAGGAGGATACTGAGCATCATAAATAATTATTCAAATATTCAAATAATGTGTGTCGGATTTCAATCGGCCAGTTTCGGCATATGCACTGCACTACAGAAACGCTCGCAATGAAGCTTGTAAATTCTCTAAAATTTGTTTTAACATTCTTTCACTAGACGCCATTTGGTGCGATATTGGAGACTTTCGAACATGTTTGGATAGCTTGAAAGTTCTACTACAAAACGAGATGCATATAAGGTCGATAGCCCTTCTGGTGTAATACTAAGCTACAGGTAGTCGATCGATGATGAAAAAGTCGAAAATGTTTTTTAAGTCACTCTTCAACACCGATTTTCTCGGAATTTCTGTGAGATTTCGTGGACTATCGACCCATGTTTGGATGGTAGGTGTAAGTAAGTATGTGTGAATATAAAACATACAGCTCGTTTTATATCCACACATAGGTCACTATCCCTAGCCCTTATGAGTTAGGAGTTACAAACAGCTCAACGATTTTGAAGTCGGCTTTTTTAAGCTTCGGTTTTGTAACTTCTTGGAATTCGCTTTTCTTGGCATCAACAAGCTGTGCATGCTAGATGTAGGGTAACATCAACACCAGCAACGCTTATAAGCCAATAACAAAATGATAAAAATTCAAATTGCAATACTTCATACACATCTGTAAAATTACAAAATCTCACCGAAAGCGGTCAATATGCAAAGCAAAGCATTGAATAACGGCCAGTTTAAATCAAGCTGATCAGCGCCAGTTATTGTAGATTTGTATTGCAGAAGAGATGTTCGGCTATTTTTAAAATAAACACGTAATAAGCAACATATGCTTTTGTTATTGTAAGTAGGAAATATTTTTCAGCGACTCGTATTAAATGTGATCATTTAATAATTTTGTAAACGTTTTGCAGACAAGTGGTGATTAAAATAGTCGAAAGAATACCCTTCAAATATGTTCGTTATTATTAGACATCGGAATTATATGCAAAAAATATGTCCGAAATATGCAAAATATATGCGGAATGTATGCACACCAGATTTTTTCAAGCTTTCGCCCATGCCAAACCGCTGAATCCGCAAACAGAAAATTTCAACTGTAGGGTAATTTTCGAAAACGAACTTTCGCTAAGACATCTAACTAACATAGCTAACATCGTTTCGAAATACTGGGTCTAAACATGGATTAAGGTGTTGTAGGGAGAAACGTAATTTAATGGGCCTATTGAGATCAAACTATGTGAAAATACTAAGAAATTAACCAAATACGAAACGTGGTTAGTTTAAAACAACGGGTTAAGGTTTGTATAAGGAAAGACGATGACAAATACATTAATTAATTGGCCTATTCACTCAAACTTGGTGAAAACACTTCAAATAAAAAACATTACAACACGTGTTTTTCATTTTCTTGAAAATCAAATTATGACGGGCAGTTATGGCGATAAAACTTCTCAGGAAGTTGGGCCAAATAAATCTCTACACCTTTCCCGAGAGGGAAAAGCCAACGGAGTAACGTTAAACGCTTAAAAAAAATTGACGGGGTGAACTAAAGGTTTAACGTTCTGTATGGAGAAATATGATTTCATTTTAATAAAACGTAATTCGACACGTATTTTCATTTATATTTTAATTAAAATCTGGCGGGATGAACAAAGGATTAATGGTTTGTAGGGAGAAACATGATGCAAGAGGCCAATTGACTTCAAACTTACTGGAAGCACTTCAAATGAGAAATAAATCGACACCTCTTTATAATTTTTTAAGAAATAACAATCTGACGGGGTCAAAATCGGGTTAAGAGTTTGTGTATAGAAACGTGATAATATTGGGAGTAAAGATTATTTCAATGAAATTCATACGTGTAAAGCCACTGGCAACTGGTAGTATTTTATATAGCTTATATTCCGGGAATTTTGTTAAACTTGAAAAGTTTACACGAAAAACTCGAGTGTTTTAGACAGTATACTACTTATTTCTTTATATAAAGTCCAGAGCACAAAACCTTAACTCAGCAAATAGCAAAAATAAAATAGATGTGTAAATATTTATAAAGATAACTGAAATAACTAAAATTTGTTCTAAGTTATCCACGGTCAGCCTTTGCCTCTTTTCCTAAAAATGTTTTTGCATGAAGAAAACGATATATGCGTACTTTGATCACAATTCGGGCTCTATTCATTAATGCCCAAGAAAATAGCTTAGTGAGCCAAACCACAAAACCGTAAATAATGATCATAACATTAATCTCGGAATAATGTTCTGCCAGTTATAAAATCTTGTGATATCACAACATTAAGCATATCACAAGATAACCCTTACACACACGAGCCCATCTCCCTCATTCTTGTGGGCTTGCATAGTGGAGCATAAATCTATATGAGTGTATGCTTACGATAGTTACAAAAACATACAAAATATGAAAACAAGCAAAAGATATTTAGCTATTTCTATATATACAATGTCCCGTTCAAATCCAAAGCTCCAATTAAATATGCATGTGCATTTAATTCCGATCCCTAGTTATTAGATTGGATTGGGATGGCAGGAAATCTCCTTATAATGTTTTATTTATTTCAAAAATTTATATTTCTAACTAAGCACATTGCCCGCCATTCAGTGGCGGCTTAAGGTGCTCGCGGGCCCGGGGCGGCGACGGCTGAGGGGCCCCCACAAACGGTGCAGAATAAGTTTGCGTACAAAACTAATAACTGGAATTTCCGGTTATGCTTTTTAATTTTATTTGGAAATTTGTATTCCATTGAACAGTAAGTGTACAGTAAAAGAACAAATTATTTTGAAACGTATATGAGCTTGAAATTTTATAGAAAGCAATAGAATCCCAGAGAAAAAATTAAAAATGGATAAAAGGATAATCTTACTAAATCTTTCCAAATTTGATAAAAACTTTCGTGAAATTAGGAAAACTTTTGGGAGAGCAAACTCGTAATTTCAAAAAGCCATATTAAAACTAAAAAAAAAAACAGAAAATCTTGCTTCGTTACTACGATCTGGCCATTATTTTAAGCAACCCGAGCAGGAGGATTAGATTGTTTTGCGATCAGTGCATCATTACACTACTCGACAAAAAATGGGCCAATCGCATGCATAGATAAAGTGTTTGCTAGACTAACTTTGGCCGCTGAACACGAAACTGAAAATAAAAAAATTTTTTAAGAAGCGTTTTCAAAAAATCTTCGAAAAACGAGTTTTTTTCCCGTTGTTTCAGTTATGAAAGAATTATCCGATTAACACGAGCTGTCCGTCGTTCCAGAAGAAGATAATACCTTAGCCTTTTTAGTGATACATAGATTGTTCAAATCAGATGAGATTACTGACAAGTAACTTCCCCAAAGGAAAGTTGTAACAAAGTGAATTTTTCGACCAAAAAATCATACATTTTCGAATATTTTTTTATGGATAAAAAAATGATCTCCCCTAGTTTTAAAATCTAAGATGAAAGATATATTATTATATATTACTTGAGCAAATATTAAGCCTAACATCAATAGAATTGATAGAAAAATGACAAAGTTATGATGCAGTGAGTAAAAACACCAACCAACCACCAACAAAAATTTTTTTTTGCCGAGACCCATCCAAATTTGGATATAGACGTGAAACTAGAGATCATTTATAGTAATCTTGCAGTCAGTTTTTCATTTTCTGGCCCAAAGTCCTTTTGAAAAAACTTTAAAATTTTAAGGACATACACATTTCAAATATTTTTTTAAATATATGCGGTGGTTCAATGATGGAAATATGGGTATCCTTTTAACTAAAGTTTCAATTTTGAAGTTTCAGGACCAAAATATGTCAGGTAGGGAAACATACATGATTTGGATTTCAGTCTGTAGATTCATACATCTAAATTTTATTCTATTTCAAAGTTCCAGTCTAGAGAACACTTTTATTTTTAGGTGCATTTTTCGTGTCGAGTAGTTTAGAAATGTACAGAAATATTTTATAAAACCCAGTAGCAGTAGCTTACTTACAAGGAGCATAGAATTGCTTTCGTAAAAGAGTTTATCAAAGAAGAAACCCGGATTTCCGGGACGATGTGTTGTTATCCAACCAATAATTATAGAAATAATAATAACTGTAAATTTGTTTGACGTCTACAAAGTTTAATGAGGTTAAGTAATTGCGTAATTTGTACTAGTTTACAAGCAAACTCTAAGATTGCGATATTTAATTTTTAATTTTGTGTTTGCATACTTTGCACAAAATTTTAAGTTAAAAATTAAATATTGCAATCTTCGAGGGAAAATTTTTTGAAAATTTGCAAACAATTATTATTTAGAAAGGATGTTTTCTTGCTTTTATTGAACTGAATTTGTTATTGCAATTTCAAAGTCAATTGTCGATACTGTGTCTCTTTCAATTGATAAAAGTGACAAACAACCTTTCAACAACCATTGTGGAGCGCAAATAGTTTTTTACAAGTTTCAGTTTTGAAAACCTTTAAATTTTTATATACAAGCTTCTCTCGGGGGCCCCCGCAGCCCGGGGCGGTCCGTCCCTCCGCCCCCACCCCCCCCGTTAAGCCACTACTGCCGCCATTATTTGGCCTACTGCTATATTACAAATATGTAATTTTAGTGTTACTTTATTAATTGTTTTCCCGTTTTACATACATTTTACTGATTACATTCCTCATAGTCGTACTTGTATATTATTCAGAAGATGTTCAATTGATATTTACACGAATTATAGTTATAGTTTTACAAATATATTAACAATTTCAAATAAAAATAACGTTAACTTTTGCTCAAGTATTAACAAATTTCCACTGCACGTCTTTGTCGCATGCTAGAATATATACTCTTATTGTGGCGTGCCAACTGAATGAAACGAATTCAGTAGCAAAATTGTATCAATATAGTATGTGATGTATGCATTGATCTGTTTTCTCGCTTATGCCAATAAGACTAATTTTTTTCGACATAAATATTTACCGCATAATTACAATCGTAATAATAACAAAGAATAAAATTGGACACAAAATTTATACATTGTGTTTTCCTTTACATATTACCTATTCTGAACTGATTTATTCCAATAAAAATTAAAGTACATCTATAGTTTGTATTTGTGTGTTGATTGGTTGCTTAACTATCGCTAAAAAGTCGAATATTTTAAGTATTTGTCTTAAGTGAATGAACAGTCCTGTTGCGCCATTGTATTGTCATAGCCAACGGCAGTAACAGAATTTCAATTGTAACACTCAGGGCGACATATCAACCCTGGCGCTAGATGAATCTGTGCTTGACACAAGCTCTTGCATCGGGACCGGCATCTCCTCTCCACTCTCTATTCCCACCTCGCTGAGAGTTGGTGTTTCTGTAGGTGTTGTCTGCACCTCAGCTATGGCGGGCATTATGTGCGGCACTGCTGTTGTTTCCACCTCGAAGAAGCTGCTTAGCGCATTGCTTTGTGGTGTAGGCAATTCACAGTTTTGCTCGGCACTAATCTCCACGTAGGTGGGTTTCGGCTGCTCGTAGGTGGGCGGCTCGTACGCCTCGCAGATTTCACTAATTTGCGGCCAGTTTTGGAAATACTGTAGATCATATTCAACGTGCATATATTTTCGCTTCGATTTGCGCAAATCCTGTTCACGACGCACTTGGACTTTCTTAAACAGCAAATATTCGACAATGACGGTCTCGACAAACACGTGCGCCAAGAAGTTGGTAGCACCGTAGAAGACCATCCAATATCGAAAATTTTTATCATCCGGGACAATTAGCTGGAAGAAATTCGCTAACCATTCCGCCGGATAGACAACGAGATATATAATGATGCAGAGATTGATGATTAACGTGAAACAAAAAGGTATATTAGACCAGATAGGCTTGCGGTAGGGAACACCCTTTGAGAAGACGAAGGCAAGTATGATATATTGAAAGCTCGAAATGGCAAACATTGTGTAGTTCTCAAAACACCCCAAATGGTCCTCATCAGAGTGTTTAAATGGCACAAACCAAGACTGCTGATGCAACTGAAACCAACCTAAAAATATACATGCAAAAAACTGCAGTCAGATTTACAATAAAATTACCCAAGAGTCGAGGTTATAATGCGTTAAGGGGGCTTTCCCGTTTTTCGGTTTCAAAAAATCGTTTTTTTTTACAGAAATCGATTTATAAATACTATAACAATATGAAGCCAAAGTTTCATAATGAAATATGCAATAGTTTTGAAGTTATAGCCAAAAATGTTTCGGCGCGCACAGCCTCGCGTACGCTCCGCGCTTTTCTTTAAACGCGTTTTTCTCGAAACCATGTTTTTGTGACGTTTTTTACACTTTTTTTCGGATCTAATGAACCGATTTGGATAAAACTGAATTTCACGTGTTCACAAATGAATTCTCTATCGCACATCATAGGATTTTTTCAATATTGTGAAATTTCGATTTTTAACAACACTTAGTACCCAAATTTTGCAAAAAAATCTATTTTTTTTTCAAATTTGCGCCAAATTTCACCAAGTTGAAATTTTTCAAAAATCCTCCGATGTGCGATAACTAAAACTATGTAATTAATGAAAATGATGGTCAATTTGATTTTAGATAAACCGTACCCGAGAAAAGTGTAAAAAACTGGGAGTATGTTTTCCAAACAAGGCAACATAAGTACTTGGCAAGCCGGCGGCCATTTTGTTTTTTTTCAAAAAAAAAAATTTTTTTCAACTCACTATTGTAACAACAAACAAAATAAAAAAGAATTACAACATTTTATCAAACTGTCTTTCCAAAATTAATTCTTGAAAAACACCTCATTTTTCGACGAAAAAACGGGAAAGCCCCCTTAAATTTTTACTTAAAATCAATCTAAAAGTTAACTACGTCAAAAAATATGTTCGAAACTCACCGGTTACTTGAAATCCAATCACCACAATTAAGTGCAAAATTATCGATGCCAATGGAGTCAGTGATATCAGCGAACTAAGTGGCACTTGCTGCACTAGTGGTCCTGCATATGCTTCTGTTTTTCCGAAAAAGAACGCGAACACCGATATCAGGCCAAGATCAATGTATAAATACTGTTTGTCTGTCAGATTTGAATCAATAGAGTACAAAATCATAACCGATATAAACTGAACCATCGAATATGCGGCCATATACTTAAATATGCCGAATGAAGTAACCAAGGCGGCGCGTCCCTCTTTGATTACTGACGGCACAGAAGCAATTGTCGGATTTCGCGATGTGAACGGCGAGGCGATGGATGATTCTGTTTCGCTGAGCGATATGCCAGTGTGCGCCACCTTTAGCGCACCGCAATCGTTGGCGCCATCACCACACATAGCCACGCAATAGTCCAAACTTTGCAGCTCCATTATCAAGGACTGTTTCTGTTCAGGTGACATGCGCGCAAAAATCGCTCCACGCGTCACAAAATTCCGCAACTCATCCGGGAAGTGTTCACGTACAATTTGCCATGTTTTGCCCACCATAGCAAAGCGATAATTGCTTCGCCAGTTATTGCCATTCTGATTCATTTGAGATTTTTCGGGAAGCGTGCTGTCAACAACACCAGCGACTGCCGTCAATCCCAGTTCTAAATCCTGATGCGTCCATGTATCACAGGTTTGCACGCTGGCCAAACTACTGCTGTTGGGCAACGTGACAGTTACACTGCTGAGTGACGACACATCACCGTTTAGTGCGCAATAATCGCCACCTCCACAGTCAATAGAACTTTTAAGTGTGCCACTCACCACGCTACTGCCATTAGCGTTCGCTATTAGTAATGTGTTTTCGCGACTAGCTAACTCCAGCGTATAGTACAGCTCATAGTTATGTGGTTGATGATTGCAATCGTCTGTCGCCGATCGCTGGCGTACATTCACCGTAACAACAGCCTGCTGGGCCGCTACAATGCCACAATCACGAGCCACGCTCAATGCTGTCAAAATATTGTCGCCAGTCACCATAATGGTCCGTACATTAGCCGCCGTCAGTGAACGTATCACTTCAGTGGTATCCGGCTTAAGGCGATTCTCTAATACAACAAACCCTAAGAACTCCAAATCACTTTCGACTCTCTCACGTGACAAGCGTTGTGCCTTTACGTAATTTACTTTGCGACTAAGCGGCTTGTAGGCCATTGCAATAACACGGTACCCCTGCTTCGCATATATAGCCAATTGTTGAGAGTAGTTTTCTGGCAAGCTACAGGGTTGGCATAGTTGCTGCAGCATCTCTGGCGAACCCTTACAATACACGGTGAAATTGCGTTCGCTGAGTCGACGTGTAATAACAGACATGCGCTGCAAATTTGACGTGAACGGAAATTCACGCACTAAGCCATGATCATTGCTGGCTTCGCCATTGAGCAGACCGACATCAGCTAATAAGTCATCAAAAGATGATTGACGCTGCACTATCTTGGTCTCTATCTTGGATGAAGCTGAAAATTGTAATTGTTACCATAATATTAAAGTTTATAATATAGTAAAAACAAATTCTACGCAATTGCAGCTGTGGAATTTTGGTATGTGCGCATCCTTACGTTTCTTCCGCTGCCGCACAATGGTGGGATGTATTAAGCCATATTTTTGATTATCGGGTATGTCTTTGGGATCTTCCAGTATCCAGCCGGTTGATTCAAACATTTTTAAATCTAACGGATCACCCATCAATTTTCCATTCATAACAGTAATCGAATGACAGGTTACCATGCCAAATAAAAATTTATCACAAGGCAAACGTTCGATTTCCTTGATAGGCATTTGAAATTGATTAGTTACTGATTTCGGTACAACACCCCACATATCCAAACCATCTTCGGTCAAAGTGCCAGTCTGTAAAAATACAAAATAATTAATGACAAAAGTATAAATTGCCGTTTTAAGTGCTTTACAAACCTTATCAAAGCAACAACAGTCAATGCTGCCGGCAACATTTATCGATCGTGGCGATATGCAACAAATATTTTTCCTTTCTAAGCGCTTTTGTGCATAGAAACGTCCCACAGTCATTGCCGCAGGTAATGCAGGCGGAACTACAATAGTTATCAAGTCCAAAGACTCAACGGCAATTTTAACAGGCTCAACGCCACGCAGTATCTAAATAGAAACCAAGGTTATAAATAACAACCCCACTCATTCTTACATTTCATTCCATTTACCTTGGTAACTAATGTATAAATGAAACCAATCAACGCAATTAAAGCCAAACATTCAATAAATTTGTAAGAGTCCTGTTCAAATTTATAATCCACTGGCGGAGGATACAATATCGAACGTATAAGGCCACCTTTAGCAGTTATATTACCGGTATTTATCACAATGGCTAAAACTTTTTCCGAACCTATGTAACGCGTCTGAATCACTTTAGTGCCGCAGAAAAGCGTATGACGTGCATGTTCCTTCTTATCAAATATAACATCACGTCTCATTGGTAATGGAGTTTTCGTAACTGGCACGCTTTCTCCTAAAACAAAATAAGTTCATAATAGTGTAAATAACCTTAAGTATGTAAAAATCTATCTTGTTATATACCTGTTAACATAGATTCATCGAGTATGCAGTTTCCAGATAAGAGCACAGCATCGCATTGCATTATGCAGCCACTGGTGGGAATTTCAATGATATCACCAGGCACCAACCTTTGTGTGGATAATTCTCGGACATCACCACGTTCCGTAACAACCAATGCACAACCAGTATTCTGTACAGTTTCACGCAAAGAATCCTGATTCTATTTATTTTATAAGTAAACAAATTTTGTGTAAAATAGAAATCCCAAACTAGTGTATTTCATTATTTATGTTTAAATTTAATATAATAAAATTGTGAAACTCAAAAGTACTGTTAATATTCCTTCACTATATTCGAGATTAAATTTATGTTTGCAGTTTCAAATTAATGCAAGTCTCGATTTTATCGCCATATGACATGTATACACTATTCATTCAGTTGTACTAAACTTATTAAAACGATATTATTTTATGTTTATGGTGTTTACCTTTTTTGTTTGTATAATTGACATTGATATTCCAAATACGGACATCAACACTATTACACAAGCATAATAATAGTAATCATAAGTGAACCACAGAACAACGGAAAATATTTGAAAGACATAAAACGGATTTAGCACTTCCAAAAACAATAACGTTTTTAAATTTTTATAAGGAACTGTTATCTCATTTGGCCCATAGACTAGGTGGCGTGACAGCTGTTCGTGCGGCGATAAACCTTTCTGCTGGTGAAAATACGCGCTCGGCACGTTTACATCCAGCCCTTGTAGCTTATTGAACGATTGTGTTTGATTGTCCCAGGCATAACGCAATTGCTTGCAATTGAATATGCGCACACTTTTGCTATCTGCAAGAAGCATTTTATAATATTTACTTTTTAAATATCAAAATGTGCAACTGTACATTTGAACTGCGCCGACGAGAAATGCACCGACAAATGAAGATTTTTCTCGTCGGTGTCTTCTGTTTGGAGTGGCTGCACGTGGTTAATATCACTCTTGATAACATCGGCTTTTGATTGCGCCTGCTGCTGCTGCTGTTGTTGCTGGAGCTGGATATTTCTTCTGAAGGATGTTTACATGAAATCAATTAATTTTAAAAGGATGTACCCTGATATTTACTGGCTCACTCACTCACCTTAGACTAGAAACACTTAAGTTTTGTATTTTCTTAACGTAGAAAATCTTATGTTTTCCTTGATAATCTTCCTGTATCAGCACCTTCTCCGCATCTTCCAGTGGGCATCTCACATGCGTCGCAATTAAGTACCAATGCCGCCACCAATGCATAATCAAACGCAACAGACCGCCCGTCAGGCAGATACACAGCCAACACAGAAATGTGCGCAGTCGTGAACGCCGATAACCGATCACATGCATTTCATCTTCTTCGCTCGGATTCAGTAAACCAACGCATGGTTTGGGATCTACAAAACAAAACAAAAATGTCAATAGTCTGTGTTGTGGGATATGCCAAAAGTACATTTCGATATGCACAAGCTTAGCGGGAATGACTCAATAGAAGGCAACAAGTACCTGCGCTCACTTGACTACTTTTATCGTTCATTGGCAATTTGCGGTAATAAAGCACGTTCTTGCAATTTCTTTGGCATTAGACGTTGACTTACAGTAATATTGCTTTATACGTTTTGTTTTTATAGTCACTTTAGCTAATCTAGTTGCAACTGCTAAATTAATTTTATATCGAAATTTTATGGTGTGGTAGAGAGCAGAGTTTAATTCGTTCGCATTCGTATGTATCTATGTATGAGGGCTGTACAGCTGCAGCTGTTTACGCATTGCACGGTGTAGAGAGAAATTGAGATTTAGTTAAATTAATATATATATATATACATACGCAGTCGTGAATCGCGGCCTTCATAACCACTGCGCCACGGTGACCGTAAAACTAATTTGCCATTAATTTATGTCCCAACAGTAGACAATAAATAACGAAACATTATAATAAAAATAATCGAAAATAAGCTCTATATGAAATTGAATTGCACATTACTATTTTGTCCCACACAATTAATAAACATTTTAAATTTCATTGTTTACAGCCCAAGGGTATTCGACGATTTCGTATTTAAAATCCAACACTTGGTTAGCGTCGCTTTATAATGTTGTAATAAACTTGAATTAAATTTGACCGTAAATATGCTTGCTAACAAAAATAGGACGGCACACTTGTGTATTCTACGCCATATTACAACTTGGAAAATAACTAATCAATCTGTTTAGACCAGGTCGGCAACCTTTGCCCTGAGAAACCACCCATAACAATGAGCTGGTGGCGCATAATAGAGAGGTTTCAAGTGCGCGCATATTTACGAGCTTCGATAGCCAGATTTATCGAAATTCGTAGCGCTTTGATGGGTACTTTAAGGTGCTTTCTGAGACGTTCTTCTAATGAACGTAACACAGCCTACTTGTAGAACCAAAGCATTCACATATATGCGCAACGGGTGCTTGAGTTGGCGGGAGCATGGCAATTACACACTGGCAGGGGAATACAATTGACTCTTGAAATAAAAGCGATTAAAACAACAAATAACAAGCATTAGGTGAAATAAAGTGAGCGGTTATGATGAGTTCGTGTGCCAAAGTGGCAATAAATTGTTCCCTTATCGATTTCATTAATTTCAACATAGCAGAAAAAATAACGCAAGAAAGCCAAAAAGAAAGCAAGACACGAGGTGAAGAGAGCAATTAAGGGGGCCTGGATCTTATCAGTGCCAACAATGCTGCGCCAGAAAGAGCGGGAATTTTTCCATGCTGGGTTCATAGAGCCAGTTGCTTTTTATTCGCTCCGTGAATTTCGTCTTTGAGAGTTCTGGTTCTGCTGATTTTGTATTCACTTTTTTGTTGCCAGTAAATTTTTGGGAAGATTTAGTTCACTTTTTCATAAAAACGTATGCTGATGTAGATTCTAATTGTTGTTCACGTTACTTCAGCAAATATTTTTATTAATAATTTTTTGCTTCATTCCATTTTGTTTTGTATGCACGACATTGGCGCTCGCGGACATTGCATGGATTCGACGCGGCGGCAATATTCATGGTCGTTCTTACTTGTTGTTGGTTATATTTTTCATTTATTGATTTTTTTTTAGTTTTATGTATTTAGGTGTTTCTACGGTTTTCATTTCCTTGTTTTTTATTCTCAATTAAAAATATAAAACAGTATACAAAAAAAACGGAAGAAAAAGCCCAAAGAAGCCGCGTGCACGTTAACGCTTTATCGGTCGCCGATACAGTCCACACTGCGACTGCGGCTACACGGATAAGCAGCTCACAGCTGGATGTTGCCGCTGACTGCCGCCGTCGTCACTGTCAGAAGACGACAGACGCGCTACACAACGGGGAGTCAACTTATGACGCGCGAGTGCGTGTTAAACAACAACAATTATAACAACATCAAAGCAGTAATCATTAATTTCAAAATATCTACGTTGTTTTCTTACAATTAAAGTGGAGAAAGAATGATTTTGTTGTTGTTTCGAATTAAATTAACATTGTTTTTGACAAATACCCGCAATTGGGAGTGATGTCTGTAAATGCAAAGCGCCACGTTTCTGATACGCGGGCTCTGGATGAACGCAGCTCTGGCTTACAAAAGGTCAACACTTTAAAACGTCCAAATAATGCACGACCATAAAACAGTTTCAACGCTATATCCTAATCTTTTTTTATTCATTTCCTAATCTTTTATCTTGTTAATTGGTTTCCACCACATGCCAGTCCCTTAGTTCGTCGGCACCAATGAATTAAAAACTTACAAACAAGTGATGTTTGAACTTTTAAAAAAATTATTTTTCGAAATTTTACAGAGCATAAAACTGCAAGTTGTCATCTAAAAAACAGCTGCGGAAACAGCTTTGGCAAAATCAGCCAGAACTTATTTTTTTGTTTAGTTTAACCCTTAATGACACAGAATTTGTTTACCTTTTAAAGCAAAAAAGGGACTGAGACAGCAAACAGTTAATATGTATTACATATGTTTTATTGATTGTGAAAGAGTTAATGACATTTAGACATTCAAACAACACAAATTGGAAGTTTTTCTGTTGCCGAAAAAATGGCTACCACGTGCAGTACTACTTAAAACGGACACATTGCAAATCGATGCACTTACCGATTACTTTGTGATAAGTAGTGAATGGGATGAGGGCGAGATAAAGCACTTGAGTTTTTTATTTACTTAGTAGGGACATAAATATTGTTACAACATTGAACACACCCATTGTAATGGTTGAATTGAACATACCCCGTTATTTCCACATGGTTTATGAAACATAACCTGTAAAGCGTTAGTCTGCACCGGGAATTCTAAATTGTTCTAGCTTTCACCATGGAGTGGTCAGATAACGAGAACCGTATCGCTGTTATAGCGGTATTTAAGTGTGAAATGAAAAAAAGGTGATATTTTCAAAACGCTCCGCCCGCTTGGGATTAGTCGCATGTTCGTCTACCGGTGCATAAAACTGTTTGAGGAGACTAGAGATGTTAAACACCGCCACCGGTCGGGCCGTCCGCGCACAGTTCGAACACCACAAGTCGTTTAAACTGTCAAATCAAGAATTCAGCGAAATCCGCTCCGAAAACAGAAAATCATGGCCCGGGAGATGAATATCTTGCAAAAGTCCATGAGTCGAATTATTAAAAAAGACTTGGGGCTTTCAAACGCCGTACAGGACATTTGTTGACTGCAGCTTTGAAAAAAAAAGAATGGAAAAATGCAAATGTCTTTTGGTGAAGCACGCTGAGAACTTGCACAGAAAAATCTTGTTTACCGATGAAAAAATTTTTAACATGCAGGAAACATTTAACAAGCAAAATGACAGGGTGTATGCACGGTCATCTAAGGAAGCATCTAAACTGATTCCACGGGTCGAAAAGGATCATCACCCAGCTTCAGTCACGATGGGGTCACTGCCTTGCATTTCTGCGAACAAGGGGTCAAAACATCGGCCACAGTTTACCAAGAAACCTGTTGAAAGCTGTTGTAAAACCACTTAACCATTCTTTGTTCCAAAACCAGCCGTGGACTTTCCAGCAAGATTCTGCGCCGGCCCATAAAGCTCAACCTGGCTCCAAAACAATTTACCAGCATTTATTTCCTCTGAAGAATGGCCCTCTGGCAGTCCTGATTTGAACCCGCTCGATTACAAATTGTGGACAGTTTTAGAGGACATGGTTTGCCACAAAAGATACCCCAACATTGATTCTCTTAAGACAGCTTTGATTCGTGCTGTGGCAAATTTTCCGATGGACGAGGTTCGTGCGGCTATTGATGATTGGCCAGTCCGACTTAAGTCGTGCGTGAAGGCCAAAGGCGGACATTTCGAATGAATGTTTGCTTTTTGTATACAATATATATCAATAAATATTTAAACAAAAATTAGCCCAAAAACATTCAGTACTTTTAATTTTATAGCATAAAACGTGTGTAACAGAATTTATGTCCCTACTAAATATATACTGAGCGAAATTGGAGGAAATGTTACGATCGGTTGATTTAAGTGTTGGCATGTAAAGTAAAACGTATACCACAAACGCGCATTAAATCCACTTTCAGAAACAGTGCAGACTTCTTTGAAGTCACTTCACGTGAATCAACACAACAGCACTAAGATTATTACTGGGCAATTCGGCAATAACATGTTGTAAATGAGCTTTTTTACACTAGCATGTTGTAAATGAGCTTTTTTACACTAGAAAGACCAGCGGCTGTGTTATACCTAAAAAGACCGCAGCCGTCAATTTGACGGTATGCGAGAAATAAGAGAAAGTAAACGGTAATTGTTATGATGATGGTATGTTTTATTCACATTAAGTACTTTTTTCAGTTCATTTGACATTTTGAACAAATTATTATTTCTTTTTTCAAATGTGCCACACATTTACCACACACAGGCTTATTTCAGTTATCGCACATGTTACTCGAGCGGTTCTCAGGCATCAATTTTTTCCCAATATCAGTAGGGCGATTCCCAAATTTCTAACGACCGAGAATCGTTATCGTTAACGAACTACGTTTGTAGCTTGCAGTAACGAACAAGCTATTCCCAAAATCATACTTAGCGACAAAATTCGTTAAAAAAAGTAACGATTTTTGTCGTTAACTTCTAACGAAAAATGGCAGCACTGGGATTTGACAAGTCATTTTCAACGAGTAAAAACAGAATATGTCAAAATTTTTGCGATTTTTGTTATTATTTGATTCGTGACAGTAGCAGACTTGTGTTCGTTTAAATTATTAAATTTAAATTTTTGAAATGAGCCAAAGAGTTCGCAGCGGTAGAGCGTCTACTGAGCAATACAACAAAGTGCTCGATTTTTTTGTGTTTAACAAGGGTCTCGCGGAAGGCAAATTTACAGCCATACATGGACGGCTTGAAGCCTCCCGTAAATGGGAGGAGCTGGCGAGAATTTTAAAAAGTCTGCAGGGTGCACAAAAATCTGCAGCTCAGTGGCAAGTGGTAAGTTTTTCAAAACTTAATCTCTCTATAATAGAATAATTTCTCCTTTTTGTATAAGGCATGGCGCGATTTGAAAAGCCGCACTTCGGTAAAGGCAAGGGAGCGTAGGAAGGAAATGGCTGCGACCGGGAACAACCCCCTAACAAAGGCTCCACTTAGCGACTTAGACAAGAAAGTGTTGAGCCTGCTCGGAACGGAGTATGTTGAAGGGAGCAGCCGATGTGGAGAAAACATTCCGGAGGAAGATGTATGTACAAATGAATACATATATGTAACCCTTTTCAAATATTGCAGTACGCTTTCTTTTTGCATATATTTTAGAACGCGCAAATCGCTCTTGAGGCCGGTGATATTTCTGTTTTGTTAGGCTATCCGACAGCAGAAATACCAGTGGACTCAAGAGCGGAGGTAATAACGCCAACAATAACTTTGCCTGATACGCCTTTACCGAATGTGCCGGATACGCCAACATGCGAGCCCTCGACCTCCAAACCAAAAAGAGTGGCAAAACGAAAGGCCGTGTATGATGGTGCTCGAGACAACTTCTCCAAAATAGCCAAGCAGCAAGCAGATGCTATGATGGTAAGCATAAATCTTACTGCTGTAATATAAATTTATCTTTATGCAGATGCAGGCTGAAGCAGCGAAAACGCAGGCAGAAGCTACACTTTTGCAAGCGCAGGCTTTCGATCGTGTAGCGACAGCTTTAGAAGGCTTAGCTAAGTCTGTTTGTTCCTCCAAACATTGTAAATAAAATAATAAAAAAGCAATATTTGTTTAACTATTTGTAATTGGGTCCAAGACTAATTCTTAAAGGTGATAGGACAACGGCAAATACAAAATTGCAATGTACTGGTGCGGAAGTGGTGGAGCAGCGGCACTGGTATTCGTAGTGTCACTGGTGCGGTTGTGGGTGAGCTAGTGGTAGTGGCATCAGCACAAGTGATGCTGCAAGTGTAATATACTTTTCAATTATATTGTAAAAAACATGATTCTGAATATATGTATATGACTTACATTGTTTATGTAAATTTAGAAGCAATTAAGCGTTCTTGTAGTCGCTTTGCGAGAGCAATTGGGCTTGGAACTCGCTCCAATTCTTCTTCTACTACAACTGCAACTTCTTCTGTACTTTCATTGGCGCTGGTATTTTCACTGGCAATTGTTAAACGCATGTTGTGTAGGGTAGCGCATGAGTTAACAATCCTACCAGCGAAGCCAGGATCGTACATAAGAACTCGCTGTTTAGAGAGACACCGCCATGTAGATTTTAGTACTCCGAAGAGCCTCTCGACGCAATTCCGGGCTTTACATAAAGCCTCGTTATATCTAAACTGCGGAGAACCTTCTGTCTGATTAGGCAGAGGCGTCATCAGCCATGGCTCTAATGGGTAGCCCGAATCTCCTGTAAAACATTATTAATCACGATGCAAATTGGACATCTTGTAATATGTAGTAAGCTATTACCAATTAAAAAAGAATATCGATCTCCCCTATCGAATGCTCGCTTCATGGCTCGCCGAGCAGCTGAGCTATTCCAAATAAACGCGTCATGACGTGCACCGGGATATCTTGCGTTAACGTTAAATATTTCAAGTTTTGGGCTGCACACCTACGATAAGAAAACATTCATGGAAAATACACATATTTGAAAATTTCATAACTTACCATTTGAACGTTTATTGAATGATAACCATGGTGGTTCACATAAGCTTCTTCATGTTCTATTGGCGCAATGACCGCAATGTGTGTGCAGTCAATTGCACCAATGGCGCCATCAAAAGGTTCCCGCGCTGCTAGAAACTGATTCCAAGCAGCCAACCTCTCAGCTATCGTCATCGGGTAGCGCACATTATCCATGAACATGATGTCGTTTATGGCATCTGTTACCCAATGAATGGACCGACTGATTGACGCTTGGCTCATTGTGAGACCCCAGTGCTCTCCTACAGGTCGTTGATAGCAACCGGTCGCATAGAAGCGAAGTGCTGCTAACACCTATAATATGTATATGTAATTTGTATGTACGTATGTGCATTTTTGTGTGCTTATTATTAGAGGTTTCTTACCTGCTTTTCAGCCGACAATGCTGATATTTTTTTCTGCAGGCGGTCGCCAATTTGGTCGACAATGTTATAAACGAGGTCGGGACTTAGACGGAACAAACGTTTAAATTGACTTTCCGCCAAGTCAAATGGGTTGTCCACGTCTCTTAGCAGCGCACGCTCAGCTGCAGCGCTTCTCATGGATGCTTCTTGTTGTAAGACTTCAGCATCAAATCCAAGATACTGAAAGGCCGTAGTCGTCTGCTAGAAATTTTTATGATTTATTGCAACTATTTACATATATTAATATATTAAATTGGCTTACCCCTCGTATTTCGCTTATTTTTCACAATGAAAATTCAAAACAATTTCTTCGTTAAGCTTTTCTACCTCAAAATATTCGTAGCTAGGCTACCGACAAATATCGTTAGGGAACTGTCAAAGTTAGCGACAAAATTCGTTAAAAGCGTGTTTGGGAATAGCAGTTAACGACGATTGTCGATATCGTTAGCTAACGATACGAAAATTGTCGTTAAGAAATTTGGGAATCGCCCTACAGGTCTAGTTTTCAGATATTCTTCCCGTAGCTCAGAAACAAGTTGAAAGATAAAATTATGACGACTGATATTCTGTCCTGTTACTGCTCTGTATACAATCAATGAATTTATTCCGGCTAGATCTAGATCTAGATCAAACACATTATAGAACACATGAATAGGCCATCTTCTACTTCCAGCTCTTACCGAGCACTTTCGAGCCATTTGATAAGTATATCTACACCAAATTTTGTTCTATTGTAAAATGCTACGGTCTCGGGAAGTTTTTTCATATCGGTGCCAACATCAACAGTGGGATGAAGGGTACTCAACAACACTACGTTGTTGGGAAAAAGCTGTTCATCATCAGCCAAATTCTTACCACAAGTGTAGCAAAGACGACAGTTTTCAATAAAGTTGTTCCAAATAGTTGACACAAGCGCAAACTTATTAGTTGCAAGTCGTGTAGATCTTGTAATTCGCAAGTAAAAGCGTAAAAACTTCAAAATCTCTTTGAAGCGTTTCTTACTAATTATTTCTCTGAACATTGGTGCGCCCTATAATTTTGATCATCCAGCATCCAACTGGCAGGATCCATAGGCGCCGTGAGCATATAGAACGGCAATAAATGCATCAAGTTTATATAAAGACATAGTCCAACTATAATTTTCCAAGTGGCGTCTAACTTCTATTTCAGTGCACAATTTTATATACCGCAGAGTGCGTTCATCCAAAAACAATGCCTGTTATAACTTTACTGTCGTCAACATATCGCTTTGCATACGGAGTTGGCCATGGATTTTCTTTTATCACGTTAACATAACTTTTTCGTCCCACTGGCGTAATTGAAGAGCTCTGACTTTTTGAAATGCAAGTCCATTTGGTTCCATCCCTCGCAATTTGAATATTTCCAATTTCGGGAAGTGCAGATCGCTTTGCAGCAGATGGACCGGTTGCTCGTGCCAACTTCGAAACACAATTTTTGGAGATGAATTTAGCTCTAGCTCTTCTTCTAGGTCTGTATTGTCCGATGAAGAGACAACTGGATCCGGTACGAAATCGCTATCACCATCGTCATCATTTTCAAAAACTTCACCATCAACTTAAAAATCAGACAAATCCTCTGCTATGTCAGTCAGGCGCGCTAATTCAAGCGATATTTCGGCGCTGTTGAGTGTTTTATGCACCTTCGTTTTGTTCACTCCAAATACAAATACATATATAAATTTCACGTAAAATGTAAAGAATCAACTTTCTTTCTTCGTCACCAAAAAACCAGTGATAATCACTGCAAAAACCAAATGAAAATAGTGTGTGAGTTCTGACTGCGAAACCCAATTCAAATAATAAAAAAATTCACTTACTATGATTACGAAAATCATTCTTCAAAATTTCAAACTTCCTTGAAACGTACCTTTCAAATTTTTATGACGCCTACTTTGTTGAGTGTATAAAATACACCACAGCTAGTGTTTTTGGTTACTGCCGTCAAATTGACGGCCATGGTCTTTCTAGGTATAACATTGCGTATCTCAAAAACTATAAAAGATAAGGTCCCTAAACTTGGAAAATAGCTAAAGCGTTGTAAAATATTAAAAGTAACGAAAGATAATTTTTTTTAAAATATTATTAAGCGAACAATTTCAACTTTATCATGCTTTGCCGTCAAAATGACGGCATTTGTCTTTCTAGTGTTAAGCTTTACATGTTTTTGTGAGTTCGAGTTTATTGTCTATCAGCTGTTTTCCTTGATTTTAATGGGTAATGTTTGCTCTAATGCATAGTAGGTAATGAAGTTAAGTGGAATGCAAGTGGAGCGCCCGTGGGGTGTTAAACGTCGCTTTTATTATGCAAAAGCAGGTTTGACGAAACACGGACGGTTGGAGTGTTTGCATCAGTGACCGACACGAAGTTGCTGCAATCGTACGCACTATTGAGTGGTCGACTTATGGCCACTGCAAGTCTACTGCAACTTCATGCAGTGCAATTTCGGTGCTGACTGGTGGTTTATTTTCGACTCAATTTTGTCCGAACTTACACAAATTACACACAAGTTGCAACTGTTTCAAGACTACATAAATCGGAACAATCTCGGGTTAAAGAAAAATTTTCAATGTGATCGTCAAAATTTCATACGAAAGTTTCAGTAAAAATACTTTGATTTGGTATATAATCCGTGCAAAATTATTCCCAAAATTTCAGTATTTCCCTTCGTTCTAATGCGATAAAACCGCCTACAAAAAGTTAGAATGAACACGAGTTATTATGCCGCAAAGCCGGTGATGCCACCCTAAAAACTTTTAAAAATTACCCAGTCAGTCGGCCTCGATAGCTCAGCGGGTAGCGCGCTGGCTTCTCATACCGAGCGCCCCAGGTTCGATTCCTGGCTTGGGCTGCAAAAAAAAAACACTCATCTACTTCTATCGCTATCCACATGAAGCAGATGAGAATTACAAGAATCGCTCTTGCGCTCTTGGCAGACAATGGCAAAACCTCCAAGTGTGAAAGAAAAACTGCCAATCGCCGTTCGGATTCGGCGTTAAACTGTAGGTCCACTCCCTCCCTTTCCCCATCCGTTTGAAATGTGTGTTGTATCACATGTTGGAAAGAACAGTGTTGCATACATATTTCAAACGGGTGGAATATCACAACGGGCCAATAGGCCTAAGTGTGTCTCATACAGAGGCAGCCACTAAACCAACCAACCCAAAGTCAACACGTACCTCTGACAAGCAGCTGCGACACCTGTGAGACGTGTTCCTCGCCGTCGTTCATTTGGCTGTAATCGTAGCTCGGACAGCAGGAATCATTGAAGGATGAAATTTTGGTGGTGGCCGGCAGCTTGTGAGCGGCATGCCAACCACCAGCCTGGCTGCTGTTGTTGCTATTGCTACTGAGGCGGCTGCACTGATGGTGCAGTAGCGGTTGGGGGTGATGGTGGTGATGACGCTGAGTTTGCTGGTGTGTGTGATGCGTGCTATTAATGATATGTTGTTGTTCTAAGGGCTGTAGCGCTGCTGGCGGTGAAGGCGCTGCTGCTGGTACTTTTGGGCGTTGCGGCAGTCTCTCGCCTTGTTTTTTTTGTGCTTGCTGTTGTTGCGCGGTGGGCATCGCATTTGCGATGCGTGTCTCGTGTAACTGCAGTAGCAGCGGCTGCGCAGGCGCGTGCCACCACTGCAACTTGGCGATGTTAGTTTTTTTGCTGGCAAACTGATTGTTGTAGGCGTCAGTAGTGTTGCTATGGGGCGATATACTGCTTGCTACGGGAGAAAAGGCCTTTGGTGGTGGCGTGTTGTTGAAACTCTTGTGCAACATGTGCATCGGTAATACGTTGGATGTTGCCGCGGGGGGTGGTGTTGTGGTTATAGCCGTTGTTGTCGCTGGCAATTGCTGATTAATTGCAGCCACCACTGATGTTGGTGAGGCTACAGCAGCTTTTGATATTGTAGGAACTCTTACGGGCGTCAGCGCCATGGGAATTCTTGACTAAATGGTAGTGGCGATGGCGTTGATGTTGCTGTATAGCTTCTTGTGACGCTGCTTACGGTTGGCGCGCTGTTCGTTCTTGGTACTGTTGTCTTGATGTTGCAAATGTTAATACTTTTAATTCGCCAGAGTGCTTGGCACCGGCGAACGCAATCTAAAAACTTGTTTTTTGCTGTACAAATATTTCTTTTAATACAATACAAATTTACGATTGGAGTTATCTCAGATAGTTTAGTACTCAAATTGTTTGATAATTATATATTGCTATTATTACTACTGCAAGTGTTTTTATTTATTTTGATTCGAATCAAATCGTTTTTCGTTAGTTATGATTTTTTTAAATTGTAGTTTTTTTATATAATAAATACACAATTGCAATACTGTTATTACTGTGCTTCAGCCGATTTTTGATTTTATCTAATTAAGTGTGTGCCATGAATATATTTTTGTTTTTTTTATTAGTTTTTTGTTTATTAGTTTTAGAGTTCTTTTCGCATTTTGAAAATATCTCTCTGTCTTTTCTTTTTTTTTCTATATAAGTCGCAAATATGCAAGTCTTCTTCGAGTTAGTTTTCTTCTCCAACGTCTTGGTTTGATTTTTCGGTAAATTTTGAAAAAAATCGACCAACTGCGGGTTTGTTCTTAAATTATAAGTTGTATTACTCCGGCGGTTGTTGCCGCGAGTGTTGCCAAATGGGATGTTGTGCTCTGTGTTGTTCCTGTCGCATACGCTTTTTGCAACGGCTACTTGAAGAAAATGTCAGCTTCGCAGCTTCTTGGCCAGTTTGGCACGAGCGTCATCCAACAGATAGCAAGCTACAGCATTTTTCTTGTCACTACCATTGTTGCAGTTGTCGCTGCTACATATAACATTGCTGCTACTGGTGCTGGTACTACTGAACTGCATCACATCATTAGGATTCAATGCCACGAGATATTCCATTGCGACCAAGTGCAAACACCAAAAAAAAAACATGCAACGTTAAATGGTTGTCGACTGTATAGGACAAGGGGCGGCCAGTCAATCGGAAAGTGTACGATTTTACGTTAATAACGCCAATCCAACGCTGTTGCCGCCGCTGTTGCTATAGTTAATCTCGACTGTGCAGGCTACGGCTTTCCTTAATGTTCTCCGCCGTATTCTTACTTGCACGTTTTACATCAACGCTTACGTTTCTTACGCTTTAGACGTTTTCGTATCACTCCTACCGATTGCTGTTGGATGCGTAAATTTGGTTGTCGTTGATTCCGTTGTGTCCAAAGCGCTGACGCGAAAATTGAACAAAATCTGCGCAATGACACCTTCAGCTGCTCGACGGTCCGAAAGATTTTCACACTTTTAATGCTTTTATTTCTCGCCGTTGTGGCCACTATTACTGACGACGTATGTTCTGTTGTTACCTCGTCTCCTGCAACGGTTGTCAATCATCCAAAATTAGCTATTTCAATAGCAGTAGGCACAACATTGACTAAGAGAAGAACACCCTTGCTGCATACAACCAGCAGCAGTCGCAGGCAGTGAGAACGACTACCGACTAAGCCTGCTGCTGGTGTTGGCGCGTGTGATGCTCCTACAATAGTTGCTGCTCCTCCTCCTCCGCTGCCCTTTTCAAAGTAAAATTGTTCAATGTACTCCTTCTGAATCCATAAATCTTTGGGAACACTGCGGTGCTGAATTGCGGCCGCTCGTAACACACTGCGAGATTCCCTTACAATGGATGCTATTACTCCTGTTTCGCGTGTAGATTCAACAGGTGCTGTTGTTGGTGCACGGAGACTATGCAATCGTTGTATGCTGTTGATGCTGCTACTTAACTGCCGTTTTTGCTTTATCGCACTTTGAACTGAATGCATTACGAAACGCCCGCAAATATGCTAAGAAAAATGGCACCAATCGTCAGACGAACAGTGCGCTGTAGTTACCTATTCAAGAGAGCAAGGGTTCGGGACCGATTTTTTATTTGGGAGTTTTTAATCGATTTAATTGAAATACCGTGGTCCTTAAACGATGTTAAGAACCATTGAAATATCTGTAAATTTTTTGTGGTGACTATATTTATGATAAACTCTTCCAATAAGCTGTTCGTGTTGCCGTCTATTTATTTATTAGTTTCACTTTTCTCATTGGACTTTAAATGCACTTTTTCTGCCACACAAAATCCTGTATACTACAAATATTTTATATATTTATTTATTTCTTCTAATCGTTTTCACAGAACGTCCACCGGCAGGAGTCTAAAGGTATGCAATTTATTGTTTCTTTTTCACACGCGTCATCAAATTCCTTAGTTGCTCCTGTGAATAGGTAACCAGCTGCGTTTCAGTTATATATGTGTTCACTCTGCCGACGCGTTGCTTTCTTGATTGTTTTTAGTTTCGTGCGGCCGGTTTAAATTTATTAATTGGTTGTTTATTAAAAATGAAAAATTATGGACTCGAAGCTTTTGACACTTTTGCATTTAAATGTAACGAACACGCTTTTACTTTCACTTTTCACGAGTTTATTTTATCTGAAATCTTTTTTCGGTGCTACCGTCCCGCGGATTCGACCCAAGCTTATGGTGACTTTCGTGAAAATTTCAGCGCACGTTACTCAATCGTATTGACATGGGCGATTGTTGTTTGTTGTTATTTATGTTGCAGCTCGCAGTAGTTACTGTTGGCGCCAATTTTATTTGTAAACTTGCTTGAAATTCTAATTCAAGAAAAAGTAAACAACGTTGACTAATTGCTAATTGTTGCTCGAAAATATCCTGTTGCACTTTGCTAAACTTCATATTCGCATTCGTTGTTGCCTGGCGCTTATTGCTGTTGATTTTTCAGATGCACTGTACATCAGCCCCACCCGCCGCTTATTGCCTAGTTCACGCTTTTCCTGATGTGTTGACTTTTCGCTACACTTTGCTTTCATCCAATAAGCTCATTCAAGCAATTACTTTTTACGCTTTCATGAAAACTGCAAAGAAAGCAAATACAAATTTAAAACGCATTAATAATGAGCAGTGCCGCAAATTTGACCGTGAAAAGAAACTAAATGCCCGAAAGATATCGTACGTAGCAGAAGGCCACTAGGAAAATCGATAATAAAACAACAAATAAACGACACATTGAATGTAAATTGCGCCTGCACCCAGCTGTTTGACCCTAAAAAACGGGACAGAATCCAACAGATAATGGACAACGTCCACACTTTGGCAGGATTCTGCGCAGTGTCGCTACACTTTGACTTTAATACAACCACATAAAAAGGGCGGTGCAGAGCCGCAACAAGGTCCAGCTAAAATTGCTTTTAAGTGTTGATTTTTGGCACGTCTGTCATTTTAGGAAAATTGTTTTCATCACATTATAGCTGCGAAATGACACGATAAGTGCGAGTTTTCAGACACAGTGACAAGTTCTAATTTTTCTTTATAATATAAACTTTACAGCAACAACTTTTTCCCGTTGTTTAAATTATGTGTGAATCGACGTATTCGAGCTATCGATTACCGATTCGCAGTATTAAAGCGAAACTGAGATACCCTTATTCCAGCCTTAGTCAAGGAAAATAGCAGCAACTAGTGAAAACTAGGCTGCTATAGGTGCTACATGAGCCACTCTACTATCGGCCAGCTACTACCGAGCCGGCCGATTGTTCAAATGAAAGCTGTACATAAAAATTGTCTGAGCATCTAAAGCAAGTACCACTGAAATTCGCATGTGGGGTGTTGGTTCGGATAGTAGTTAAGTACGCGAACAGGTCCGCTGAACTCTTTTCTATGTCTTTCATACCAAGAAACCCATTTCAACAGTTCAGTGTACTGCACTAACCGCTTGCACACCCGCGTATTGATCCACAAGATTTCTGGCAAATTCTGCCAAGTACTTGCAACATTGTAGGCAGCTTTCAGCAGTATTTATTTATTTTATTTTTTATTTATTTATTTATTTATTTAGCCAATGAACATTTAAATCTTACTGACTATAGGATACAATAAAAGAACACAAGTATAATAGCTTCAACTTAACCTAGTCAATATTAACCCATTAAGCCCTGAGCGTTGCGTTTGCGCAACGTTTGGGAATTTCGCTATATTAAGTAATTTATAAAGACAAAAGACTTGAAAATGGGTAGAATTGGATTAGAATTGATCGTTTTAGATTCTGCCATACTCAAATTTCAAAATTATTTAAATATTCATCCGTTTTTTTCGATCCAAAGTCAAAGGTTTTTTTGGGGAATTTTTGAAATTCAATTAAAAATACTTATTCTTCAAACCTATCAAAATCCCTTAGTGGGCTGCATTTTGCAATGCTAAACTATTTAAAAATAAGTTTTGAACATTTTTTTTTTATTTTTTAAACAAAAAATATGCTTTACGTTTTGTGTTGCGCGAATGCAACGTTGGGCCTAAACACTGCCAATTTTCATACAACGCAACGCGTGAAAATGTCAAAATCCAAGCAGCTGATATTTTATTGGCACATTTTATTTTCCGCAAATGTTTGATTTTGTTTATTTGTGTAATGTTTGCGAAAAACATGACAAAAAAAAAACATGATATGAATGTTTTGCTTGATTTTTTTTCTTGATTAGGTCAATTAATAAGATTGTGTAAAATTTTATGGAAATCGCACAAGCCTTTCTGGGGTCAGGCTTTAATGGGTTAAACTTAACAATGTCCCTTTGGGAAGCGAAATGTCAAAGTCGGTTACACTATTAAGTTCCGCAAGGGCTCTACTCAGAGGCGCATTCCTCGCATAGTTCGACCTGTAAAAGCTGAGGTAGAAAGTCCCTATGTGCCGTAGGTTACGTACAGGGACATTGAAAGCCACTTTACTCAAAAGGGGCGGGCAATTAATAGACCCCTTTAATAACCCAACAATGAAGGAGCACGCAAGATAGGTTCGCCTAGCGTTTAGACTTAATAAGTTTATAAGGCGACAGCGGGAAAGATATGAAGGCAACGGTTCGGTAAAGTTCAGCGACCTTAGGGCGAACCGCAACAAAACCTTTTGGATGCGCTCAATGCGATTAATGTGAGTCATTTGATATGGCCTCCATATAAACGAAGCATATTCCAGCCTTGATCTGACGAAAGCCGTGAACAACAGTTTAAACGTATAAGGGTCGGAGAATGACGTACTGTTCCGACGAACGAACCCCAACATGGCATATGATTTGGCAATAATGAAATCGATATGGCTAGAGAAACAAAGTTTTGTGTCAAAAAACACACCTAAATCTTTGATTTCTTGGACTGACTGCAACAGTGTGCCCGACAGGGAGTAGGACATGTGCAAAGGGCTGTGTTTCCTAGAAAAAGATACATGAAAACACTTACTAATATTTAAAAGGTTATTTCTCGTACACCACGATTGTACTCTATCTAGGTCAGCCTGGAGTGCCAGGGAGTCTGCCACATTATTAATCGTAGCATAAATCTTCAGATCATCCGCATATAGAAGAAATTTTGCAAACGAAAAGCAGGAGCCAATGTCATTAATAAATAAAACAAACAACAGAGGACCAAGTATGCTACCTTGAGGAACGCCGGAGGTAGCAACAAACGGCTGAGAAAGGTGATTATCAACAGCCACAACACACTGTCTGTTGGAAAGGTATGATTTCACCCAATCAAGAAATGATGAGTGAAAGCCCATGCAATTTAATTTAGATATCAGAATTGCATGACAAACTCTGTCAAAGGCTTTAGCAAAGTCCGTGTAGATAGTATCTACTTGACTCCCTTCCTGAAAAGCAGACAGACAATCTTCGAAAAAAATCGCGAGATTGGAGACAGTTGATCATATTTAGCCGAGTTATTGAGATTATGCGTTTTACCTAAAATATCGTAAAAAATAGGGAATGGAAATTGAGTGAGCATTGCAAATACTCAGTATTTATTGTGTATATTTGCAATTATCAAGTAGGGATTTTGTTTGAGCTTTTCTGTGTTATTTCATTATTACTGACCATAAAAGTAATTTGCTTTTACGTAGGTACTACTTGGCGGCTGATTAAAACTTTTGTGCAGTTACTGCGCTGCTGCTGACCGGGTAAACAGCCACCCAGCGTGCAGTTGTACAAAATAATTTGGTCAAGCAAATAAGACAAGACGTGAAAGTATTCTGAGGAATGAAAGGAATAATGGTGGAAAGTAGATCGGACCCTCTCATTTGGGTCTTGTCCACGCAGTTCAACTTTTATGGCTAACTCTTTGCCGGCCTACAAAGGCAATTTTACAATAAAAACAATATAGGACTTTGTTAGTGTTTTGAGTTGGCTGACAGCAGCCAATGGGCTCTAAACAAAAAACAAATGTTTTTGGCAAACATACTAGTGCTTCAAACTGTCAGGACTTTGGACCGTCCGGACTGTCTGGACTTTCGAACAGTTGTTTTCATGCAAAGTAAGGAAAAGTCAGACGTCCGATGGACTTCAAGCACTGACTCGGACAGTTCAAGTCCGATCGAAGCAAGAGTAGGATATGTTGCCAATCAATAAGCCCTCAAATCGAGGTACCAACGATTGCAATCGGCAAAACCGCTTTGGCGCTATGTTGCAAAGAGTTGAGAAAAAAGATGCAAATTCGCGATTTTGTATGGGAAAGTCAGACGCCCGATTTTCAATGCACTGCAGAAAATTCATATGAACTAAAAAAACACACTTTACGCATGAAAAATGTGTAATCGTACATGAAGTCAACTGTCCGGACTTTGTTTGAAGCTCTAAAACATACATACATGAATGGGAAAAAAGTTAAATCAGTTGGGATAGTGCTAGTACCTTGTAAATTTGCCTTGAGCGCTAAGTTGTACAGTCTACGGAACATCATTATCGAATTACGCCACATTGAAATTCTAACTAAAAATACTGCTCAAATGCTTTTTGAGTCAAAGTACTAGTAAAATTTCAAGTTATTATTAAAACTATACACTCAGTTTCATTTACTGCTATGCTTTGCATATTTAGAACTCGTAAAGCTGGTAACAGATAGGTTTACATTGTGGGCACAACAATACATGAAAGTTTTTGGAAAACTGTTTCTGGAAGTTATACTAGAGTTTTGACAGATGGACATCAACACGCAATCAATAATTTGCAGTAACTTGCACGTACATTGCGTACGAGAGCTGAGTGCATCCGACCTCGACGCACATTCTATCCAGCTGTTGCTAACCGAGAGCCAAAGCTAACGTCGGCACGAGCAATTTTTTTAACCTTGCAAATATGTTCACAAATGAGAAGAAAATGGCAAAACCTCCGTGGAAAGTGAATAGTCAGTTCAAATTGGACTGGTGTAGGGCTTGATCGCATTACACTTTTGTGCTGTTGGGCATCTCTCCGTTTTTTTGCACACCGACAAATTTCTAGGAAAAATCAAATGAGTAATGTTAGCACAACAATAAAGGCCCATGTGACATAACCGAATGACCGCTTTTACTACAACCGCATCACAGACAGCAGACAATAACAGCGCCAAAATAATGACATTGTCGTTTAATTTGATGATTCATCAGAACGTGCTATTAAATCCTCATACTTCAAAGAAACCTAGTTTTTAGAAAAGAGCGCTGCTCAAATTGTAGGATCCCGTCGACGCGACTGAGCTCAGATGTTTTGGTTGTCGCACTTTGTTATGAGGTTATGTATGCAGACAGTCTTTGAATGCTGTGTATACTTACATTCTAGCAGCGCAAGTGTGAGAATGCAAATTACCTAACGAACGACATTTGGCAATACTGTGCGCTGCGAAGCGTCTCAACTCTCAAAGGACATTAGCAGTGGCGCCGAAGTCGGGATCAACCGACACTTGCCGGCTTTTTCCTCAATGATATAATTATGGTATAAATTTGTCTTTGCAAAGAACATCATTAATCACACAAACAAATCCAAGATACTACCGATTCCATCCTCTGCCAATATCGAAAAAAAATGCATTCCAATTATTAGAATATTTGTCGAAATTCGGTCATCGCCAAATTATTGGGCATTTCATATTTCCACCATATTTCTCCGTCCCCAGTATTTCTTCGCTTTAGCCATTTTTGCACATGATTTCAGCGCATTGTGTAAAGAGAGCAAGCACAAAGTGTAAATGTAGGAAAAATTAAATGTAGTGGACGAGTGATAATACGGCCGCCGCTGTACTTCACTTGGCTTTACTTTCTTCGGTACGTACGATTATTTGCTTAATTTGCTACAGATTCTATCATAGCATTCTATCAGCACCACCTTTGACACCTTTCACAACGATTTTCCGCACAAATGCACAGCAGAAATAATTCGCACTACCTGGACTTTCTTCGGTACGTACGATTATTTGCTTAATTTGCTACAGATTCTATCATAGCATTCTATCAGCACCACCTTTGACACCTTTCACAACGATTTTCCGCACAAATGCACAGCAGAAATAATTCGCACTACCTGGACAACCGCGACACACTGGCATTTATTTTTCAGCTCGTCACAAACACATGAGAAATGTGGGCTGGGGTATTGGCAGAGCGCATGTACTACGGGGAAAATCTTATAGCTAAAGATAATGCCAAAAAAAGAAGCGGCAAAAAGGAAACTTTGAAAGATAGATAAAAGAAAAGAAAATGACAGAAAGCCGAAAGAAATTTACATTTAGCGAGCTGCCAGATCGGTTAAATACAATACGTGCTGATATGGTGCTGCCACAAACGGAAATAACGGTCAATCTTGGTCAACTCACACGAAAATTATATGACATTAACTCAATTGAATGATTGAAAATTAAAGCGTTCAATACCGAAGCTTTTCGGATGCCCCGGGATTTATGGACTTACTAATAGCAATCCTGGGATTTTTCGCGATTTCTTTCTGTGTAATTTTTTTAGCAGAAAATTATAGACGCTATTTAATTTTTTTATATAAACATACGGCTTGAGTGCAGAATAGCGTACCCTCGTGAAAAAAATTAATAAGTATGCTTATACAAAGAAGTTTGGCTCCTGAGTCTAGCAAACTAAAAATTTTGCTGGGGAAACGCCTACCAAAGGCGTGGCACGGGGTCAAAGTTCAAAACTTTTATCAAAATAACTCATTCAATTTTCAATCGACTTATATGATATGGGTATCAAACGAAAGGTCTTTTTCATACCTTTATTTTGGTGTACCACATTATATACTTTATATGTACGAGTAAAAAATTATAAGCAAAAAATTATTTTTTTTTTATAAAATTTACAAAACCCGATTTTTTTCTCGAAAAAAACCAAAATAAAGATATAATAAATTTGTTACCATATATACTCTACGGAATTCCCTTTACAATGAAATATAGAACATTTGAACTTTTTTGGTTTTATTTTTAAATTTATATTGAGTTAAAAGAATGTGCCTGCAAGGGGATTCTACGGTTTCCGTGGCGCCGCCATTTGATGATGCTTTTAGATAGATGACCGAAAATAAATCGAAAATGAAGAATAAAATTTTTCGATATCTCGCTTCGTTTTCGAGATATCGAGGTTCAAAGTTTTTATATTTCCATATTGTGCACAACTGACTGTTGCCTGATGTGGTGGTGACTCCCATGAGGGTTATTTTTTTAGCGCCCGGCCGAAGGCCGGCCACCTGGGAAAAACTTATTGCCAAAAAAACTATGGCTTGGAACTATGGATTTGAACAAAAAATACTGTGCACACCTGACTGTTGCCTGATGTGGTGGTGACTCCCATGAGAGTTATTTTTCAAGCGCCCGGCCGAAAGCCGGCCACACAAAATGTACTTGAATGCAGAAATTCTTTGCTTAGGCGCGATATTTAATTAAAACACGCATTGAAAAAAAACAAAACTGTATGTTTTTATATTTCATTGAAAAGAGAATTCTACACGCTATAATATAGTGTAAATTTTTTTGTATCTTAATAACGAGATTTTTCGAGAAAAAAATCGGGTTTTGTAATTTTTATAAAAAAAAATAATTGTTTGCTTATAATTTTTTACTCGTACATATAAAGTATATAATGTGGTACACCAAAATAAAGGTATGAAAAAGACCTTTCCTTTGATACCCATATCATATAAATCGATTGAAAATTGAATGAGTTATTTTGATAAAAGTTTTGAACTTTGACCCCGTGCCACGCCTTTGGTAGGCGTTTCCCCAGCAAAATTTTTAGTTTGTTACATTCACAAAACCAAGCTCTATACAGCCAAATTTTTTATTTTTTTTTTCACGAGGGTACGCTATTCTGCACTTGTTCCAAACATACTTTTTCTGTTAAGGTGCCGTTTTTGTGAGATAAGACTATTATAAGAAATAATTTTTTTATTTAACAAAAGCTGTATAAAATGCGTATAAAAATGTCCATCCATCTTCTGAAAGCCAAAATACTTACAGTAAATTAAAACTGAATTTTAAACTGGCAATGTTCACGAAAGTGCGAGGAAATTGCGTTTTTTCCCCCGAAAAATCAGTCAACAACCATTCAGTGCACCAATTTTGTGAATGTTTTTAACACTTAAATCCGGGGATCCCAAAGCACCAGCCCAGCCCAGGGATTTCAGGACTGCTAAAAACGACCGCGACCCCGTGATTCAATGCCTTATTGAAAATAAAGTAAAGCAATAAATCAAGGACCGAAATAATTATTATTTGACTAATATTGAAGGGCAATCTAATAACCCATTCAAAATAATTTGCACTAATAAATATTTATTTAAATATAATCTTTAGAAGAAATCAAAAATAAACCTCGACGGCCCCATTAAGCTTCGCTAGAACAGTCTTCCTTGTTGCGATAATTTTCTTCCCGATTCTAATGTTCAAAGACAAAATGTACATAAAGTAGATGTGCCACTATAGAAGAGGGTATAAATATTCGGTGAAACCCAAAAAAAATGTTAAAGTTTCCGGTATTGAAAAGGAAATTGTTGGCGGTGATTCGATTCGCAACCGTCAATATCGTAAGTGCATGGGGTACGGCAACAGATTCAGAGCCAACTCTTTAACTTTAACGCCATGGCTTAATTCTTGCAGAGCTGTTGTTGTCGTTGACGCTGTTAATTCTAGCTGCATATTAAATGTAAAAACACTATTTTTAACGTAGATTTCCTTTATATATAAAGAACATGTATATAATTACTACAAAGTATGTATGTAAATATATGAAAAGCAATTTTTCGATTTTCATTGCAAACTTTTTTCCTTGTAATCCGTATTGGGTTGGTAAAGTTTGGTGAGTTCGAGATGACATCTAATTTGTAGATGATCAAACTTGTCATGCCGTTGTAACTTATTTAGGAATCCAGTCTATAATCTCCTATGTTGCAATTTGGTGATATTAGTTGTTTGGCATTAAATGTAAGGAATATACGGCGATTTTGTTAGCAATAGCAGCAGCAGTATTCTTTTTGCAAGACGAATGCAGACACTTAAAGGTAACACAACAACTGATTAACAAACGAAAATTACAAGAGTTCCATTTCATATACGGCAACAGTTTGCACCAGCGAGTGAATGAGCTCTTTGGATGCACATTTTCAAGCGTACATATATCCATGCAAATAGTGCTTACTCCGCTGAAAGTGAATAAGCAGTTGAAACAACATTTTATGAAAATCGATTTATAACTAAAGAAAATGCATTAAAAATATCAGCAATAGAGTATTCTGAAAAGCCGCAAACAGTGCGACTGGCGTAGCGTAGTTCCAATTAGAAGCTATGAAAATATTGACACTTTTCTCTTCTGAAAATTGGCCCATTAAACTTTGCCTCCTGATTTGCCATCTTCGCGCATGGACACACGCGACAACGCCAAGCGCAAAGCATTGCATTGCAGTCTATCAAGAGTTAGTAATAATATTATGTGATATCTTAGAGTGTGCTGCAGTTGTGTGTTCGCTTTAGCCGACTACCAATTGTTGAGAAAATCAAACCCTTTTCGCAGACTCATGTCATTATCTAGTAATTTCACGTCTTCGCACAGTGTTTTCTCATCATCGTCATCATAGTTATTCCGTTCGTCATCGTCGGATGTAGTGGCCGATGAGGAGGACGCCGTCAGTACGCTGCTGTTGCTGCAATTTTGCATGAGGTACGACCGTTCACCATGTTCGTAGTAAGCATCCGTGTACACGGCATAGTTGAATTCCGCGGATGTGGCTACGCCGCCGTTCCTGTTTTTATTGGGTGTGGTCTTGTTTTCAGTATTATGCAGCATGACGCTATGCCCATTAGCGCTACTATTTCGGTTGCTAGTTCGAATAACCGTCGCAGTCAATGTCGCCAAATCTGTTGCGGTGCCGCCATTAATAAGCTGCTTTTGCTCAAGCTTGCCAGCCACATTGTTGACCGCCGCGCTGTTGACTGGCCTGACAACATTCTCGAGGCATTTGTAGCTGCTCATATTGGAATACTTGTTCTTCTCTAATTGACTGTACAAGCTTTGCTTGAGTTCGCTTTGTAATTTGCGGTAATTACGCACTGCGGCAGCCTCCGGCTGCAACAGTTGGGTCACAATGAAGCTTCCATCGTTGCTATCGTTCAGCAAGCACACCGCGCCATCCGCTGGCTGTGCGCTGCCGCCAGTATAAGCGCTCCAAAGCTGCTGCTGGAACAAATTAATTTGCGACTTGGTGCGATAACTAAATGGAAACGAATGTTCGTCGCGATACGTGCCTGAAATATCATCATGTATGATTTTTAGTGCCACCTTCTGTAGCGCGTACGTACGCACGTTGCGCCCATCGTAGGCGTAGCAATTGTGCATGTTACGCGTCGGTTTCAGCTCCGACTTGGTGGTGGCCGAGCGCGCTTTATTCCCGGCCGACTGCGGCCATTCTAAACTCTCCACCGCCCTGGGCTTGGGGCAGGCAGGTGGCGGCGGTGGCGGATCTGTCGGTGGTTTCAACTTCAGATGCTGCAACGGTTGCATTGTTATGGGCACTGCATTCAATAGTCTGGGTGTATTTTTCAGCACTGCGGTAGTCAGCGACTCCGCGGAAGTGCAAACCGCGGACGAATCTACGACACTACTTTGACGCTGCAAGATGTGTGCGCCGCTGTGCGTTGAGCAGCTGCTGGGAGTGGGCGACATGGACGCCGGCGACGGTGACACCAAGGGTTCTGCTACCGTCGAAGTAGAGAAGCTGTCAAAGTATCTTAACGATATCTCAGGCTTAATGAGAGTCTCATTGATGATATCGTTTTGTTCGTTGGGACTAAGTGTACACCACAGCTGGCCGTACGTCGACTTTGTATCGTTTATATCACATGCGATGCGCTGCGCAAGCGGGTTCAGATGCGCAAAATACTGCTGCACCGCCTCCAAAGCCAGCGTGCAATGTTGATAAGCTGGCATTTTTAAGGCTTTTCGAGTTTAGTTCGACATATAATGCGTTTGCCCTGCGGGCGGGTAGGATGATGCCTGTTGAAAAACACAAAAAGTTGTTAACAATCAGATTCGAAAGTTAATTATTATATAAGTTCTAAATCTGCTACGCCAAGTTCTCAACATAATACCAAATACCAGAGGTTCTGCATCAGATATACGTAAAAATATTCTACATTTCTCACTATACGGACACAAAAACGATAAACTCGCTTGCAGAGTGTAGTAACTGCACATATCGCACATAACAGCTGGGAACGCAAGAATAAGTGGAACAGCTGCTCCCGCCAGCCGGTGCACCCCTGGTGATTCATCACCGGTTAGCCTGGCATCACTCTTTTCTTAAAATAAAACACATATCCAAAGTCTAGACACAACAAACCGAAATGAGTGCTCCTAATAACCGTTCAATGCATTTACCAGTCTTACACTTTATTTACTTTAATTCATATTAAGAGATATTTCATAGTTTTACGAGTAAAAAACTAACTACTTCCGTTTGATTTCTTTATATCTACAATACTGCACTTAACAAATAATGGGCAGTTGCCAACCGGTAGTGCTGGAACCAACATCGATGTAACATCGATACATCGATGTTTTCAAATCTATTTCAAACATCGATGTTTTTTTCCCCCGATGTTTCCGATGTTCGATGTTTTCTCTACTTTCCCATTACTATTAAAAGGAGCGCGAGAAGGTAAAAAAAAAAATACAAAAATTCGTATAACATTTATTTAGCTTATAAACCAAATTTGGATATGCTGGTATTTATAAACCGCAGTGAATGGACTTCGACCATAGTCAAAAAAGATTTTGCTACTGGTTGGCACAGAAATGTTTATTTTGTTATTAATGTGCTAAAATTTTTAAATACATTTTAAGTTTTAATATATTTAAAAAAAGTCCCCATTGGAAAAAGGTCAATCCATCGATGTTCGTTTTCCAAAAACATCGAAACATCGATGTGGGCAAACATCAATGTTTTTCCAGCTCTACCAACCGGAATAGCAACGTTATTGCCATGGTTCAACTATAAGGTTGTAGCAAGCCACCGGCTGATCGTTTATGGCTTCTGTCAAAATCGTCGGTGTGCTGTGTTGCCGCATCGGTTGAAATGAAAATACCTGACTGAAAACAACTGACCTGAGCACTTTCCCGTTTTTTCACTCAAATACAGCACCGTCTGGCAACAATCACTTTTGTATTTTTTCAGTTTCTCCCTCTTTCGTCGGAAAATATCAGCCGATTTTGACAGTAACGATAAACAATCCTACCAACAAAATACATGTGGTTTTTGGTGTTGCGGGCATGCTATTACCTTATTATTGTGCCATGGTTATTGCTAATCATGATTCAATACAGAGATTGCGCCTTCCGAGAGAAAATCAATTTGAAGCCGCACCAGTGACGTCATCGGGGAATATGTAGGGATTCCATCAGTACTTTTTAAATTCTTTCATTTTGAACTTACATTTTGCTTTACTCTTTTGAGCAAATATATGGATTTCTTTATGCTTTAACCCCTATATATATATGTACTTGCATAACAGTTTAATAAAAGCTTGTATATCTTTACAAAATAAATTTGTAAATTCATATTATTCATTCATATGAATAACACAAATAAAACAAGTGAATTTCAGGAGGAAACCCTGCAATTCAATTCAACTTTCGTGCTATGTTTTTATTGGTTGACAATTTTTTTGACCAAAAATATTTTGTTTTGTGAAAATTGTGTCGCTTTTGCTTGTTTGTTTTCTTGTTTTTGTGTTAAATTTAATAAAGAATTTTGAATTTCGAAAGTCCTCGCGTTAAAAGGTGCGTTTAGTAAAAGAATCGCGGAAATATTTACAAAACAAAAAAACGAAAGTCATGCGGTGTGCAGTGGGCCTGTGTACACGAAATAATGAAAACAAAAAAGGTACATGAGTGGCGACGTACTTTTCAAGTCGAAAATAGAAAAAAAATGATTAAATAACAAAAAATGAATAAATATTTAATGTTGCCTCACTGTGTTGCTCTCTCCAAAATTCAATCAACATTTTCAGCCAATAGGAAACAATTTTGGATGACGTCACTGGTGCGGTTTCAAATTTATTTTCTCCCGGAAGGCGCAATCTTCTATTCAATGAATCTTGATTGCTAATAAGCAAAAGAACGAAGCTGAAGCAAACGCCGACTACAGGGCGATTCACTGCACGTGAATGCTAGTTGTACAGTTTAATATTAAAATCGCGGCTAGTAATGAACATGGACTATATGAAATATATTATTTAACTGATTATATTTCTAAATATTTTAGCCGTAATAAATATTGGTGCTACTTTCTATGCAACACTGCGGCTGGTTAAACTGATACTTTGCTTGTTCAATGTAAACGGCATATTTCAGTGCAATTCGCAATAATAGTAATAATAATAATAGTTCGTTCCAGAATTTTAATTGGAATGGTTCATTGCAATGGTGCTAACGATTTCCTTTGGTTTTTTGTCTGGGTAGAGAGCTGCATAAATTCATTTATACTCGCTGTCTTCAAGTTTTAAGAACAGAACGTATCTGACGAGAAGCACAATAAAGGTACTCTTTTTCGGTCTTTCAAAATTGTCGAATAATTGCAACCATGGTATTTTACTCTAAGTACCATTGTGAATGGCTTGTGATAGAGGAACACGCATATGTTACACTTGCTGTTTACCATAGTGAAATAAACAAGTGATCCAAGTAGAGACAGCACTCTTGAGAGATTGTCAAAGGGCATAGGAAAAATATATGATATGTGCGCATATTGTTGCTGATACTAAAGCAAACAAGATAAATAGAATAGGGGAAGAAAGTTTAAATGAAATGCGCATCATAAAATTAGCCTTTAGAAATAAGAACACGACATGTTCAATAACCGTATATATAACCGTTTGTATTCACTGCGCTTTCGGTTACCTCCCCTATATAGTTTCTTAAGAGCGGTGGGAACAAAGTAACCGAAAGTCTTGTATACATGTGAGCTTCCATCTCGTTTCCACTCATATAGCTTATAGAAAAGCTAATTATATATCTGTCTCGCTCACTCATTCGTTACCAGTACCGGTTATTTAACTGGTAATATACCTAATGTGGTAACGGTTATGCCTACCCCAATAGTAACTGAATAATAACGGGTCATTATTTAACTGGTTATTTAACGGTTATACCTAACTGAATAATAACCGGAATGCAATAACTGGTATTTGTACAACAAATTGTATTTTTATTTAAAACAAACAAAACATAACATAACATAACATAACATAACATAACATAACATAACATAACATAACATAACATAACATAACATAACATAACATAGTTCAGTAAAATCATTAAAAAAAAATCAGTAAATCACTAAAAACAAAACAAAACATAAATTTCAGTTCAGTAAAATCATTTTAAAAAAATCAGTACATCATTAAACAAAAAATTAAAAATTACGGCCTAATGGCCTTGAACTTCTTTTGCTTATGCCGGTTTCTCGACCGCTCCACAAACTTCTTAACCGCGCCTTCAAATGCGGACCGCCCATTCGCTTTAAAAACATCTGAAAAAATATATAAAAAATGGATTTAAAAAAGGAATTTGAAAAACTAGTATAAGTCATGCTTACCAAACAAAATTTCGTCTACTAACTTCAGTTTTTGGAGTGCCCGCTTACCGCATCTCCCGTCCCAGTTATACTGGAGCAGGACTTCGTCGGTAAAGATTTTACGGAACACTGCGTCTACTTCCTCCGACCCGCCTTTGAGCTTGAAAATGTATGCGATCTAAAACAGGAAATATATAAAAATTTATCTTGAAAATTGTATTTACAATTACCGTCGACTCTGCGTACTCCTGTTGCCCAAGTTTTGCTTCGAAAGAATTAGAGAGAGTGATGGGTCGTGAGTAGACGTGTAATTTTGTGCTGCCGCTTCAATCATCTTTTTAACCACGTAAACAACGCCAAAAATTCTGAAATCTGGCCAGGAGTTGTCACATGAACGTTACTACGCGCTACTGATGCTGTCATCTGTGGCTAAATGAGTGCTGTCTCTAGTGATCTGTCGATCCCATCTCTAATCCCTTCCTTTCCTTGTCCTTTTGTACTCATGTTTCCCCCTATTTTCTGCTCCCCGGCTTCGGCCGTTTGTATTGTATAATGTTTAGTGTTTATTCTTGTCACTCTTTATTCGTACACCAAACAATAAAGAACCCCCAAAGCGAGTCCAACCGCGTTTATATTTACACCGCTCCGCCGCGATACGTATAAACATGGTCCTTCGAGCCGCTCGCGATTGTGCCGACGCGGAAAACAAACATTTTTAAAACAAATAACAATTAAAAATCAACAAGTGCAAAAACATAGTGAAAAGTGAAAGAAGACACAACAAAAAACCAAACACATAGTTTCATAAAAACAAACAAGCAACTTACAAAACAGTGAAACAAACCAAAAGTGCGACAACGTAAACGTGAACCGTACACAAATTTCCAAAATTAAAAACAAAAAAGTGCAAAACATTGAACAGTGGAGTGACACAAAAGAAGAGCAGCAACGGCAAACAACAACAGCCAACACATATCAGCGCACAAACGGCGGACAACAACAGCAGCAACAGCAGCACAACATAGCAGCGCACAAACAGCGGACAGACGACATTCACGAAACATAAAGGAGATCCCCATACTCGGGCACTGGGCCCAACAAGATAAGCCCATACAAATTTATTTAAAAACAATAACACATGCACTAACCAATATCTACATATTTCAAAAATATACAAACATAACCAATTTCCCATTTACACATTAATTTCACATACGAACATTCGCATACACATATATTTCACAAATAACAAAAATCTTGCAAATAAAAATTTTAATTTCCCAAATACTAACCTGCCGATTATTAAATTGCGGTTTAATAATAACATACATAACCACATACCCAATTATTTGCCGTTGAATATTCAACTGGATCCAAAATACCGAAAAAGTAGTTCCGCTACGGCCCAGCTAATCCCCATTTTCGCGCTTCTCCCTGTGCGCACATACTCCATTTCTCTCCTTTTCTTTGTGCTTCGCACAAAAAAATCAGCAGCAAACAGCCCAGCTGCTGCTTAAATTCTGCGCGCCCACTTGTGCACATATTCACGCACTTTCCTTTGTGTTAAAATTCGCACACACTATTTACCCTCATTTTCTTTACGCTTGTACAATATCAGCAGCGCCAGCCCAGCTGCTGTGTACATGCTGCGCGCCCACTCCTGCACTTATTTCCGCATCTCCCTTTGTGCTGTATTCGCACGCACTTAGTAGTGCAAGTGCATATACATAAACACGAAAGCACAAAGCGGGCACAGTGGGACAAACTGCCCATTTTCACGGCACATTGAAAAATTTCTGCAACTTAGAAAATTTTCAATATACATATATATACACTCATACACAATACACACATACTCAATAATACATACAGTGGGACAAAAAGACCATCCTAAGTACATTGAAAATTTTCAACTAAAACAATTTTCAATTGTACATAAACGTTCACTGCGCATACACTTCTTATACATACAGTGGGACAAACTCATCCCACCTGTGCACAAAATTAAAAAATTGTTTTTTCTCTCCCTTATACAAATAAAATACATTATAATAAATACACTAACAATTAACAAATACATTCAAAAATATATTTTGACATACACGTATTCACATTCCCATACAAAAAAAAAATTCACTTTGTCACAAATAAAACCATATTTTCACACACATTTGACTACACATTTGTTATATTGTAATAATTTTAACATACATTCCCAATTCCCACATACATACCCAGTTCTATTATTATTATTACCCATTCACATATTACTACCCATTCACATTCACAAATTTTGTTTGTTCCCATATATACATATATATATATATATATATATATATATTTCCCTACACGTTTACATACACGGGTGTAAACTTTTTTGCTCGACAAATATACAAATTCGTTTCAACGAATTTTCCCATTCCCAACTTTTCCCATTCTCAAAAATCGTTCGCGCGGACGCGGTTAGACTACACGTCTATTTTACAATACCCTACATTTATATTTATTTAAACTTTTTACCCTTTGTCGAGCTTTTTCAAACAAAATGCCTGTTGAGCGATCCCCTAAACGCCAACTTATCACAATGGAGACTCCTTCCTCCAGACACACAAAGTCAGCCAGTGCACGTTTGACAGTTCCTGTCACTCGGGAGCCACCAAACACTCGCTCCAAACTCTCTAGTCCCAAAGCAACCGATCCTAGTGTTGCAAAATTTATTTTCGAGTCCGATAGACTCGTGCAATTATGCACAAAATTTTCATCGGCTCCCATTGAGGATTGGACCAAATCCCTGGTCCAAATTAAGCAAAAAAATTTGCAAGCCCAATGGGAGAGGCTTTTGTGCGCACATGAGGCAGTCTTCATTGCTGAAGACAACAGCCAGCCCGACGGTTTCAAAGAGTCGGCTAGGCAAAAAACCGACGCCTGCACAGACCAGTATGAGTTGTGCATGGCTCAGATGTTGGACATCATTGAGATGCTCCAAACTCAGTCCCCCCAGCCCGCTGCGCATATGGAACCGGTTCGACCTCTAGAACCAGCAAATACCCCCTACATTTGCCTACAAGTTCCACCTTGTGATACCGAAACCTTTTTCGGGGGTTATGAGCAGTGGCCGTCCTTCCGGGACATGTTTACGGCAGTATACATTAACCACCCCCAGCTCACTCCAGCCCAAAAATTGTATCACCTCCGATACAAGACGCAAGGTAAAGCCGGTGCTATTGTAAAGCAATATGCATTAACCGATGAGAATTTCGGACTCGCGTGGGAAGCCCTAAGATCCCGCTTCGAAAACAAACGCATACTCGTTGATACTCAAATCCGATCCCTTTTGAATATCGCTCCTGCCCACACTGAAAATAGTGAGGCGCTACAGCGGATCCAAAACACTATAAACAATTGTCTATCTGTTCTCAATTCCCAGGCCGTAGATACAGACAATTGGGATCCGCTGCTAGTTTACATATGTTGTACCAAATTGCCCCAAGAGACACTTGCTCTATGGGAGCAATCTTTGACATCCCGGAAGGATCTGCAACCCTGGTCGCAAATGGACGAGTTCCTGACCGGCAGATACGAGGTTCTTGAACGGCTGCAAAGCATTCGCCCCGCTAAGCCGAAATCACAACCCTCTACTTCCAATGTCCTCCCAAATCGGCCATACAAATCCCTAAATTATCACACTCAAGTGAAAAGGGACTTCGCGTGCAAACTCTGCAACGCAAACCATCCCATACGGACTTGCCAGAGCTTCAAAAGACTCACACCCCAGAGTCGATTAGAATCCGTTAAGAAGCACAATCTCTGCGTAAATTGTCTTGCTACTTCACACCTTGTTGAGAATTGTACAAGCAATTTTACGTGCGTATATTGCCAACTGAAGCACCATTCCATGCTTCATTTCCCCAAAAGCAATGCGCAGCCCTCTAAATCTCCTAATCGGTCACATTCGACCATTTCACAAGTCGCAACAGCTCCAAAACCAACGAAAAACAACTCCACAACTCATTCCCCCCTTTCGGATGCGCAACCCCGCACATCTTCCAGGCAAAGTACGCCCCAAGTACAAGCCCTCCACTCCACTAATGGCACCCAATCCCTTCTGCCTACGGCACTGGTGTCTATTGAGCACGCAGGAAAGTTGTTCAAAGTTCGAGCGTTGATCGACCAAGCCTCTCAGCGTACCTTCATTTCCTCGAAGGTCCAGAAACGCCTCAAATTGCCAATCGAGAAATCCCCCTTCCAAATCTCGGGCATGGGCGGTCAGATTGTGCAAAATGCCAATCATGCATGCTTCTTGACATTGGCAGTCCCTCAAACGAGCACGAAACTCCCCGTGCAAGCAATCGTACTCCAAGAGCTTACGAAATTGCTCCCACCTCGTCACATATACTCCCCTAATATGAAAAATTTCGCCATGCTAGATCTCGCTGATCCAAACCCCTTCGAGACAGCGCAGATCGATATAGTGATTGGCAGTGATCTCATCCCGCAGATCATGCTCGAAGGTATCCACCGAAATGTATGTGGCAGCTTACTTGCTCAGCATACAGTATTCGGTTGGATATTAAGCGGTCCAGTACCCCCTTCTTCGCATTTGACATGTGCCACAGAGGTACCAAGTCGCCATATGCTTACTGGAACCGCCCTTCGAAATAACCTTCCCGCCCTAAAGAGAGCCCTTTCGCAAGTGATTGCCGCCCTCAATCCCGTAGGGTTTCCACCCCAGGAAATAATGGAAAATCACTCTGCACCCACCACTCCTGCAAACTCATTCCCAAACCGGCAAATTCCCTCCGTTGTTGCCAACCGTTTCGATCCCGCAGGATGGCTTTCGCTTCTAATGAGACAGAGAAAAAGGGTACGACAAGAGCGTTGGCTTGACGCCACTCGTTCCACGGTCACAGCAACTGACGGAAATTGCATTCCCCCGCAGTTCCTCATTGCACCTCCTCCATCCCGGGTCCGAAAAGAGGACAGTTGCCACTCCAGTGCGACTTGCCCTAAGCGCTGCAAGTCCCGCAGACGTCGGACTGATCGGGTATAAACTCCAAGATCTATAAGATCTCCCTCTTGGGTGGAACGGCTCCAGCAATTCTTCGATGCTGAGCCAAACGGTCCTGCTCAGACAGTTCCAATTCCGGATCAAAGAGCGGTTGACTGCCACCACCCTCTCGAAGAGCAAACCGACATCCTCGATCGGTTCCCTTGCTTCTCTCGAGCCCTACGAATAGGTGTATATGCACCTAAAAATCTCCATATCCACTAAAACAATTCCCCTACGCTTAGAAAAAGTACATGGCAACTTGACCAATTTTCAAATGTATATACCTCCATACTCCCTCGGCTGAAGCTTAAGCGAACCCCGCAGCTAAGCCGATTTCCCATACCCACGATGTCGCCTCAATACTGTAATTTCCAATAATCTGACATCTACCTCCTTTGCAGATCGTCCGCTAGCCGACCATCGCAGCAGTTGCCTTCAAGTTTATCCCGCATGGCCCGCACGGCAGCAAGGAGGCCCTCAACGCACTCTCCAGGGTTCCATCATCGATGACAGACGACAACTCCTCAGCCGTCAGCCCATCCTGCAGCCGTCCGCCGCAGCTCATCGCCATCTTTTCCCAACTTTAATATATTGCAATATGCAATGGCGGCCGCGATGGCTAAATGAGTGCTGTCTCTAGTGATCTGTCGATCCCATCTCTAATCCCTTCCTTTCCTTGTCCTTTTGTACTCATGTTTCCCCCTATTTTCTGCTCCCCGGCTTCGGCCGTTTGTATTGTATAATGTTTAGTGTTTATTCTTGTCACTCTTTATTCGTACACCAAACAATAAAGAACCCCCAAAGCGAGTCCAACCGCGTTTATATTTACACCGCTCCGCCGCGATACGTATAAACAATCTGCATTACTTGCTGGAAAAATAATCAAATTTCAAAATAAACAATTGTTGATCTCCCAGAAGCACGAAGCTCTCACCGGTAAAAACAGACAGTGCCACTCCTATACTCTCGAAGGGCCGTCGCGTTGAGAGCCCTACGGCAGCTTCGTGGTTACTTCAGCTGGAGGCGAAAATGGATCAGCAAAAGGAATACATAATTGAACAGCTGAGTGAGCAGGTAAAGAACAGTGAAGAGAGGCTGATGCAAAAATTTAACGACCTGTCAGCTGAATTGCTAAACATAAAGAAGACAATAAAGTTCCTTGATGTGAGGCTAACAGCTGTAGAAACCTCATGTGAAGAGTTGGGTGTGCTGCGGACTGAAGTACTTGCACTAAAAAGAGACGCAGAAAGGAGAGAGAATGAAGCCGTTGCCACTGATCTCTTAATAAACGGCATACCTAACTCTACTAATATCAGCGGAGAGGAGATCTTCTCGCGTATATGTAAGGCTATTCAGCACGAATTGCCCCCAGTGCGCGAAGTTTTCCGGCTGCCAGCGAGGAACAATAAAAATGGTAACAACAACTCGGCTATCATCGTTAAGCTTTTCTCCCAGCATGCTCGTAGTCAGCTATTTAAATCCATTGCTGGCTATTGTAAAGCCAACAAGCGGCCTCTTGCTCTGAGAGACATTGGACTGGATGATAATGCAAAGTTTTATGTGCACGAAAGTCTGACTAGGGATAATCGTGAACTAATGCATTATGCAGCTCAGCTTAAACGACAGAAACTTCTTGTTGCTGCTTTTTCGATACGTGGGCAAATCATGGTGAGAAAACGAGACGGCGACGAGGCCGTAAAAGTATTTGATAAAAAAGGTATCGATGGAATTGTCGGGGCAGCATAGAAGCAATAATGATTTTTGCAAAATTAAATATAAGCACAGAACAAACAATATACAGAATGCGCATCTGGTGTAAAGAAAATTTTCTTTGCGGGTTTCAGCGGTACGGCCCGTTTGTGGATGCGGGGGGAAGCAGTAAAGGGGACGAGGCACAGTAGTACTTCGGCTATACGAAGTTTTGTCGCTGGCTTCAGCAAACTTAAATTTTCGAAGATCACCTTCATTCTCTGTTGGGGTGTTCGACAAGGAACATCAATTGCGAGCTGTGCTGTGCTGATTTGCACGAGACGGCGCGCCGCGGCGTCCGTTTGCAAATTCGAATATGCAAGGGTGTGTGTCCGTGTGAAAATAAACGTGCGTGTTGCTTGTGTATGCGCTGAGGCGATTGGAAACAATACGAGCAACTGCACAAGATCATGGTACAATAACAAGGTAGTGGCAGGAAAGAGAGAAAAAATTCACGTGTATTTTGTTAGTGTTTTTGTTCGGTTCATTGTCAAATCGGACGGACGGTTCTCTTGCCAACAGTATTGCCAGTATCGAATAGACTACTTGGTTTACAAATATTAGATTTTGATAAAGGATGAAAGAAAACGTAAAAGTACACCAATTAACACCAAAAGCACATAGATTCTTTGTTTTAATCTGTTGTTTGACAATGAGGGGCAAAAGTGCTAAGTCCATAGTTCGCCGATTTTGCGTTATTTCAGAAAAGTTAATATAAATCGGCCGAAAGTGTTATATGGTACATCTTCTAGGTAACTGCAAAATAATCCTGATAAACACATCTGTAATTAAAAAGAAAATCATAACGAAAATTGCAAAAATAATTTTCTTTCATCATTGCAAAAAGGTTTCAAATTGCACAGAAAAACAGTTGGCTGGCAATGCTGTTCGCCGAATGTAAACAAAAGCAACAAAAATTTTTGACAACCTACCGAACTCTGACGAGAAAAAAATAAAATCCGCTCGCCCGTAACACTACCTTGTTATTGTACCATGCACAAGATGAAAAGCAAATTGAATTTCCATGACTTTCGGTACTGCTATGAATAATGAACCATGTGAATTCGCAAAGGCGTACAGTAGAGTGTGCGTTCTTTATTGATACAAAAACAAAACCATGAATTTCTGCTGTGCAATGTTGGCATTCATGTTGGCTACGTTGCCTTCTGGCCTAATTTTTTCCAAGCAAAATTATTAAAAAGTAATCTAATATAAATTAGATTATTAGTTTAGATTAGATGAGGAAAGGCTACAGCCTGTGGTTGTTGTTGTCGCTGGCTAACAACTGAAGTTAGAATAAATTTTTGCTTTGGCTGATTTCTGTAAGGAGCTCAACGACTCACAATACTACGCTTAAAAAACCGCCAATTGTGGGAATAAGTTTGGTCAAAATAACCAGAGTTTATTACGATTTTAGGATTTTAAGTTTTCGGGGTTTAGTTACATTTTTTCGATTCGATTGATAATGACAATAAACAAAGATTCGATTGATAATGACAATAAACAAAATCGCCGGCACGTGCTCGCTCTGCGCTTGCTTTTTTACAAACAAGAACAAGAAGCGGACAGACAAAATTTGCATAAGAAAAAGTGACTGGCGAACGCTTTGCCAAAACAACCACCATATCAAAGTGCCCGAGTAAAGCCAAGCATGTGAAGTCAGCGCCAGCGATCGCTGTCAGCGCACACAATTATGCGAACGACTGACCACATCAACATAAAGCAAATTATGAAAGCTGACTTCGAATTAAGAAGTGTGCCGAAGTCATCGCGAATATCTTCGAATAGCCGAAGTCTCTCGGTTCCATATACATTTTCCTCATCTTTGCTGCTCCCGCCCGCGTCCGAAATGAAATCGCAAAATTATTTCAGATGCGCCTTCTGTATACTGTTTATTCTGTGATATAAGCTATTTTGATGTTATTACTTATTGTATCTGTGTCCTTCTCCATTATTTTTCTATTTTCTCTCTTTCTGTCTCTAACTATTGTTACTCTTGTTTCCTTTCCATGTTGTTCTGTAGTTGTCAGCATTTTAACCTCATTAGTATGTATGTTAGTTGTTTCTTCTATAGCTCATTCTCATGACATCAAACTTATCTGATATAAACGTCTCTGGTGCTAATGAAAATCAGAAATTGCTAGTTGATATCTTGTGTAAGCAATCAGCCGGGCTTAATGTAGTCCACTTCAATGCGAGGAGTTTGAGCTTTGACAAACTTGACTATGTTAGATATATCTTCGATCAGTCCCTTGTTGATGTTATTTGTGTGTCTGAAACTTGGTTTAGTAATTGCATTCCGGACCTTCAGTGTTCTATCAACAACTATAGTCTCATTCGAAATGATCGAAAGCATAGGAAGGGAGGAGGGGTAGCAATTTATTGTAGGAATACTCTCAATCTAACAACAATTGCTATATCGGCTGACTCTGATACAGAATATATAATAGCTGAAGTGTCGGATGGTAAATCCCGGATCTTAGTTTCTTGTGTCTATAACCCAAATAAATGTTTTTCTCTAGATGCATACTTCACCGAGTTATCTTTGTTTTTAATAGACTATGAGCATTACATAATTTGTGGTGATTTTAATGTAAACTTACTTTCTAATGATTCTTACACCAATGAACTCCGTAATCATGTATCAGCAGCTGGTCTAGCTATTGTTAATGACATTATACCCACCAGATATGCTAGTAACTGCCGACCAAGCCTTTTAGACTATTTTATTACTTCTGACCCTTCTCTAGTACTTAAATTTGACCAAATATGTTTCATATCGGACCATGATTTAATATTTTGTGCAGTTGATGTTGTGTTCGATCGTCCAGTGAGCACTACATTTATGTATCGTGATTATCGTTCATTGAATGTTGATGCTTTGTTTTCTGACTTGTCCCGTGTGTGTTGGAGAGAGTGTTGGTTATTTGATACAGTTGATAAAAAGCTTGAATTTCTTAGTGAGAACTTAATCACGGTGTTTAACGCTCATGTCCCGATTCGTACTTCTTATGTCAGGAATAAGTCGTGTCCTTGGTATACCAACCGAGTACATTTAGCAATAAGTAAACGAAATAAGTTGTATGCTAAATGGAGAAAATCACTGACGGATACTTCATGGTGTTTGTATAAATCTGCACGGAATGAAGCTACAGCTGTAATAAGGCAATCGAAGCGGTGGTTTTGTAAATCGAAACTAAATGCCTCGCTTCCATTTAAACAGCTATGGCGCAACCTGAATAACTTAAACATTCATGGGAAAGAAAACTCAGAATGCAAAGTGGATCCTGACATTCTAAACGATTTTTACATTAGCGCAAGCAAAGGCAGTATTCTCCCTTCTTTAAATGAAAATATATCTTCTGCTAGTAGCTGCCATAGCCATTTTCAATTTGTAGGAGTTAGTGAGTTAGAGGTAATAAAATCGATTATGGGCATTAAATCGAATGCTGTTGGGGATGATGGAATCCCTTTAAAGTTTCTTAAACTCGTGCTGCAGTTTATTATTAGTCCTCTCACCCATATAATAAATCACTGTTTTGCAAGTGGATGTTTTCCAGCAGCATGGAAAAAGGCTATTATATTGCCCATTGCTAAGAAAGCTCTTGCGTCATCTCCTAGGGATTATAGGCCGATTAGTATTTTGCCAGCCCTTTCTAAAGTATGCGAATCTTTAATGGCAGAGCAGATTTCGAATTATATTCAAGACAATAATCTGCTTTCTTCTCTGCAGTCTGGTTTTAGGCCGAAGCATAGTTGTGCTACTGCAATGGTTAAAATACTAGATGATATTAGGACTCCCTTTGATAATGGTGAACTAACTCTTTTGTGTCTCTTAGACTTCTCTAAGGCTTTTGACTTAGTTAATCATGCTCTATTGTGCAAGAAACTTAAACACAATTTTGGATTTTCTGACAGCGCTATAAAGCTCATGGCTAGCTATCTTAACGGCCGAGTTCAGCAAGTCAAAGGATTGAATTCCTCGTCGCAGTTTAAATCCATTTCGGCCGGCGTTCCCCAGGGGTCTGTCCTTGGTCCTCTTCTGTTTAGTCTTTTTGTAAATGATGTTTTTTCTGTTTGTAATTATGTTCACGTTCATGCCTATGCTGATGACATCCAATTATATTTGTCTAGTCGTGTTGGTCTAGTTGAAGATTTGTGCTATAAAGTTAATTGTGATTTGTCTGCTATTGTGAATTGGGCGAAGAATAATGGGTTATCACTGAATGCCACTAAGTCATACGTAATGCCTATTTGTAACAAAGTGATCCATACCGATAATATCGAAAAGCTGTGGCTTGGTTCAACTGCTTTAAAGCTCACTGACAAAATAAAAAATTTAGGATTTATTGTAAATTCAACATTAACCTGTGCTGACCATGTTAACAAAGTTGTGAGTAACGTATATGCTGTATTGCGTAAGTTAAGAACTTCTGCTGCGTTCACGCCTTTGGAAACCAGGCGTATGTTAGCTATGCAGCTTGTTCTGCCCCATATAACTTACTTTGAGTTAGTGTATAGTAAACTTGACTCAAGATCGGCACACAAGATTAATGTAGTTTTTAATAATGTAACGCGGTACGTTTATGGGATCCAAAAGTTTGATCATATCTCGCTGTGGAGAAACAAAGTTCTTGGATGTAGCATTATGAACTACCTGGCTGCGAGAAACTGTATATTTCTATACAAATTAATCTTATGGAAAACTCCACGTTATCTGTATGACAGGCTCCACCTGTCCAGGTCACAGAGGCTTCACAGCCTGATTATACCAAGACATACTTTGTTAGCTACATCTCGACTATTTTTCGTTAACGCCGTGAGACTGTGGAAACTCAATTCCTGAGATGACTAAAGCCAGACTGAATCGAAGCAACTACAAAATACTTATACTAGACCATTTTAAAGAACTGGGGTAAATAATGCAACCAATAATTACAGTTAGTTAGTTAGTTATTCCATTTTATTGCAATTAAAATTATAATAAAATACAAAAGCGCTAGCTACCAGGGCTATCGGCTTAGATGGTATAGTGGGGTTGAGAAATAAAAAATAAATAAATATTACAGTAGTTGATGAATACTATTTCAAATGTCTTTTTGAATCTTTAAAGAGACAAGATAGTTGTAAATTAAGTTTATGTTTTTATCTGATAGATTGGAAAGGATTTCTAGAGGGTGTGAAGAAGAAAAAGCGTTGTTGCGGATGTTAGATATAGATTGACAAGACGATAGTAGATGGTGGACAGTGAGTGGTGCGTTATTACAATAATGGCATATGGGTTGTGGTTCTTGCTGGATCCGGTATTGATGTGTTATTCGTGTGTGGCCTAGTCTTAGCCGAACAAAGCATTTATTTTGAAGCATGCTTGTCGTTGTTGGTAAGTTTATAGGTTTGCCATAAGGGTTTATGTTTTTGTAAGCGTGGTTGTAGTTGGACCACTCAATTTCATGTGCGGCGCGCAGCTTCTTGAGTGCATGTGTCGTGTATCGTTTTTTCGTCATTGGAGATACTGTAATAAGAGGTTGCTTTGTGGCTAACTTTGCCGCCTGGTCCGCAAGTTCGTTGCCTCTGATCCCTACATGGCTGGGCACCCATAGGATTTTGACTTTGCCACTTAGGGCAATGAGTTGCTGTTGAATTTGTTGTATTAATTCATTTTTGTTGCAGACGTTTTTAGTCGCTTCGAATACCGAGTAACTGTCTGTACAAATTATGTGCTTTAGTCTAGACTTCATGCATTTGTTTAGTGCCGCCGAAATTCCGACAGCTTCCGCTTCGAATATTGTGGCATCTTCCGGTAGTATCCCGACAGCTACATTGTTTCCTGGATCGTCGATCACCGCAAATGCGGTAGCTTCTGCCGTTTTTGATCCGTCAGTGTACAATAAAGTCCATTTGTCTTTTTTGAACGAACTGTTTAAAGCGTTGAAGATGTTGTTGAAGGCTTCCACCGGAGTGCTGTTCTTGCGGAAATTTGCCAAGTCCGAAATGAAAAGCTCTGGGTTGAGTTTCCACCACGGTAATTTCATGTTGTTGGGCATTGTGCGGTTTACATTTAACTCTAGTTCTTTTGCGTACTTCAGCAGGAGTGCCAGCGCTGATGGTCTTTTTAGCCACGTTTTGCGCTTCTTAAGTAGTTGGATGGGGTAGTGTAGCAGGCTGGAACTGGGGGCAGCTAGAATGTATGTGAGCCGGCATCTAACAATGTCAATTTGTTGTTCGATCGTGTGGAAGCCTCCCTCGGCGAGAAGATTTGCAATCGGAGTAGTTCGGAAAGCTCTTAGGCTGGATCTGATTGCCGCGTGGTAAGGAGCCTTTATTGTGTTGAGGTTGCCTTTAGCGCAGCTGCCAAAAATCACAGCGCCATATTCAATTTTGGAGAGTATAATTAATTTGGTTATGTTTAAGAGGGTATTACAATGAGTGCTACTTTTGTAAGATGCGAGGTATTTTATAATATTTAGCCTGGTAGCTAACGTTTGTTTGAGAAATGTACAGTGATGCTTAAACGTATACTTAGAATCGAAATATACACCTAATATCTTAATACTATCGACATTATTAATTTGAGTGTTTCTGTATGATATATTTAGGTTGTTGCAACTTCGTTTTTTGCACACATGTAAATGTTTTGTTTTTGCAATTGATATTTGTGCTCCCGAGGATTCTGACCAAGTGTCAATGTCCGCAAGAATTTGGACAAAGTTATTTTGGACCTCTTGAATATTTTGTTGTTTTGCGATTATATACAGGTCATCCGCATATATGCAATGTTCAAGTTTTTTATTGTTTATTATTATTCTACTTAGGTCGTCAAACGCGATAAGAAATAGAGTTACTGAAAGCGGAGAGCCTTGGGGGATCCCATTGAATATCGGGAATGTTTTGGAGTAAATGTTATTTACCCTGCATCGAAACTTGCGCGAAGAGAGAAATGATTTGATGTAATTATATAATTTTGGGCCAACCTCCCAGTCTTGCAGTTTTTTTAATATTAGGTGAACACCAATTCTGTCAAACGCTTTAGTAAAGTCGATTGACAGAATTGAGGTGTGGTTTCTTGAAGACAGATTTTTGGATATTATGTTGTCCAAGAACAATAGTGCATGTGTTGTGCTATTTCCGGATTGGAAGCCTACCTGATTCTTTGCTAAAAGATTATATTTTTTAATAAACCACATTAGTCGCTTTGAAATAATTTTTTCCATTAATTTTCCGATGCAGGGTAGTAGAGAAATGGGACGAAACGATTCCAAGGTGCAATCCGGTTTATTTGGTTTTTTAATTGGGACAATGATTGCTGTTTTTAAGTTTTGTGGTATAGTACCGGAGTTAAAGATGTTGTTAAAAAAATTGAGAATTCTGAATTTAAATATTTTTGGTGCATGTTTGATCATCGGATATTGGATTTTATCCAGACCTGGTGTTTTGCCCGTGAAATTTTTTAGACAAGATTCAAGTTCTGAAAATGTGAGTGTAGAATCGATATCTTTGTTTTTATTGGTTAGGTTTTGTTCATTCATGGTTTTATTGAGTTCCGAGATTTTCTCTGAGCAAAATTTTGAATGGAAATTTGAGTCATGAGAGTCCATTGACCAATTTTCTCCAAACGTATTGGCTATTTCAAAGGTGTCGGATATGGTCGTGTTGTTAACGCTTAGTGCTTTTACTGTATGTGGTGTGTAAGTACCGACAAGTATTCGGACGCCTTGCCATATTTTGGCAGTGCAGGTAGAAGGATTTAAGCGTCTTGTGAATTCTTTAAGGCTTTCTGCTTTTGCTGTTTTTTTGGCTTTGGTGAACTGTGCATTTTTCTTTTTGTACTCTATAAAATTTTGGATCGTGTTATGCCTGCGTAAAATGCGCCAGGCTAGTTGCTTTTCATCTCTGAGTTTTTTCAATTCTGAGTTCCACCAGGGAACTGTTTTGGAGCTTGTTTTGTTGGAGTTTAAAGGGATCGTTTTATTTGCTGCAGCTCAGATAATCTTTTGGATGTTTGCACATTCCTTGTTGATGTTTTCGGATGTTGGAAAGTTTTCAGCGATAGAAACAATAGCTTCCTGATATTTCGGCCAGTTGGCGCGTTTCGTATTGAATTGACATATTTTCGAGTGGGAGGGGTTTATGAACTGATTTATGGTTGTGATACAAGGGAAGTGATCACTATTGTGTAGGTTGTTAACAGCCTGCCAGGAGCAGTATGGAAGTAGCAGGGTTGAGCATATGGCTAAGTCAACATGCGTGAAAGTCTGGTGGGTACTGAAGTGAGTTGGAGTTCCGTCATTTAGGATTGATAAGTTGGAGCAAAGTACAAAGTCTTCTATAATCATACCTCGTGGGTTGAGATTCGGAGAGCCCCAGAGTTGGCTCCAGGCATTAAAATCTCCTACTAGAAGAACGGGGGTGTTGAAGTTTGTAAATAATGTGTTTAGGTCGCTAATAGTCACAGTTTGTTGGGGTGGGATGTAAATAGAAACTATAGTTAGACTGAAGTTTAAGGAAATATTGACAGCTATGTGTGAGATGTTGGAATTTATGTTTAATTTTTTGTGGGGAATGGTTTTATGAATTAGGAGGGCTGTGCCTTGTTTTGCTGTGTGATTGTGTATGAAATTGTGGAAATAACCTGTATATTGCTTGGGAACTGGTGGGTTTGAATTATGAATGCAGTGAGTTTCTTGTAGGCATATTGCTAGCGGATTTAGTTGTTTTATTAATATTTCCATTTCGGAGTAATTATTATGGTATCCCCGAATATTCCATTGCAGAATATTGGAGATCATATACTGAGAAGAAAGGTCGATCTCTTAACTGAGATACAATATATTGTATCATGGAAAGAGACAGACAATGTGGAAATATTAGAATGTATCAGTTGGAATTTAGATTTCATTAAGAGATTGGTGTTGAAGATTGGGAGAGGTTGATTTTGACATATTGGAGTTGTGGGGAGAATGTTGAGAGATATAAGTCGTTGGGGTATTATTACTAGAGAGAGGAGGCTGAGATATTGGGGTGTTGTTGTCGGAGTGAGAGAGTTGAGTTATTGGGTTTGGGGTATTGTTATTATAATGGGAGAATTGAGTTTTTGTGGTTGAGTTATTGTAAAAGTTTGAGATATAGTGTGTTTTGCCGTTGTGGTTGAAAAGTGGTGTCTGATTGTGGGTAGATGAGGTGTCATATTCGAGAGACGTTTGAGTTGAGTCATTGTTGAGAGAGATTGTTTCTTTTGTATTTTTAGTTGTTGATGGACTGTCGGTTATTTGAGAGGTAACGGAGTTTTCTTTATTAGTGGTTTTTAGCGTGGCTGCATAAGAATAGTTGTTTTTTTGAGGATTTATTGGGTTGGATTGTTTGTATAAGCGTCGTGCTTCGAACATGCTGCACTTCTTTTTTGTTTTAATTTTTAGTATGTCTCTTTGTTGGAGGAACCTGGGACAGGTTGAGGAAGAAGCAGCGTGTGCACCGTAACAGTTAGCACAGAATTCGCGAGTGCATTTGGCTGGGTCATGAGGTGGAAGATTACAGCCATTGTAAGAGGGATTGTTTTTGCAATTTTTGGCAGTGTGGCCGAGTAGTTGGCAGCTCTTGCAGCGCATGGGGGTAGGGTAATATTCCCGGACTGGGAGACTGTACCAAGCAATGTCAATAGTATTAGGCAGTTTGTAAAGGTCGAAGGTCAGTAGTATCACGCCAGATGCGATTCTTTTGTCACCTACCATCCTGGTGAATTTGTGGACACCTGTTACACCTTGTGCTTTGAGGTCTGCAAGTATCTCATCTTCAGGAGTGGGGATGAGGTTTTTGTCAAAGATCGTCCCCTTACTTGAATTAAGTGACTCGTGAAGTGTGATTTCGACCGGACAGAGACCGCCAAAATTTTTAGTTTTAACAAACCGGTTGGCTACCATTTGGGACTTTGTAAGTACGAGCAAGCTGCCGTCACGTAGTATGCTTACTGTTTCTATTTCGGTGCTTATTGAATCAAGTGCTTTTTTCTTAGCAAAGACACTAAAGTCACTTAGTTGCTTGTTGCCATCCGTAGATTTGATCAGGACAAATTTTGGAACGATGGTTTGCATGTTTGATCGTGGCAAAGGGGGAAAAAGTTCCTGTGTAATGTTTGTATTAATTTTCCTGCGTTTTTGTTTCGGACTGGTGGCTGAGTGTTTGGCGAGCTCAGCGAACCGGTTCCCCGACAATTCGGGGGGGTCGGGGCCCATTCTGCTGTGAATCGACTGTTACTTAATTACGCTGTGTACACTTCTCACACGGAATGTAAGTTTGTACTTTTTGGAGTACTTTGTTGTTATTATCAACGATCGTTGACGAAAGCAAAGAAAAAACACACTCGGCACTGCGGTATAATTTGCTCTGTCGGTGGGAACTGATCACGTCGAAGGTTCGTCGGTGACTGCCAATAATTACAGACTACATGACTATTTATTGTTTTCGTTTCTTCTTTACTTTTTCTATACTTCTATACTTCTTCTTCTACTTCTATACTTTCTACTTACTATAAGCATATATGTATGTATTAGTTTTAAGTTTAATAATTGTAATTGTATTTATATTGTAAGCATATTGTATTACCATAGTTTAATTTAATGTGTGGATGTACTCATAAAAGATCCATGATCTTAAGTTGTACAAATAATTCAATAAATAAATAAATAAAAATAAATAAATAAAAATAATAAATAAATCGGAAACAGCATCTGGGGTCTCAAGCGGAAGCAAACTGGAGAGCTCCGTCATAATTGGGTCGACTACGTCGCCCGTGATCCCGTGGACGCTTTGTTGCAAATTTTTAAGCAAAACCTTACACTCCCTTATGATTGTGTTTTGCGCCATAAACTCCGGTTTTTGAACCACCTATTGAAATATAATTATAATCTAAATCTGAACAAACCTTGCTGCAATATACAGCTTGCACCTACACTGTTTTTCAGAAGGCTTTCCAGGCTGTCCATTTTGTGGGACAACTTTTTTTGGTTCTCCGCAAGTGAGTGCAGAACGGCCATAATTTCTGTAATACAATATAATAGGAGTAACGAATTAAATTATTTTATGGTGAATATTACCATTATGATATGTGCAGTTTTGTGTACTCTCAAAGTTTGGCTTTTTTCCTGGGGGAGGAGGTAGTGGCCGGCATTGACTGGAGAAGCGGGGAGGGGAAGCAGAGGGGGAACGAGGAGTGTCGCACAATACATATTTTTTTTTTATAATTTGAGTAGATTGAAAGGGACTGGGGGAGCGAGGAGTTTCAGCAAAATTTCTAATTTGGCCTTCTTCTAAGGTTTTTTCTTCGGAGGTGTCGCTAAAAATAAAATCCATTTAAATACATTTCAATTAGTCACTCTTATAAAATTAAACAAAAACTGAAATTAAAAAAGAAAGCTAATTCGAAAACTTATGAAATATACTGTGCAAAAGAGGTATGCAAATGAATTTATTTTCCTGAGGAATACAAAAATATTTGTACTTTATATCGTTTTCAGTAATTTCTACCGTTTCAGCACTTAACTCACTCGACACTGCAATTCCCAATCCTAAAACGGATTCAAGTGGTTCATTGAAATAGTTTTCAATATTTTTAAACGGAGATACTACTATTGAACCATTTTTTAGCAGTTATTACTTTAAATAGACCAGTATATTCAGTAAACCCAAAAGAATCTTTTTCTTTATTTTTATCTATATTAAACGATCCAATTTTTATTGCTTTATTAAATTCCAAATCACGTACTTCTTCCAATCTCAATTGTAACTGTTGTAAAATTTTACTTGGCTTTTTAATAACTTTTTTTAAATGTTGCATATAGTTCTCAAATTTATAAGCCGAAAAACTATCTAGGGGTCCATATTGTTTAACACATTCAGATATACAACAACATGGCAACAAGCCATGTATGTTGAAACTTATTAAATGATCTCCATAAATTACTCCAAAGTACTGCACAAATTCCTCTAACATACTTTTTGCAACGTCATCCTCTTTTCTATATGACTTTTCACAAGACAAAAGCCTAATGCTAGCATGTAACAGCAAAAAATGGTAATACAAGTCGTCTGGAATGCAATCTTTGAGAACGAATATTCCCGTATATTATAAAAATTGTCTAAATTCTATGGACTTCCAATTGTTAATCTCGTAAAGATCTCTGCCGACTCTGCCAAATTCTGTCGGAACGAATTTGGCAAGGAAATTAATCTTTTCATTCATTCTAGTAACATTACCTTTTTTCATTAGCAAATGGAAGCTGGGAAGGAAAGACCTCCGTCGAATGGTCGGGTTAATCACAGGACACAATCCATGGGGGCGACATATGGCCAACATGGGCATCATCGAGGACCCGACTTGCATGTCTTGCCTGGAGGAGGTAGATAGTACAGAGCACTTTCTCTGTGCATGTCCTGCCTTCTCTAGAACGAGGTTGCGCACGCTGGGTTCAGATGTACTGAGAATGGACGAAGTTCATTCTCTCACCCTGTGTGACCTCCTGAGATTCATTAATGAGTCCGGGAAATTTGCACAGGAGACCTCATAGCCCTTTCTCCCTTTCCACCCACTTTCTCTTTTTCTCTTTCCCATTCCAATCTCCTCTATCAACCTTTTTCCTGAGCCTTAAGTACAATGGGCTATAAAGCCTGAGTGCTTGTGGTAATGACCTCCCTTAGGTTATTTCCTCGGCTCCCTCTCACATCCATCGATCCATCCATCAAATGGAGCAATTTTTTAGTGACTCCAAAATCAACAAGATGCATTCCATCTAGTGGAAATTGCGAAACCATTTTAAAACCTGAAAGCTCTAGTACACTTTTTTGTTCCTTAAAGTGAAAACTATGATGAGACGGATCAAGTCTCAAGTTAAAAGAACTATCGGTTCGTAAGTCACAAATTTCTTTTAGAAAGCTTACGCGTCTATGTTCATATATTCCCTTTTGAGTACATTTAGGGCACCCACTTTTCCCATTGTGTGATTGCACTCCTGTAATGAACGCTCTGGCAGGTGCATCGCAAGTGAACAGACGGACATTGAATTTTTTCGTAGTGGAAATAGAATCGATTCGAAGACCATTTTCCCTCAACAAAATAACTTCCTCACAAAAGTCTTTCATGAAATCATCCACATTATTTGGTTTCGCCGATCCAGAAAAACACGCTATCGGGAAAGGATTTTTTTCTGGAAAACCAACTACGTGGCCAAGAATTGGCCACAAAACTCTGCTGGAACTTTTAAATATTTTCAAACCGTCAATACCGACATCAATTAAAACTTCACTAACATTCTCAAGATAGCTAAAAGAACCTGAACTAAAATGGGTCTGAATACCAAAGAACAAAAACTCTCCATTCGGAATACTTTTAATTTCCACTTTTTCCCTTGGTGTTCCTAAGAGAGTTTTTGCAGACAATGGCAAATTAGTCACTCCTACTCTACGCAAAGTGTGAAGCAGATCTTCTAATGCGATTTGCGAAATGCTATTTCTTATTGCCCAAGACTTAACCTCAAAACATTTATTTATTTGTTCCTGACCTACGGCATTTAAAGAATGATGTGAACTGCTGACGGACAGTTCATCTTCATCCCTGTTACCACATTCACTATTGGAGGAATTTGGCATGTATTCCTCAGCCTCATAAAATTCACTAACCTTCCTATACTTTTCAGCACTGCATAGAAAAGCCTTTTTTTCTTTGCTCATGCAATTGCTAAAGGTTTTTCTATTCATATTGCTGAATATAATAATAATGTAATAATAATAACAATAATAATAATAATAAAGTATTAAAATTGGTACTTATCTGGCTTATTTCTTTGGATATTTCTGGATATTCTGGATTTCCTTGGATTTTTTGTACTCACTTCGCGTTCACTTCACGTTTTGCGAATAATTATGCAAATTTGAGCGCGGCGACCACCTGTTAATATGAATATTGCTGTTTCATTCTAACACCTGCATGTTGAATTGAATATTTGAATATTGCTGTTTCATTCGGTCATACGTGTTGTATTCAGTGTTGCCAATTGTTGATCTATCTGAATTTCTCCTGCAGTGTTGCATTTTTGCAAACTTATGGGCAAAAAGTAAAAAATTGTTATTAAAATTGAAGGTTTCATGCTGCACACTACAATAGTAGACTAGACAAACAGACTTATAGAACGGCATGATCTGGATTGGTTGAGTGACTTAAGGCTAAACAAATTAGTTAAAAATGCATAACGTACATCGTGGATGCATTTCCCGTGGAAAATTTAGCTGGAAAAAATATTATATACTGTAAATAACATGTCCGGAATGAGTGATGTTAGAGCGATGTAATACATTTTTTAATCCAAAATATGTTTTTTTAAGTAAAATGGTGTGCGACCGCCGTGGCTCAAAGGTTAGGGTGTGCGACCGTGGGCCTACACGCAACATTCGGACCTCGCATTCGAATCCAGTTGCTGCTAAACACCGAATATAGAAAAAGCAACTTTTCTTTCGGCGGCTGTCCTCAGCAAGCAATCTTGGCTATGAAGAAGCCCCTAACATGGGTTTCCATCACCCATGTCCCGTAGGGTACCCTGTCAGACAGAGGTAACCACTTCACCAACACTTTTACAAAATTTTCATCTTAAACTAATACATGGACAAACATTTCTTGCACCATTTCTTCAAGAGCAAAAGAGACACTTGGAAATTTTGCATAACCCCTATGTTAGAATGAGATAAATAATAATTATCACAACACATTTTCAATGTGGCCAACCTTTCTTGTGTAAAAAATTGGCGTCCTTTTGGGGAAAGTAAAGTACTATAATTTGCCCCGGAAACCACTAAAATTTCCCCGGAAAATTATAAATATTAACATGATCCAAAATTTTCCCAAGTTGGGGGGCTTCTTCATAGCCAAGATTACTCTTAGAGGTTTTCCATTGCCTGCTAAGGACAGCCGCCGAAAGAAAACTTGCTTTTTCTGTATTCGGTGTTTAGCAGCAACTGGATTCGAATGCGAGGTCCGAATGTTGCGTGTAGGCTCACGGTCGCACACACTAACCTCTGAGCCACGGCGGTCGCACACAATTTTACTTAAAAAAACATATTTTGGATTAAAAAAAGGATTAAATCGCTCTAACATCACTCATTCCGGACATGTTGTTCACAGTATATTATATTTTTTCCAGCTAAATTTTCCACGGGAAATGCATCCACGATGTACGTAATTCATTTTTAACTAATTTGTTTAACCTTGAGTCGATTAACCAATCCTGATCCTGCCATTCTATAAGTCTGTTTGTCTAGTCTACTTTTGTAGTGTGCAACATGAAACCTCTAATTTTAATAAACATTTTACCCTTTTTGCCCATAAGTTTGCAAAAATTCAACTCTGCAGGAGAAATTCAGATAGATCAACAATTGGCAACACTGAATACAACACGTATGACCGAATGAAACAGCAATAAACGAATATTCAAATATATAACAGCAATATTCATATTAACAGGTGGTCGCCGCGCTCAAATTTGCATAATTATTCGCAAAACGTGAAAGCAACGTGAAAGTGAAAGACGCGAAGTGAGCACAAACTATAGAAGTATTCAAGAAATATCCAAACAAATGAGCCAGATAAGTACCAATTTTAATATTTTATTATTATTATTGTTATTATTATTACTGTATCAAAGATAAATTGTAATATTTTTCCTGTTTTAGATCGCATACATTTTAAAACTCAAAGGCGGATCGGAGGACCTAGACGGAGTGTTCCGCAAAATCTTTAGCTACGAGGTCCTGCTCCAGTATAACTGGGATGGGAGATGCGGTAAGCGGGCACTCCAGAAGCTTAACCCTCTAGCGGGCAAGCCCGCCTCCAGGCGGGGTACACCAAAATGCGTTTGCTGAGTAGGCGACGAACTTTATTTATTTAAATATGGCTGATAATGATTTGGAAAAGTTCCCTTTAACTAACGGTATAAATTTTGTGACCATAAGTGAGCTACTTTTGGTTTTAAACCCATTTGAAGTGAGAATTTGTCGAATTCGGACGAAAATAATTATTTTCGCGAGTATGAGTTTTTCATTTAATAAAAAGACTAATAAATCTTGGAGATTGAAGCTGCAGAAAATTTCAGTAAGCAAACCTATATTTGTATTTGTATATAATTGATTTTGTTTATGAGAATTATCATTGGGAGACCTACAGCCACCCCCTAAAGCAAGACCGCCTGCAAGCGGGGTTGCCGTTTTACGTCATGTTGCACAGCGCCTGCAGGCGGTCTTGCCGGTTTAAGTCAACTTTGTTTATAGCTTGAACTGAGATGCTTAGGATGTATTTACTTTGTCTTAGAGATTATAATACTCTAAAGTGGACGGATTTTGATAATTTTTTTTTTAAATGTGTGTAAATGTTGTCGCTATCGTTCGGTACAAGATGAGCTTCCAATTGTTATAAACACATAATAAAAAAATTGTTTTTATCTGCTTAAAAAACCGAAAAATGAGATTTTTTTTTCATGATCCGCAATTTTGACAATTGTAAAGATAATTATGTGAATTATTACCGTACGATAGCGGCAAGTCTGCAGATTGTAAAAAACCTTTCCTTTTGTGTTTCAGACGAACAGTTTTTGCAAAATCGTGTGTACCATCAACCCACATACTTTTGGAAGGCCTTATTTCGCAGGGGTGCTGTGGCTACAGCATAACACTTATTTCTTAAACTTCGATTTTTTTTTATACTAAAAGGACCAATAAAAATGTAAAAAAAAACCGCATTGGAAAATATTGAACACTTTTCCTTCTGCAAGATCCCAAAAAAACGCCTCGAAAAACGGCGTTTACATGGTAGGACCCCCTTAAATGCAACTTATATTTGTGTTTCAGCAACACCAAAGACTGTTTTTTACTTTTCACAAAAAAATAAATAACATTGTCAAACATTTACCATCACTTCTTTTGATTTTCCTACCTTCTCATCACTTGCGTCTATGCACCTGAATATGCTGTATTTTCGGCAGCCCCGCCTGGAGGCGGGCTACCTTTAAACACACCTAGCGACGAAACTATTCGCCTGAGACAAAAGTTAATATCATTTTCGTCTTTCTCATGACGAAATTAACCAACTGTAATTTTTTTACAGCAATACAAAATTGGCCTGCTAGAGGGTTAAGCTAGTGGACGAAATTCTGTTTGGTAAGCATGACTTGTACTAGTTTTTCAAATTCCTTTTTTAAATCCCTTTTTTATATATTTTTTCAGATGTTTTTAAGGCGAATGGGCGGTCCGCGTTTGAAGGCGGAGTGAAAAAATTTGTGGAGCGGTCGAGGAACAGACAGAAACAAAAAAGTTCAAGGCCATTGGACCGTAATTTTGAAATAAATGTAAATAATTTTTTTTTTACTGATTGACTGAACTGATTTTTGTTATGTTTTGTTTTTAATGATTTACTGAACTGATTTTTGTTGTTTTGTTTGTTTTTAATAAAAAATAATAAAAAATACAATTTCTTTAACAAATACAAGTTATTCCATTCCGGTTATTACTCAGTTACTATGGGGGTAGGTATAACCGTTACCACATTGGGTATATTACCAGTTAAATAACCGGTACTGGTAACGAATAAGTGAGCGAGACAAATATATAATTAGCTTTTCTATAACCTATATGAGTGGAAACGAGATGGAAGCTCACACGTACACAAGACTTTCGGTTACTTTTTTCGCACCGCTCTTAAGAAACTATATAGGGGAGGTAACTGAAAGCGCAGTGAATTCAAACGGTTATACATATATACGGTCATATAACCGGTTGCTGTCTTGCAGGGAACTCATACACATAAATCGCAAAAACTAACACATTCACACATTGTGGTCAAATTTTTGTACTGGAGCCACTTCGGTGGAAAAGAGACAGTTTGGCTATGAAATTTTATAAGACAGAGCGAGATGAAGGGCTGATATACATTGACATTTCAAAATTTGAAAGAAAAAATCAAACTTTCATTTCATCAGCTTTTGCATCAGCGCTAACAGAAACGAGAGCACAGATAGACTTAACAGTTCATCTATATAGGTAACTATGTGTGGAAAAGAGACAGCTATGCCAGCCGCCACCACGTGGAACCTTGTCAGATGCGATTTTGACATTATGTTGTGAAATTTCAGTGAACGTGGTGGACGCATTATTCGTGAAAATAATGTAAAGAAATAAAAGGATAAATAGAAAGCTTTCCAAAAGGATTTAAAGATAAGTATAAATAAAATTGAACAAATTAATAAACGTGATAAACTTACTCACGATATTTTCAGGATTTTTCAAAGAGGATGAAGTTTATTTAAACCGCAAATGTGTTATATTATTTACTATTTATTTTACACATGTTTGTTAGTTCTATTGCTTTTTGTTATTGCTGTATGTAATTTTTAATTACTTTTTAAAATAATAATAAATTTTTGTACTTGGAAAATTAATTTTTGCAATACATCCAAATAATGAAAAAATAATATTGGTTTTATTCATTTTCACATCAGTGCTAATGGAAATTTACATCAGCGGTGATGCATTTAGTCATCAGTGGTGATGAGCTTTCCCATCAGCGGTGATTAGCACCGTTGATGGATATTTACATCAGCGCTGATGCATTAACACATCAGTGGTGATGAACTTCTTCATCAGTGCTGACTGAAAGCGTGCATTCAATTTTAATAGGAGTAAGTGAGACAGCTGTATGTTCCAGAAGTTACTGAAGTTCGTGTGTTGAAAGGTGATGCAAGATCACATGTACACAAAAGTTTCCATCACTTTTTTCACAAAGCCCTTAGAAGGTGATGGAAACTTTGATGAGCGCTGATAGTCAAATGATGGGTCATGTGAGCATCAGTGTCCCGCAGGGCTACTTTCAGATGTTGAAAAACAACATATGTATTAGTAAGCTGCGCAAAAATTATAAAAAACGTTTGCAAGCCAACAGTTTTGCTTTCAAATACTAGGTCTGTTTTGGTACGGATAATTTGTACAAATTTGTATAATTTTTACTGGATGCCGTTTGTGTACGCTAAATCTCTTGCAACGAGAGAAAAACTGAGAGCGTCAAGGAAACGTTCATTTGAGAACTTGCAAGTTTTGTTGGCGAGAGAGTCTAGAACAGCGGTCGGCAAAGCTTACTCTTGCGAGCAGTACGCTCAGCACACGTACACAGTACGCTCTCTCAATCAGCCGTTCTTCAGGTATAATTTACACAGTAGAGAGAAATTTCACTGCGCTCACTAACACCATCTCATTGTCAATTTTGCCGACCCCTGGTCTAGAATCACATTTTATTTACTACTTTACCGTTATACTCTTTTTCTTCTCGCTGCGATTCACTGACTCGCTCGTCACACGCGAACACGTCACTTTTCGCTCGGTTGAGTTTCATTGCGAAGGTTGCTTAGTTGATTTTGTGCATCAAGATGGTAACTAAATGGAACATTGAAACTACTTTGAAATTTATTTAAAAATAGAAATCTCATGAATGTCCATGGAATTTTTCTTCGCTTGACTATAAAAACAAGCACAAGCGTGATGCCGCGCTGGTTAAAAGCGCGTTTAAAATGTTCTTTCCGCGATACATTTACATTAATCACTTATAAAATTGAACTGACTCGCCACGTGTCAAAATACGTTTGAACACCTACTCCCTTTTCTCGCCTACCCAACTCTTTCGGCCTGGTACCATCTTACTGTCTCGCCACTCTATTCGTTACGTGTAATCAAGGCCAGTGCTGCCGAACGTACTACTATAGTAGTATTTTACTACTATTTCATCATCTGTACTACCGTACTACCCACAGGCCAATTGTACTACTATTTTCTGAAATATAAGTTTTAGCAATTTAATTTTCATATTTTAAGTAAGGCTACTCAAAAAGAATAAACAAATATGTTACCGAAATGAACATTGCCAAAGCACGAAATTTAAACAACGTTACCGTTTTTTATTGCTAACAAATGTGTTTCCGTATGTTTCACTTTTTGCTGAACTTTTTGCAATCAAGCAAATGAGCTCGTCGTAGAGTTACCGTTGTGCGACTAAAGTGACAATTGCACCTTTTTTAACCGCGTTGCCAAATGCTGTTCGTACAATACTTTACAGTATTGTAATTATATTGTTACGAATACTAGTTCTAGTGGGCTAGTACGTATCTCTGGATTGTGCAGTTTAGAATAAAAACACACTTAATTTCTCAAACGCAGTCAATAACAACCAACAATCACTTTATTTCACCGATTTCACACTTTACTGTCTTTACACTTAATTATTTGCTTAACCACTACGTGTGGCACCTTCACTTGTCAAACCAAGACTGACTCGCTGCGCCGTACCCGGCTGCCTTTTATACCTGTCCGGTTATCGCGCAGATCGTTCTCGCACATTCCAGAGTGGACTAAAGGTTTCCATGATGATCGCGAGCAATCATTGCCAGGTTGGACTAAAAGTTTCCATCATTGCCAGGTTGGACTAAAAGTTTCCATCATTGCCAGGTTGGACTAAAAGTTTCCCTTATTATCGCGGCCGTCGTTGCCAGATTGAATTATAGAACGGTGCGTAGCGCCAGGGTTGCTTCGCACAGCGGCAGACTGTCTTATCGTTACAATATGATACAGATTGTCAAGTAAATGTTTGCAAATTTAAAGAAGGCAGAAAATTATTTTGAAAAGCTTATAATATAACAGAAATTGCAATACTTTGAAATTATTTGAAAAGTATAGATTAATTGAATATTTCACTCTCATATAATATCAAAGTAATGTCTATTTGATTCGCGTATTGAAGGGCGAATTGATTTGAAAGTATCTCCTGGACGACCCAGAAAACTGTCTGACAGAGAAGAAAGAAAAATCATCCGAAAAGTTCGTGAAAACCCCCGTATCTCAATAAGGGCAATGGCTTTGGATATAAAAATAGAATGCGGAACTGATGTATCTCATGAAACTGTTCGGAACTGTACGGCGCCAAATTTTCAATGCAATCTTGGTTTTGAAAGAAGACGAATTTTTTGACAGTTTGAAGTATAGCTTCATTTGCTTTTTTGATTTTTTACACTGTTTTCGCGTATCAAATAGACATTACTATTGATCTATATCTTAAAAAAATTTCAAAATATTGCAATTTCTGTTATATTTATAAGCCTTTCAAAATAATTTTTCTACCTTTTTTAAGTTTGCAAACATTTACTTGACAAACTGTATAACCTTTTGATAAAGTGTTAAACTTTGAAAACAGCGCAACGGATGCGATACCCAAAATGAAAATCGTGAAACAATAGAGTAATATTACTGTATTTAAATACAAAATAACTTAATATTTTTGCATATTCTTGTAAGAATCTTGTAAAATTTGATAAAGGCAATAAAGTGGTTACTGGGACGTCGAGGAGTCAGAAAACTTAAATATGTAAAAAACATGTAATTCGTAATCATTAGAATATCCTGACAAAAGTGTATAAAATCGTTCGATTTCTCTTGGGCTTGGCATTTTTATTTGACCGGCGCAAATTGGGACCAAATCCCGTTGGATTGTTAATCGAAAGAAACTAATTATTAAATAAAAAAATTAATTTAAAGTTTGCTCAAAATTATCCCATTCCCAATTAGCCATTTCAAGTTTGTTTGCTTGAAGTGCTAAAAGTAAAACGAACGATATTTGATTTGATATTAAAAAGTCCATCGAAAAAGAAGTATTAGTACTGTACCGATGAGGCACCCTGTCGCTGTGCTATGCATGAACGTTTTTACGGGCATACTTTTAGGCACGCACTTTAGAGTACGGCCGGCTTGTTATAATTTCGATATGGCAAGGATGGCTCGCGATGGTAATGGGATGTGCGAGAACGATCGAGAAATAGTGCAATTGGAATGTGCGAGAACGATCGAGATAGTCCAATTGGAATGTGCGAGAACAGTCGGCGCGATAAGCAGACAAGTATAAAAGGCAGCTGGGTACAGTGCAGAAGGACAGTCTTATTTGAACAAGTAAATGTGAAACACGGAATAGTCCAATAAGTAGTAGCAAGTGTAAAGATAAGCAAAGTGTAAATTTTTGAATAAAGTGATTATTGGTTTTTGACTGGTTGAGACTATATTTATATTTTTGTTTTTCCTATTTTTTGACGTCTGAATGAAAATTAGCTGCTAGTGTTGCTTGTTTTTTAGTTGAAAATGCTCAAAAAACTGAGTGTACATCACCTGTATTGAGTCGATGCGTATTAACTGAAAGCGACTTGAGCTGTCGTATAAACGGGGTATATGTTTCCGCTCCTTCGGCAGTTTATTGGTACTGCAATTGCGTTTCCGCATAGTAGTCCGAAGTAAATTTAATTAAAGATTTGAAAAGAAACTGTTTACTAAACGCTACTGTCCACTCGATTTAACTTCGAAAAGTTTATTAATGGAAAATTTTGCGGAAAAATGGGAGGCACCAAAAAAAAATTACTATTAGTAGATATATAATAAAAACATACACAATTTTTTTATATACATTTTTGTAACTGAATTACATTGTTTCTTTCACTTTTGTACAAATAAAACTGTTAATGTGTTTTGAAACTTAGTATTTGATTTAGTAGTTGATGAATCCCTGCGATTTTTACACTGTTAAGAAAATATGCATGTGTACTACTCAAAGTCGATAAATACTACCAAAGAATATGAAGTAATATAGAACGCGCATGTGGGCACAAAAGTGTTTTCGGCTGTTATGACGCGAGCGGGAAGAGCGAAGCGTAGGCATTTGAGAATGTTAAGTTCATAACATTTTCTGTTAGATTTGCGTAGGACAACAGCAAAAAGCAATGTTGTTATTCGCAACGGCTTCACTCGTGCACATTGAAATGTGGTTGTTGTGGCGTTGTGATCGCTCAATAATTTTTTGCATGTATGTTTATTAGAGAGCGCATCGGATAACTTTTTACTGCACATAGAAGTTTGGTGTCGGAAGGCAATGTCGCTTCAGCGACAACCAGCCTTAAAGTCGAATGAGGAGGGCCTAGACATAGGCTCCAGATTGTGCGGTCTGCGAATCGGTGCTGCCACCGACGATGAGGCTACCACCCTATCACAAGGTAGCAGCATCGAAACACTGGACCCTGATCTGGAAGCCACTTTGCTAGGTGAGCCCCCGAAGGAGACGAAAACTGTGGGGAGAACCGCTGAAAAGAAAGCCCGCAAGGCTTACAAATGTTCAGCTCAGTATCTCCGCAAAATGAGCTTGGTGGAACCGTCGTCCTTGACAAACAGGGACAAGGTTCTCATCAAGAAACACCAGAAGATTGTTGCAAAGTTCGAGAGGAAAACGGCAACAGTCGGATCGGCGGAGCCGGGGAAACCTGAGGCCCCACATGGCCCTAAGGCAGCTCCCGCGGGGGGGGAGCGCGACGGCAGTCCACGCTGCAGCCAACAAGCAACCTAGTGGCAAGGCTGCTAAGGACCCAGCCGGCGCGGTTCCCGCCGTCGGCGGTAAGACAGCAGCAGCCGCTGGTAATACTGCGGCTGCTGCTGTTCAGGCTGCCAAAAGGACTAACAAGCCGATCATCACCGGGGACGGCTCAAAAACAGCCACGGCTACCCCCAAGGTTAGCAAGGCTGCCAAGAGGGCCAGATCCGGTGAGGATGCTCAGAAGGAGGCGAAAAAACCTAAGACCTACCAGTCAACCAGTTTTTCCGTCCCTAATGAGTTGCAAGCAGCCGTTATTGACCGGAACGATCCCGACGGGAAAATTTCGGCCGCCAACTGGCTGCTTGTTGAATCGAAGATTCTGGATGCCATTGTTCGGGCTGATGGGGAGGAGACCATCTTCGATGGAGCGGGCTGGCAGAGAGGCGTCAAGGTCATCGGCTGCGGGAACACGAAATCTCTGGATTTCATCCGTTCCGCAATTGGTGGCCTGGGCGAACTTTGGCCAGGCGCCAGGTTAGAGGTGGTCTCCCGATCCATCCTCCCTTTGAGGCCTATAGTCTCGGTCTGGATTCCGCCCCCGGTTCCGGAGGCTGAATCCATGCTGAGGATTGTAGGCGTGCAAAATAAGGAACTGGCGGTCCAGAATTGGAGAGTTCTGACGAATGCGAAGAGCAAGAATGGCGTGGGAAATGATCTGACGATCGCTATTGATCGTCAGCCATACACTCACCTCATTCAACGCTCGGGCGTCATCAAGTTCGGGTTGGGTTCCATCAAGGCACGTTTTCCGGGTAACCGTGAGGAGGCCACTGAAGGAACAGCTACGAGTGGTGCAAATTAACTTGCATCACTCCAAAGCAGCAACCCACGACTTGATGAGGTTCATGGAGGAGGAGGATATCGACGTGGCCCTGATTCAGGAACCGTGGATTGTAAGATCCAAAATTTCTGGATTGGGGTCAGGTCGATATAAATCATATCAATCCTCAACCGAAGGTAGGTTACGAGCCTGTATAGTGGTTAAGAATGACATTAATTTATTTCTTCTCTCACAATACAGCAATGGAGACCTAACGGCGGGTATGGTTGAACGAAGAGGAGGGCATAGCCTGATTCTGGCGTCAGCATACCTGCCGTACGAGGAGCTGGACCCACCATCCCAGGCGGTCCGAGACCTAGTCGGCTTCGCCAGTGCGAAACGGCACGTGCTGGTGTTGGGCTGCGACGCCAACGGCCATCACACGCAATGGGGAAGCAGCAACATTAACGCGAGGGGTGAGTCCATTTTTCAATTTATTCTTTCCACCTCTCTATCTATCTGCAATAAGGGCAACACGCTCACCTTTCAGAATAGGGTCAGGGAAGAAGTTATTGATTTGACCTTGCTTTCTGAGGCAAACGACGTTAGGGTTGACAACTGGAAAGTATCGGACGGCTGTTCCTTCTCGGACCACAACCGTATACTTTTCGATGTCAACTTTGGCACGGTTTGCAAACCACCACCTCTGAACCCAAGGAGTGCAAACTGGGAGAAATTCGCGACCATCGTTCGTTCAAGACTGAGGCCGAAGCGTTTCGCCCTAGTCACAGACGAGCGCGCGATTGAGAGCTCGGTTGAACTCCTAACGGGCACTTTGAACGCTGCTTTTAAGTCGTCATGTACGGTAAGTCGTGTCAAGAGGAAGCACAGCGATAGCTGGTGGATTCCTGAGCTTCGACTACTACGTCAGGAGACTAGGCGACTGTTCAATAGGGCAAAGCTAAGCGGGGAGGAAAGGGACTGGAACGCGTACCGATCCAGTTTCAACGCCTTCAAGAAGGCTATTTGTAAAGCCAACAGAGAATCATGGAGAGCCTACTGCGAATCCATAGACTGTGTCAACGAGGCGTCCAGGCTAAGGAAAGTTCTGTCTAAGCAGCATTGCGCTCTTAGCTGCATCCGCAAGCCGGACGGATCATGGACAGAGTCCAGCAAGGAATCGCTTGAGACTCTAATGGAGGCACACTTTCCTCAGTGTCAGGTTCCTACTGACTCGGATAATCTTCGAGAGCAACTCGGAACCACTACACCACCGGAAACTGTCGCCGAAATAGTGGACAAAGATAAGGTCGAATGGGCAATAAGGTCGTTTGACCCCTACAAGTCCGCGGGCCCTGACGGTATCATTCCAGCAATGCTACAACAGGCTGGAGACTGCATTCTGCAACCCCTGGTAAACATCTTTAAGGGATGCCTACTGGGGAATGTAGTTCCAAAGCAGTGGAGAGAGGTCAAAGTAGTTTTTATACCGAAGGCAGGAAAGCCCAGCCACACTACGGCTAAAGACTATAGACCTATCAGCCTCACCTCATTCTTATTGAAAACGCTGGAGAGGCTGCTGGATAGACATATAAGAGACAACTGGGGACTGGCTTCTGAGCTCTGAAACGCACAACATGCCTACCTCCAGGGGAGGTCGGTAGATAGTGCACTGCACAGCGTAGTTGCCCCCATAGAGAATTCGTTGGCCTCAAAGGAGTACACAATGGCTGCTTTCCTCGATATAGAGGGAGCTTTCAACAATGTCACCACTGAGGCCATAACAAGAGCACTTCGTGCACACAGTGTGGAAAGCTTCGTTATCGGTTGGGTTGAAACGATGCTACAAGACAGGATAATCAACTCAACGATAGGACCGGCTTCCATCAGAAGGAGAGCCACAAGGGGAACACCCCAAGGTGGGGTGCTATCCCCTCTTTTATGGCTGCTGGTAGTGGATGAGATTCTAAGAGTCTTTCAGAGAAGACGCATTAGAATAGTGGCCTATGCGGACGACATCGTCATTATGATACAAGGCAAATTTTTGCCTACTATCAGTGAATTGATGGAATCCTCGTTAGCCGAATTGTCAGTGTGGGCGAGAGACAACGGTCTAGGGATAAATCCCGAAAAGAAAACGAAGATTCAGGAATTTGCTCTTCCCTGTATGGAAGGGCATCCCCTGAAACTATCAAAAGAGGCCAAATATCTTGGCATAATTCTTGACTCAAAACTTTCGTGGAAGCGAAACATTGAGGAAAGAATGAAAAAGGGGCTCAATGCGCTGTATGCCTGCAAGCGGAACTTTGGTAAAAGATGGGGATTAAAACCCTATATCATCCATTGGATGTATACGGCGATAATCAGACCCATCAGCCATGGACAGAAAGAACAACCAGAGCAATCTGGGGAAGGTGCAGAGACTTGCCACGATGGCGATCACGGGGGCGGCTAAAAGCGCTCCACGAATGGCCCTGGAAATGTTTCTGCACCTTCCCCCAGTGGACCTGTTCGTAAAGGCCAGCGCAGCAAAGACTATCCTCAGATTGAGGGAGTCTAACCAGCTGAAGCCAGGCGGATACGGACATTCCAGCATTCTGAACGTTCTTATGACTAGCTCTACCGGACAAGATCTTCTAGATAAGGCCACTGATTTCCTGGTAAAACACAGTGACTTCAAATTGAAGATCCCCATTGACTATCCCTCCAGGGACAACTGGCAACAGCCCGAGGTGGAAGACTCTGCAGGAGTCTACTTCACCGACGGCTCGAAGACAGAGGATGGAACTGGGGCGGGTGTCTACTGTGAAACGCAAAATGTCTACTGGTCTTATAGACTACCAGACTATTGCAGCGTTTTTCAGTCGGAGGTTTTCGCCATCATGAAAGCAGCGGAACACATAAAACACTCGGCACTTAGTGTAGCCGTCATTTGTGTTGATAGTCAGGCTGCTCTAAAAGCAATTGAATCCACTGCAGTGAAGTCAAAGGTAGTACTAGACTGTCGGAAAGCACTAGGTGGCATACGGCAATGCAGGGTTCGTCTGTGCTGGGTTCCCGGACATAGTGATATCGAAGGGAACGAGCAGGCGGACGAACTAGCCCGTGCAGGGTCAGCTATGCCGGCGTGCGAGGCGGTCAACACAGTGCTACCACCGATCTCTGCTATAATGGGTTCAATAGGAGAGTGGCTCACACGAGCCACAAATAGAGCCTGGACAACCAGGTACGATTGCAAGATTGCACGCACCCTGTGGCCAGCACTCAACACGAGGAAAACTAAGAGCCTTCTGCTCCTCGACAAACATGCTGGGGTAATGGGGGTAATCACAGGTCACTGCGCCATTGGTGTCATGTTATGCAAATGGCGTTTGGCGACCGACGATTTATGCAGAAGCTGTGGAGATGAGGATGCAGTAGAATCGGTCGAGCACCTGCTATGCCACTGCCCATCACTACAAGGACGACGGCTCCAGACTCTTGGGGCAAGGTTCTTTGACGGGCTCGGGGAAGTAGCAGATGCACAGATAACCGATCTACACAATTTCCTCGCAAAGACCAAATGGTTCCCAAAAGATCCCGTTTGGATCTACAGGGATCCAAACAGATAAGGGAAGGACATCGGTTTCCGAAAAATGAAGGGATTCACAATGGACCCAACAGGGTCTCCGAGTGGAAGTGCTCGTCGCACACACCCCTTCCGTAACCTAACCTAACCTTAGTGTCGGATACGTATACTTCACTTACTCGCTCACCGTCGAGTATGTATACTGCTCTTACTCGCTCACTTGCTCACGCGTAGAGAAGAGAAGAGAAGCACAGTGTTTAATCGATGCGCGGCGGAGCGGTGGAAATAAAAAGAAAGGATTGTTCGGGTTAGGTGGGTAATCTTTATTACACGACGTACGGATGACTAATGACAAGAAGTACATGAGACATTGAACGAGACAAACGGCCAAAGCCGGGGAGCATAAATAGGGGGAACATCAGTACAAGAGGATAAGGAAAGGAAGGGATTAGAGGTGGGATCGACAGATCACTGAACGACCACAGCACTCATCTAGCCATCGCGACCGCCATTGCAGAGTGCAATTAATGAAGTAGTGTCCGGGTGGAGAGTTGCCGAGACGCGGCTGAGGTCTGGCTGGTGGTGGTGCGGCTCACGGCTGGCTGGCTGTGGGTGCGCTTAGGGGTGCGCCGATAACCTCTTTGCTGGGGATGATCGGTCCGTGCGGGGCAGTCTAGGAGACACCTGCTGCGATGGTCGGCTGATCTGCAAAAAGGTTAGATGTCAGAAGATTTAAAATTAAAATATGGACATCGTGTGAATGGGAAATAGTGGCTAAGCTGCAGGGTTTGCATAAGCTACAGCCGAGGGAATATGAGAAAATACATATAAAAATTGGCTGCATTGCCATTTCATTTCTTTAGGGGAATGAGAATTTCGAGCGAGAGTTGTGAGGGGGTTCGAGGGGTTGTTTATAAACAAGCTCGTAGGGCTCGAACGAAGCAGGAGACCCGATCGAGAATGTCGGTGTGCTCGTCGAGAGGGTTATGAGGGATTATTTTGTACGAATCGTATGTTCGTAGGGCTCGAGAGAAGCAAGGGAACCGATCGAGGATGTCGGTTTGCTCTTCGAGAGGGTGGTGGCAGTCAACCGCTCTTTGATCCGGAATTGGAACTGTTTGAGCAGGACCGTTTGGCTCAGCATCGAAGAATTGCTGGAGCCGTTCCACCCAAGAGGGAGATCTTATAGACCTTGGAGTTTATACCCGATCAGTCCGACGTCTGCGGGATTTGCAGCGCTTGGAGCAAGTCGCACTGGAGTGGCAACTGTCCTCTTTTCGGACCCGGGATGGAGGAGGTGTAATGAGGAATTGCGAGGGATTGCAATTTCCGTCAGTTGTGAAGCCAACGCTCTTGTCGAACCCTTTTTCTCTGTTTCATTAGAGGCGAAAGCCATCCTGCGGGGTCGAAATGGTTGGCAACGAAGGGGGCAATTTGCCGGTTTGGGAATGAGTTTGCAGGAGTGGTGGGTTCAGAGTGATTTTCCATTATTTCCGGGGGTGGAAACCTTACGGGATTGAGGGCGGCAATCACTTGTGAAAGGGCTTTCTTTAGGGCGGGAAGGTTATTTCGAAGGGCGGGACCAGTATGCATATGGCGATTTCGTACCTCAGTGGCACATGTCAAATGCGATGGAGGGGGTACTGGACCGCTTAATACCCAACCGAATACTGTATGCTGAGCCAGTAAGCTGCCACATACATTTCGGTGGATACCTTCGAGCATGATCTGCGGGATGAGATCACTGCCAATCACTATATCAATCTGCGCTGTCTCGAAGGGGTTTGGATCAGCGAGATCTAGCATGGCGAAATCTTTGAAATTGGGAGGGTTTATGTGGGAAAATGGGAGCAATTTCGTAAGCTCTTGGAGCACGATTGCTTGCACGGGGAGTTTCGTGCTCGATTGGGGGACTGCCAATGTCAAGAAGCATGTATGATTGGCATTTTGCACAATCTGACCGCCCATGCCCGAGATTTGGAAGGGTGATTTCTCGATTGGCAATTTGAGGCGTTTCTTCACCTTCGAGGAAATGAAGGTACGCTCAGAGGCTTGGTCGATCAACGCTCGAACTTTGAACAACTTTCCTGAGTGCTCAATAGACACCAGTGCCGTAGGCAGAAGGGATTGGGTGCCATTAGTGGAGTGGAGGGCTTGTACTTGGGGCGTGCTTTGCCTGGAAGATATGCGGGGTTGCGCATCCGAAAGAGGGGAATGAGTTGCGGAGTTGTTGTGCGTTCGTTTTGGAGCTGTTGCGACCTGTGGTCGGGTCGAATGTGACCGATTAGGAGATTGAGAGGGTTGCGCATTGCCTGTGGGGAAATGAAGCAGGGAATGATGCTTCATTTGGCAATATACGCATGTAAAATTGCTTGTACAATCCTCAACAAGGTGAGATGTAGCAAGGCAATTTACGCAGAGATTGTGCTTCTTAACGTATTTTAATCGACTCTGGGGGGTGAGTCTTTTGAAGCTCTGGCAAGTCCGTATGGGATGGTTTGCGTTGCAGAGTTTGCACGCGAAGTCCCTATTCACTTGAATGTGATAATTTAGGGATTTGTGTGGCCGATTTGGGAGGACATTGGAAGTAGAGGGTTGAGGTTTCGGCTTAGCGGGGCGAATGCTTTGCAGCCGTTCAAGTACCTCGTATCTGCCGGTCAGGAACTCGTCCATTTGCGACCAGGGTTGCAGATCCTTCCGGGATGTCAAAGATTGCTCCCATAGAGCAAGTGTCTCTTGGGGCAATTTGGTACAACATATGTAAACCAATAGCGGATCCCAATTATCAGTGTCTACGGCCTGAGTATTGAGAACAGACAGACAATTGTTTATTGTGTTTTGGATCCGCTGTAGTGCCTCACTATTTTCAGTGTGGGCAGGAGCGATATTTAGAAGGGATTTAATTTGAGTGTCAACGAGTATGCGTTTATTTTCGAAGCGGGATCTTAGGGCTTCCCACGCGAGTCCGAAATTCTCATCGGTTAATGCATATTGTTTTACAATAGCACCGGCTTTACCTTGCGTTTTGTATCGGAGGTGATACAATTTTTGGGCTGGAGTGAGCTGGGGGTGGTTTATGTATACTGCCGTAAACATGTCCCGGAAGGACGGCCACTGCTCATAGCCCCCGAAAAAGGTTTCGGTATCACAAGGTGGAACTTGTAGGCAAATGTAGGGGGTATTTGCTGGTTCTAGGGGGTCGAACCGGTTCCATATGCGCAGCGGGCTGGGGGGACTGAGTTTGGAGCATCTCAATGATGTCCAACATCTGAGCCATGCACAACTCATACTGGTCTGTGCAGGCGTCGATTTTTTGCCTAGCCGACTCTTTGAAACCGTCGGGCTGGCTGTTGTCTTCAGCAATGAAGACTGCCTCATGTGCGCACAAAAGCCTCTCCCATTGGGCTTGCAAATTTTTTTGCTTAATTTGGACCAGGGATTTGGTCCAATCCTCAATGGGAGCGGATGAAAATTTTGTGCATAATTGCACGAGTCTATCGGACTCGAAAATAAATTTTGCAACACTAGGATCGGTTGCTTTGGGACTAGAGAGTTTGGAGCGCGTGTTGGGTGGCTCCCGAGTGACAGGAACTGTCAAACGTGCGTTAGATGATTTTGCGTATCTGGAGGACGGAGTCTCCATTGTGACGCTTTGTCGTTTAGGGGATCGCTCAACAGGCATTTTGCTTAGAGAAGCTTAAAAAGGGTTTGAAAATCGTTTGACAGTAAATAGTAGGGTTATGGGGAATAGACCTGTAGTCTGACCGCGTCCGCGCGAACGATAATTTAGTATGGGAAAGGGTACACAATAGTGTAAAAAATTGTCAATACGAGTTTGTATTCCTGTTGAGTGTAAATGTTTACAAACGTGTATGTAAGAGTGTGGGGAAATTAGTATATATGTGGGGACCAACAAAATTTGTGTATAAGTATGTGTATTGGGAAGGGATGTACAAATAAATATTATGCAACAAATGTTATATGTGTAGTCAAATGTGTATAAAAATTTGTCTTTATTTGTGAAAAGTGAATTTATTTTGTATGGGATTACGTGAATAATTACGTATGTGTATGTATGTATATATGTGTATGTGTATATATGTTTGTATATATATGTATATATGTGTATGTGATTATTTGTATTTATTTTAATAAAACGCAAATAAATAAGTATGGGTATGTATGTGTATAAATGTATGTGAAAAAGAAAAATAAATATGTATGGGTATGTGTATATGTGTGTATAAGTGTATGTCAAAATATATTTTTGAATATATTTGCTAGTTGTTAGTGTATTTATTAAAATGTCTTTTATTTGTATAAGGGAGAGAAAACAAATTTTTAATTTTGTGCACAGGTGGGATGTGTTTGTCCCACTGTATGTAATAGAGTGTATGTGTAAATTGTATATGAGTGTATGTATGTTGGTATATATGTATATGCACGATTGAAAATTTTCTAAGTCGAAATTTTCAATGTGCAGTGAAAATGTGCAACTTGTGCCACTGTATCCGCTTTGTGCTTTATGTATATGCACTTGGGCCAAGCAGCGGGATTGCGTGCTGCCAAGTGCGTGCGAATATAGCACAAAAAGAAATGCGGGAGTATGCGCAAAGTGGGCGCGCAGAATGTACACAGCAGGTGGGCTGTTTACTGCTGATTTTTTGTGCAATGCACAAAGAAAAGGAGTGGAAGTGCGTGTTGTTGGATGCTGGCTGCAGCGAGAATTTTTGCTGCTTTGCCAGCAGTGATCGCACAAAGGAAAATGCGAAATGCGTGCACGAGTGTGGGAGAGCAGAGCTGGAGTGCTTGCTGCTGATCTGAAATATGCACAAAGCAAATGAGGGGAAATGTGTGCAAATTAGAAAAGTGGTTGGAAGCAGGCTGCAGCGGGAGTTTTTGCTGCTTTGCCTGCGTAGGGAATGCGAACACAAAAATCGCAAAATTATGCGCAGTAGCGGGATTGCTTACTGCGATAAGCGAACAGTGGCGGGGTACCAGTAAATTATTTTTTAACTGGATTTTTTAATTTTTTTTTGGGAATGGGTATATTATATTTTTAAAAAAAATATGTGTTTTATGTTAGTGTATGGGATTATTTGTGTTAATTTTTAATAAAAATTGTGAGCTTATCTTAAGGGGCCCAGTGCCCGAGAATGGGAATATCCTTTATCAAGCTGTGTCCGCTGCTGTGTTGTACTGCGTTGCTTGCTGTTGTTGTTTGTCCGCCGTTTGTGCTGTTGTTGCTGCCCTTTTTGTCTGCTTTGTGTTGTGTCTTGTTGTTGTTTTTATATTCTTCGGTAATGTGTGTTTATGATATTGTCACTGCACTGCACTGCGTAAGTTTCGTTCTTTTTTTGTTTTTTTTTTCGTTTTTGATTTTTAAAATTTTGTAATTTGTACACTTGTACACTTTTTGTTTGGCTCACTGTTTGGATTGTTCCACTGTGTGTTGATTTGTCACTCTTTGTTTGTTAATATATTTTTTCCTTTTTGTTTGTGTCACTTTTCACCTGTGCTTAGTTTTGTTGTAACTATATGTTTGGTGTTTTTTTTTTTGTGTCTATTATTATTAAAAAATGTTTATGTTTCCGCGTCGCTGGTTCAAATCGCGAGCGGCTCGAAGGACCATGTTTAATCGATGCGCGGCGGAGCGGTGGAAATAAAAAGAACGGATTGTTCGGGTTAGGTGGGTAATCTTTATTACACGACGTACGGATGACTAATGACAAGAAGTACATGAGACATTGAACGAGACAAACGGCCAAAGCCGGGGAGCATAAATAGGGGGAACATCAGTACAAGAGGATAAGGAAAGGAAGGGATTAGAGGTGGGATCGACAGATCACTGAACGACCACAGCACTCATCTAGCCACACAGAATTTCGGATAACAACGAGAAGGAAGCCGCGAAAAAGCGGTAGCCGAAAAATCGGAACATGGAAAAATAGGAGCATGTAAAAATAGGAACATAATAGCAAAACTTCCGCGAGTATGAGGTACCTTCCTACGGAAGCTCGAGAATTTTTGCAGCTTCAAGGTCAATGGCAGACCAGATATTGCTGCTGTTAATGACGTTGTGGTTGGACTTAGAATGTTTTTGCTATGTTTATGCAGTGAATTGGTTCAAAATCTTCAAATATAGTTATATTATTTATTATAGTTATATTATTAATTTTTCAATACTTGTTATAATTAAATATTTTTAAGTCTATATAAATCAAAATTAAAATATTTATTTATTAGTTATTATATTTATTTATTAATTTATCATCCCGTAATCAAAATTCGAGCGATTACGCGTGGAAGCTGAAGTCAATGAATGTTGTTAATGTGGGAAGGGAAAGGTTTTTTATAAATTAATATTTACAATAACATATATTTGTTCATATTATTCGTTATAAAAAAATAAATAAATAAATATAAAATACAAAAAATTATGCACATGCAACTCAAACTTCACAAAGTATTTGCGGTACCTTATGCAGTTTCAAACCTTCCGACATACTCGACACCTTCCGCGAGTATTTGCGTAACAACGAGAAGGAAGTCTGCTAGCGTCGAGTAGCAACGAGAAGCTGCTCGCTCAGCGTCGAGTAACAACGTGCAGTTACTCGACAATATAGAGGTACCGAAAAATGAGTACCTTTCTTTCGGCTTCTCTTCGGATACGTGTTCCGTTTTTGAAACCGCACGTGAAGGCATCGAGTATAAATTGATTTATGCAGCTCTCTAATGTTTATTGATATTGTTTGTCGAAGCGCAAGCGGAGAGCAACAACGAACCAAAGCATCGTCATCGTCGTTTCAACGAAGATGATTCGGGATTCGCTAATGTTTTTTGTTGTTGTCATTTATTGTGTGTATGCTTTTTTGTGTTGCCGATTGGTTTTGCTGCACAAATTGCTGTAATGTCATCATCAATCGAATCTTTGTGGTGTATGGCTTTTTGCTGGTGGTGTATCGCTTTGATTGTTTTAAAAACTTGCAGATATTTATACTGTGGTTGATCCCAATTTAAAATGTTTACAAATATTTTTACGTGGCGAGTTGCAAGTAAAATTATTTGTTTATATTGTGACATTGTATTGATTCACAGGCTACAATATGGTAACAAACTTACTGTACCTTAGTAATGGATTTTTTCGAGAAAAAAATCAGTTAAAAAAAATTTTTATAAAAAATGTTTTTTTCGCTTAAAAATTTTTATTAGTACATTTTATCAGGTGTACAACTTTGCTTCCGCCGTTTTCCGATAGGTGGCTGTACCGGCTGAGGCTGGTTGAAATACATAGATGGTAATGCCTTTAAAGTGAGTGTGGACAGTGCCTAACGAATTGTCATCGCCGTTTCAGTGACAGTTGTTCTTGTTTTCGTATTATTCACGCTCGAAAATGTCCGTTTATGTGCCCAATTCTCGCCATTTGCGGGAAGTTTTACTTTTCTGTTACAATTCGCAAAAAAATGCAGCTGAAGCGCATCGAATTCTCAGAAACTTACGGTGATGCTGCTCTGAGTGAAAGAACGTTTCGGGAGTGGTTTCAACGTTTTAAAAATGGTGATTTCGAATATTCACGGCGCCAAGGTTATGATTTGTATTTGGTGGGATCAGCTCGGTGTGATTTACTACGAGCTCTTAAAACCGGGTGAAACCATCACAGGAGATCGCTACCGAACGCAACTGATGCGCCTTAGTCGCGCGCTAAAAGAAAAGCGGCCACAATATCAAGAGCGACATGACAAAGTCATCCTCCAACACGACAATGCTCGACCTCACGTCGCAAAAGTGGTCAAAAAGTACCTGGAAACGCTGAAATGGGAAGTCTTGCCCCACCCGCCGTATTCCCCAGATGTCGCCCCTTCTGACTTCCACCTATTCCGTTCGATGGCACACGGCCTGGCAGATCAACATTTTCAATCCTTCGAAGAATTGGAAAAATGGATTGCTTCATGGATAGCGTCAAAAGAGGACTCCTTTTTTCGAGCCGGATCCGAAAATTGCCGGAAAGATGGGAGAAAGTTGTCGCTAGCGACGGACAATACTTTGAATAATACATCTGTAAGCACTTTTTCGCAATAAAGCTTTTAATTTTGGAAAAAAACGGCGGAAGCAAAGTTGTACACCTGATACGTATCTAATGTTGTATATTAATAGAAAGGTAAGAAAAAAACCTTTTGTTTGATACCCATATCGTGTAAATCAGTACGAGATTAATTGAGTTTTTTAATAAAAAGTTTGAACTTTGACCCCGAGACACGCCTTTTATGGGCGTTTCCCAGGCAAAATTTTTAGTTTGTTAGATGCAGGAGCCAACCCCCTATATAAAAGCATACTCATTTATTTTTTTCACGAGGTTTCGCTATACTACATTTATGCCTAGACGAAAGTGGGGTTTTTGGGACATTTTTGTCGAAAACACAGTTTGAATGTATTTTTTATGGATTGGTGTCTTATGCAAATTTGTTGGTCGTTAAAATATCTACAAACTTGCCGAAGACAGTAAGGCGATATTCAGAACGATTTAGGACCAATTAGCATTTAAAGGTTCGAAGACTTAAGCGACGAACTCGACTGAAATGAGCAAAATTCAAAGTCGGATTGCTCTTAAACTAGAGCCAATACAGCCATATTGCCATGGTGGATCTCAACTCAGTATACCTATAGAAAAGTCGCTCAGTAGGTCCCCCGCTTGTTGCAATTTTTGAGGGTAAATTTCACGCACAGTGTAATTAGACACGTCTTTTTCATTTTTGAAATTCAAAGTCTAACGGGAAACCAAGGGTTAAAAGTTTGTATGGAAAAACATACTTCAATAGGTCTATTGACTTTAAATATGGTGAAAGCACTACGAATGAGAAATAATTAGACAAGTATTTTGTCATAAAAATCTTATGGGCTCAACAAAGAGGAAAATAAACTTGATTTATTGGGTCCATTGATTTCAAACTTGCGTGCAGAGCCGCCGGGCCCTGATAATTTTTGAAGTGGAACCTTAAAAAATTGTTATTAAGGCATGCCTACGTTTAAGAATAGTGGAAATATTCTACACCTGAATGGTTCCATGGCGAATGCTGTGACCATACAGTTACAGTATTAGATTTTCTTATTTTCGTTCTTTTAAGCAAGCATTATTTGCGGGCCGTAAAAAAAGTTCCAAACAACGGTACTTAAAAAATTATTGCGGGCTAATAAAAACGTCTTCCTTTCTTTTCATTTCCCTTTTAATTGTCTTTATTGATTACTTATTATTATTTATTTTTTATTGCTCGTAGCGATCATATAAGTCGCCATGGCGACCATATTTTATTTTCTTTTCTATGATTTTGCGCACAATACAGTCGGCAGTGAGTTAAATTAAAGCTTCAAATGTACTAATTCTCCACAAAAAAATTAAAACGTGATCTCCAACCGTTTAAGACTTAGAGCACATACAGTACATACACATAGCTGAAAATAATGGATTTTATGTAATTTTGTGTAAAAATCCATTATTTTCTTTCTTTTAAGTTCTTTTTTTCTTTTCATTTTCCTTTATAATTGTCATTGTTGATTATTTGTTTTTTATTGCTTGTAGCGATCATATAAGTCGCCATGCCAACCATATTTTATTTTCTTTTCTATGATTTTGCGCACACTACACTCGGCAATGAGTTCACGAGCAATATGCGACGACTTGCAGGCTTATAGAAGAAGAACAAAAGCCAGCCAGAAAATAGAAATAGTTTTACAATTTCAGCTTTTCGCCAGCGCAACAACAACAACAACAGCACATCGTCTTCATCTCTCAATGATCCCACGCCGCAGCAGTGTGCTAACCAGTGATAACGTGATTGGCAACTGGGAGGGGAAGCGATTTTTTGACCATTTTTTGCATTTCACATACACAATCTGTGTTAGGTGTCATGGCGTCGTCTACTGGATCAGTGAATAGGTCTGTTTGTGAACTTTTCCAGTAAAAATTATCCAGTAAAACATATTAATGCAAAAGGCAAATGGTTCGTTGCGCTCAATCTGCATCTTTTTCCTTTTCAGCTGCAGCAGGAAAAGCTTAGCAAGACGGTTTTGGGTCAGCAGACTTGCGAACGCACAATTTCTTTGCTGTTTCCATTTGCCTACAAATTATTCGTTCACAAACAGACCTATTGGCTGTTAACGTTCAACAGTGTGGTCGCGTTGAAGTTAGAACCATGATACAAAAATAGAAGGTAGAGCCGATGCTTCTTCTCAGCCGCCATATTGCGCATCTGACACAAAAGGTCTTTTTGACGTTCTTCTTTGAAAATGTGCTACCGTACTGTTGCTAGAAAATCCCTTGAACATTTTTTTAATACAGCAATATATTATCTGCTGTTGAATGTGCACTAACATTTTTAAACTTTCGCCCAAAATGTATTAGTTACAGTGAAATGTCTATTACGTGTTTATTTTAAAAAAGATCTTAAAATTCCAAGAACCTTAAATATTTCTAATTTAATATTACATCGAAGTGGCATCACGGCTCAAGCTTTTGACAAATACGAAAAACGTCAATAAGCACGTTTAGTGTCAAAACAATTGACAGCGGTTCTACCTTCTATTATTGTATCATGGTTAGAACAAAGCGCAAAGTTGCAATTTAGTGGTAGCTTGTCTTTCGTATTATTTTAGAAAAAGGCGTATTAATACGATGCATGTTATTATTTTCATAATTGTCAATAATTTCAATAGGAAATGCATACATTTTCTCGATGCATGTTATTATTTTCATAATTGTCAATTATTTCAATAAAAAATTCATACATTTTCTAACTTTGTTATGTTATTATTTTCATAATTGTCAATTATTTCAATAAAAATGCATACATCCTATAAACTTTGCTATGTTCTTATGTTATTTGTTATGTTATTATGTGCACCCAATGCTGCACAATTGGCAGACATGCTGGGTCAACCCGTGTTGCTGCAGAAAGCAACTCCTTTTTGTAAGCTAGACAGGAGTTGGCTGGCATGCGAACTGATGAAATCGAGGAGTTGGCAATTGGGCGACCGAAATCAAAGTGCTTGCGGAAGAATTGAGCGCATAATTTTAGCATATTTTAATTCCATTACAATTGACTGTTCTGTATATTATTCGTGTAAGGAGTTTGAAATTCTTGTTGGCACACGTAGCACTTGAAAAATACAACAAATAACCTTCGAGCGCTATAACTTTCTATACAGAAGTTTTTTGTTAACAATGCTAAAACCCCCCGCGTTATGAATAAAAATGCCTTTGTCGATTTCTTCTGGTTCTGGCATATATTTTGTTATTGATCTTACTTCCAAACATCGCCAGGTTCATTTTATATTTTTCGTTACTCTTCGTTACGCTTTTGGATAAATACAAAAGTTGGTTGGATATGGGGACCTGCAGATTGCTCTCCAGTGCTAATGCTAAACAGAACAGCACCATTCGGCAGCGAATTAGCAAATGAAGTATCTTTTTATAATCAATTTTTAACGATTCGACCTGGGAAGCCCTTCCAGAGGCGCCAGCGTGAGATATCTACAATAGAATATAAACAGTATTGTGTATTCATCGCAACCATTTTGCAAACCACTCCACTCAGAAGCACATTGCAGCTTCGTCTTCACCTGTGAATTAATCTTTTGTTTTCCAAATAACGAATGCCATTGCATATCTGCATAGCGAACTCACAACGCGTCGGTATGGTGAGGAAGCTCATGCGCAACCCCGCATCTTTAAGACACTCCAGCAGCAAACGCAAATGAGCTAACTCGGTAACCAGCATCAGGGGGTCCGTTGCTAACATTACGCCGTACAGCCGAACAATATTCTTGTGCTCAATGGAATGCATAATGGCAGCCTCCCTTAAAAACTCCATTGGATTTGACTGCATTCGCTCACGACAGAGGCACTTAATGGCCACCTGAATCTGCGGAAAAGAATAGAAAAACCGGTTTAACAGCAGTGACTAGGTACAGTGGTGACACACACCCGTTCTCTGCTCCGAAGCAGCATGCGGAGACGTGATACACACACACATCAGAGACTCCGAGTCGAACAACTTTGCCGAAGTCTCCTTTAAGGCCGTGACAAACATGGTGCTGTCCTTGTTCAGTTGCATATCATTGATGCCGGCTGTGTGGCTGTTTACCGAATTGATCTCTCTGCCGCCCTTGCGTATGTCCCAGATAGAAATTTGTCCATTATTATGACCTACAAAAATAAACTTTAGTACATATTTTTCACTACATTCAACAATTTATACACACCAGTGATAATGGTCTCATCCAGTGGACCCCACAGCATTGACGTGATCTTTAACTGCAACATGGGTATGCGCAGAATGGGATCATGCTCCGCTATACTCGAGTCAGCGGTGCGCACATTAATCACAAACAGTTCCGAATTCGGACCCTTGTCCGTCGAATAAGCTGCCTGATTGCCAGAGTGACTGAAATTGCAGGTGCGCACCGACGACTTGGCCGGTATGGACGCGATTACAGTACCAAACTCTACATCCCAAATCTTGGTGGTCATATCACCAGCGCCGAATATCAGCTTCGACGTAGTTCAGTCGACGTCCAAACACCAGACGGCACCCTGGTGACCGTCATAGGTACCCAGCCGGAGCCCAGTAAAAATTTCGTGCTTCCAAGCACTTCCGGACACAATTTCGCTGGCGTGGCATTGCTGGATACACTTGCTTGATGTGTTATTATGATTTTTATCTGAAAAGAATCAATGTATGTTAATAAAATGCAAATTTTCTAAAGTTCAACTTCTCTCTGATTGCTTCCCGCGCTGTTTGTTTACAAATTAAACACCAAATCATCGCAGTTCAGATATGCTTTTGGTGTAAAATGTAATGAGTAATGAAATGTTTGTAATGAGTCAATGAAAACTTAAATAATGACATGTTAGAGACAGATTCAAACAATTTTATTACATTTGTAAGCAATAATAGAATTTTATATTCATTTTTCTATAAACGTATCACAGAATTCTGTGCCAAAAAATTAATTAATGTTCTATGCAACATGAAAATTGACCAGCACAACAACCCTCCATTTTGAATTGACCAACACAACAACCCTCCATTTTCAGTTTGTATGGAGGACTAAGTATCAGCTGTGGGGACTAAGTATCAGCTGTGGGGACTAGGTAGGTAGGTAGGTAGGTTAAGTGGTCGCCTCTAGGGCATCACTTAGGCCTTGTGGCCCATTGTGTTACCACGTGGGGGGGGGGGGAAGCTTCACCTATCCAATTCCAGTGTTCATTGGAGCCACTTGGAGGCTCTAATGAATTTGTAAATGTTGCTTGGTGACGTCTTTTCGAGATCAGCCAAGCAACTCAGAAAGTGCCTACCCAGGTGTCGTAAGCGCGTTCTCGCAAGCGCTGGACATGTACAGAGGAGGTGCTCGACGGTCTCCCTGCAGTCCTCGTCCCTGCAGCTTCTGCAGAAATCGTTATAAGGCAGCCCAAGTCTGCTAGCATGTAGGCCAATGAGGCAGTGTCCAGTAATGACTCCCACAACAATCCCTATCGAGGGTTTGTTCAGCAGGATCAGTTCCTTGGATCTGCTCTGGTTGGTCACAGGCCAGATCTGTCTAGTTATGGTGCACGTTTGTTCGTTGCGCCATCTAGTGTTCGCTCTGCTCGAGTATACCTTTCCAAGGTGTAACTTACAAGTGGAGAGTGGTATTCCCACTACCTCCACCGCGCTGATGGATTGCAGCTCCGTGCCTGCTCTTGCCAACTCGTCGGCTATACAATTACCCTCTATGTCCTTGTGCCCAGGCACCCAGCAGAGGTGCACTGTGTACTGCGCTGAAATCTCATTAAGAGACTTGCGGCAGTGGAGGGCTGTTTTAGAACGGGGGTGAGCGCTCAGGAGAGCTTGTATTGCTGCCTGGCTGTCGGTGTAAATAGTGATATCCCTGTAGGATATCATATTAACTCTAAGCCAGGCAGCTGCCTGGCTGATGGCCGTGAGTTCGGCTTGGAAAACACTGCAGTGATCCGGTAACCGGGAATGATAGTCTAAGGTCCTGGCTTTTGCAGTATACACCGCTGCCAACCTTGTCGTTCATGGGGGGGACTAAGTATCAGCTGTTATGTGAGAGGATTAGTGCATTTTATGTGTGTATTCTCGGTTTTTCTACACTTCTCCTCCGAGTTTCCTATCGCTTATCGCTGGTGTCGTGTCAGACTTCATGCAAGCAACTTCACGCTCGTTTGCGGCTCGCATACTACGAATATTTACGTTTTTGTGTACACTGAGTATTCATGTAAATGAGAAAATGTTTAAGTTTGAATGGGAAGTACACATTTTTTTTCTTTTCCTTTTTTTTAGTTCCTGTTATACCTGTCCGTTATTTGTCCGTCCGGCTTTGATATTTGTACGCTAGCAATATTTTTCAAGTTAAAATATTAGAGCTAAAAAAATGTACGCCTTAATTTTGTGCAGTGTTTTTCACGCATACATTGCCAAAATGCGTGGTTGTGTTAGTGCCCATCACTACGAACTTGCAGCGTGGGCTGTTGCATTTAACGTTTCAACCGCTGCGACAAACGACCTTTTACGAATACTGCAAAAGCATGTTGAAGGGCTTCCAAAGGATTCCAGATCATTAAAATCAACTCCTAAGACTCCGCCAGTTGAAAAAATGGGTCTAGGTGAATATATTCACTACGGTGTTAAGGACTGCCTCACCGATTTTTTGCTTAGAAAGCCTTTTAAACCCACGGAATTTCACCTCAATATAAATATTGATGGTCTTCCACTAGCCAAAAGCTCTAATTTACAGACTTGGCCAATTTTAATTAATGTAAATGATGAACCCGATGTCATGGTTGTAGGTGCTTATTGCGGTAACAGTAAGCCATTGTGTCCAAATATTTACTTAGAAAGATTTGTAGATGAGCTTCTGGAATTATTAGAAAACGGTTTAGACTTCAATGGCAAGTACTACTCTGTTCATTGCCGATCATTCATTTGCGATGCTCCAGCAAGATCATATATTTTAGGTGTTAAAGGACACACAGGCTTTTCTAGCTGTATTAAATGTAGCCAGAAAGGGGAGTCGCTGGGTCATAGGATGATTTTTAGAAGTGAGACCCATAGTATTAGGACTGACTCTGATTTCCGCTCGCGGTCAGATGTAAACCATCATAAATTGTTGGAGCCAACAGCGATAGAAAAATTGCCAATTGATATTGTCAAATCATTCCCTTACGACTACATGCATGTCGTGTGTCTTGGTGTTATGAAAACCCTAATTTTTGGTTGGATTAGACACAGAAATAGCATATTCTTTGAAATTATCAAAAATTAATTTAATAAATTCGAGACTAATTTTTTTGAGCAATCAAGTTCCAAGAGAATTCGCCCGACATCCACGTAGTCTGAACGATTTGAAAGGTTTAAAGCTACGGAGCTAAGGCAATTTCTGTTATATACAGGAATTGCCTTACTTGATGACATTTTAGATTCCGACAGATATAACCATTTCTTAATGCTGAGCTTAGGCATACGCATTTTATTAGATAGAAAATCGTGCGCTGAAAATAATGAATGTGCGAAAGTCCTTTTAAGTGAATTTGTCAAAAATATCTCAAGATTTTATGATGATTCATTTCTAACTTTTAACTTCCACTGTCTCAATCATTTACATAGTGACGCATTGAACTATGGATGCTTAGAGTCTATAAGTGCGTTTAAGTTTGAGAACTATTTGTCCAAACTCAAACGAAAATGTAATAAGAAAAATCAGGTTGCTGCCCAAATTTATAATCGTTTAGTGGAGGAAAGTTTGTATTCAACTGAATACTCAGTAGGAAAAACTCAAAAGAAAAACATGGACGATGGGCCGGTAAAATCGTTACATACCCACTTATTCTATTTAGCTACAAAAAAGCCAGACAATTTCTACAGCGTTAAAAATAAAATTTTCCGTATAATGAACATTTATTTCAAAAATGGTAGTTTCCAAATTATTGCCCACGAAGTCATTAACTTAACAAACCTTTTCGTTACACCAATAAAATCATCTAATTTCAACATTAAATGCAGTGCCACTTTAGAATTTTCTAATTTTCATTTTCAACACTCCGTGGAAGAGATATCCCAGAAAATTATTATGTTCAGCAATTTTGAAGCCAACAAATTTATATTCATCCCTCTAATTCACATGTAGATGGATTTAAACGATACTTTTGTTGCAATTGAAACCGTTGGGTTGGAAGTGACAACAACTGGTGAGTGTAATAACAATGTTAGAATTACAGCGAAATTATTAATTTTATGTATTTTTCAGATCTCGAAAATTTAAACAAAAAGATTAATGATTTGGAAAGAAACGTGCTCGCAGGTAGTATTTCTTTTAAGTTACTTAAATGCATATGTACATTGTATTAAGTTATAGAACTTCAAGTAACACAAAACTTACTCAAACGAGTTCTTCAGGAGATAAGAACCACTGCACACGCAACGAACGTTAGGCGGAAGAAGATTTTGCCAAAAACTCCATTCAACGACGTTGCAGAATTTTCCGAATTTGAAACGAAGATACAGTCGTCGGAAAACAAATTTGATGATTTGGTAAGATTGCCGTTAGCATACTGCAGTTTATTTATAAAAATTTAAACTATATATTTTGAGTGTTACTATATTTCTTTACTAGGTTGCCGAACTGCAGACTATGATATGCGGTAACCCAACTAAATTTATAAAAACTGCATGGAGAAAATTGATGACAGATGCTGCAGCGAAGTACTATTGCTGGCAAGGCACTAGGGACAAAACTGCAGTTAGGGCGCTCAGCACAACCGCAGCAATAAAACGTAATTTCCTGCAAATACTTTTATTTTAAATTTTACTATTAACATATTATTTTATTTTAGAAGCCCACAGTAAAAAATTCTCCGCTGCAGCATCTGAGCAAGATTTTGAAAGGGCAACTATGGCATTCTTTCAACATGCGAATGCACGACTGCAAAAAAAAGAAAATTACAAAGCAAAAAACTAATTTCTAAGGTCCGTATCAGAATTATTTGATGCTAAGTAAGCTTCACTTTGCAACTTGGCTTAATATATTTATCCTTTTATTTTAAGCTAAGTTGGAAATTGAAGCTTACTTTTCTTCATGCAGCTTTTACAAATTTCGTTTGGTTACCGCATATTATATCTTTTCAGATTCGGAAAATTCTGCAACGTCACTCGTTTCAGTAAATTAAATTACTTTTTTTTTAAATTCTGCAAAGTGAAGATGCGCACGCACGTGTACCAAAAAATGAAATATTTATGTTTATAAATATGAAATTTATGTTTATTTATGTTTTGTTATGATTAATTATTTATTGCCTTAATATTAAGTAATTGAAATGTACCAAAAAATGAAATATTTATGTTTGTTTATGTTTATTTATAAATATGAAATAGTTATGAAATATTTATGTTTATTTATGTTTTTTATGATTAATTAATATTAAGTAATTGAAATGTTTGTACCTTGCAATGAATATGACTGAAATTACCTTAAGGTTTATTGTTGGTTTATTAATTAATAAAACTATAAAAATATTATTTATAACAATTTATCTATTCTGGATTTTTATTACATGCGAGTGGCAACGCCAATCTATACAAGAGGCGAATTGGATTCCAATTCCATCCGTTCCGCTGGTTTGAGATTCATTTGAGAATTTCAAATTCTCAATTTGAGAATAAAGGCAAATTTCCATATTAAAAATGTGCCTTTTAAGTTGAGAATGCCATAACAGTATATTTGAGATCAATTTGAGAACAAACGTTTGAGATTTGAGAAAGCAATTTGATTCAAATGTACCTCAATTTGAGATTAGCCAATAATGTTTGTTGGGTGGTTTATTTTCTTTGCTTCTACTCTCATGTTACGCTGAAGTTACAGAGAATTCTGTTGTTAGTAACAGAGGGTTCTGCAGTCAATAACAGAGGGTACCACCAGCAGTACCCGCCATACAATGCGTTTGCTTGTATGAGATGCGCGTTCTATATTACTTCATATTCTTTGATACTACCCAAAAATTATAATTTATACTACTGAAGAAAAATTTAAAACGGCAGCACTGATCAAGGCATAACTTTTAGCCAGTAAGAAGAAGAACAAGAAAAGGGATCGACTGCAAAAAACTTTTGCAAGCATTTGGACGCAAATGGAACCAACAAAAAAATTGGGCGTTCGTGGGTCTGAACGGCAACCACAACAAAAGGGAAGAAGATTTCCTCCTAGATTTAGGAGATTCTTGGCCTTTTAGGAGAATTTTTAGGAGGAAGAATTGTTTAGGAGATTTATATTTTATGTTAGGGGATTTTTCTGATTCTTACTGGATTTTTAGGAGATTTTTGGATAACGAAGTATGATGTATTGTGAACACTGGCGACAAAACATATTTTGTCAACTATTTTAATAGTCAAAGCATCCTATTGCGTTAAAAATTTGTAAGCTTACAAAATGTAAGCTCGTTCTATCTCGTTCTCACTTATTTCTGATACAATGAAATCCCGCCAAAAATTGCAATTTTTATTTAATTCATTTGTTATATGTTTTGTTTTTGTTAAGTTTTTGTTGTTAAGCTAAAGATGAATAAAAAAAGGCTGCATTAAAAAAAATAATATTTATATATATATTTTTTTGGTTTTATTCCTTTAAAATGACGCAAATTATAAAACCATTTTAAGAGATTTTTTTTAACTTTTGGGAGGAAATTTCGGTATTTTTTTAAGATTTAGGAGAAAGTCATTTCAGGTATCTGGCAACACTGAGCTGTTTGCTCAAAGTGCCAAATAAAATTGGAAGGTAAAGAACTGCCAGAACTGCCTTGCTCTTATCCAAGGCGAATTAATACGGTGACCTCGTTGAACCAACTGATTTTCTTGTTTAATGCTGGAAGAGATCTAGATTGTCAAAATGGCTGTTTTTGGTTGCTTGGTTGCCGATGGCTTGATTTTGATTGGCTGATTTTGACAATTAAGTTGCACAAACCCAACAAAATACATGGGAATTTTGTTGTTGCCCTTACGCGGCCACCGTTATTAATTCGCCTCGCTCTTATCTCAGAGCGTGCAACCAGTGTTGCCGTTTTGGTCCAATTGGACCAAAATTGGTAGTTTCGTTTCATAAATTAAGACTTTGGTAGGTTGGTTGGTTTGTTGTGATTTTTAAGGAATTTTGGTAGGCAACACACTGCATTAGTAAATTTTCTATTAATTTGTTTATGATTTTAAAATGACTCTGTAGCTTGTGAAAAATTGTACATGCAAAAGTTCAAACATTTTAGCTTTCGATATGCATTTATGTGCCAACGCTGTGTTTGAGGAAGGATGTATAAAAGAAAAAAACAAAATGTCAGAAATTGTGCTGAATTTAAGTTCGCGTTGAGCTTTAAACTTATCATATTGTCTTTTTATAATATATACAAATACAGTGGACGTCCAATATAACGAATCTTATGTTGTACCACCACTTTGTTAAATCGAAAAATTCGTTAAATCGATCGAAATTTTTTTTGTTTTAAACCATCTTTTTAAAGAAATAAGTCCCACATATTCAGTTTTTAAACTTCTGCCTGTCCCTTGGGGTCTATTTGACCCCAGGCGGAATTAAAAAACGGGTCAGCGGTCGTCTACTTGTGTTATTTAGTGTTAATCGCGCTTAATAATAATAATTAATTGAATGGCATGACAGTTCGATACCGCGACTAAGGCCTAGCTACCCGCAACCATCCGTGTTGTGCGTGCGAATTTTTACAAGGTTGGAAGGGACCTACAGTTTTATGCCGATTCCGAACGGTGAGTTGGGAGCTTTTTCATAGGCAATTTTACTCTCAAAGGTTTGCCATTTCCTGCTGAAAGGACAGCTGCCGGAAGAAAAATTGTTGTTTTTCATTTTTTTTTTTTTGGTGTCTTGAACCTGGGTTCGAGCGTCGCATTTTACTCGCGGCCCAACGCACTAGCCAGCTGAGCTACGGCGTCTTCGCGCTTACAACCCAATAACAAATCGAGAAAAATCACTTTTCGGAGCTTTCCTCTTTTCTTTTGCGGTTTATGTGTAACATTTCTTTATGTTTTGTCAGTAAATTATATAACCATTTGATTGGGGTCATCCTGACCCCAAAGAATAGCGATCGCAATTTTGAGCAAAGGACAGACAGAAGGTTACACAAATCTTGTTTTATTCCAGCGTTTTCAAAATACAAATATGGCTATGTGTGTACAGTGAAAAAGTCTTCGATGAGCGATTGCCTCTTAACCGCAAGTAAACTTTTCTGTATGGCAATTTCTCTTGATTAATTATTGAAATTTTAATTTTTAAAAGAAAAAAGCCGACCGAACGCAAAGCAAATCCTGTGAAAATGATCTGCAATGCATACAAACAGAAAAATGAAAATGTTGTTGTTATTGCAAAGAATGTAAATGCTCAAATAAATACAATTCGAAGAGTGAAAAACAACATAAATATTCGTTATATCGAATAGCAAATTTCACTTTTGTTCGTAATATAGAACCATCAATGGAAAAAATTTGGCCGTACGTTAAGTCGAAAATTCGTTAAATGGAAAGTTCGTTATACTGGAGGTCCACTGTAGTTAAAAGAAAATAATTTTATAAGCGTTTTTCTCAAAGCTTCAGTTTAAATTCAGCAGATTTTCGAGGCTTTTATTCATTCACTGAAAAAGGAGCTGTGCAAGAAGACGAATCATGGACAGGTATATCAATTTATTTGCTCTATTTTTTTAAGTTGAAAATTCATTACAATGATCAAAATGCTAAAAAAAATGCAAAATGCCTAAAAAATTTATTTTGGTAGGCTGAGATTGAAAAAAAAAATGAAAAAAAATGTGTTAGTGGCAACACTGCGTGCAACTGCGATCCCAGCTTTTGCAGCTATTGGACTTATGGTTCGGGCATTGTTAAGCAGTTTCAAAAAAAGTAATTGCAGTTTTTTTTCAACTGTTTTTTTCAATTACTGTTGAAGTTGAACAATGAATAATTTAAAATCGTTCGTTAATTTTGTTAACGCAATTACCTTAATAAATATTACGCATTTGTCACATGAAGCTGGGCAATCGATGTTGCCAATTAAACAGGGATAGCAATTGCTTTGGTTTTGTCGCCTATGAAATAGAGACTATTTATTTATTTATTTATTTATTTGTTACGGTTTTACAAACCTAATTCAAAATACCTTAATATTAAACAACAATTTGCAAATATAAAACTATGTACTACAAAGCGACAGCATTTATCTTATCTCCAACGTTTTAGTGTAATCATATAATTTTTTTCTGTATACATTTATATTACAGCTTTTAATACTCTCAGGCAACTCGTTGTAGCATTTTAACCCTTTATAAAATAGACTGTTTTTTTCCGATTCTGTTTTATAAAAAGGTAATTTAAAATCGTTTCTCTTTCTTGTGTTTCTGTCATGAACCTCGTAGTTAAATTTAATATTGGTTCTTAAATAGTCTGGCAAATATCCGTTCTTAATGTTATATATAAATTTCATGGTGTGAAAAAAAATTTGTTGTTTTACGCTTAGCCAATTTAAGCTATTTAGCATTTCTTTTATTGGGGTATCATAGCGTTCATTTAAAATGAATCTCATAGCTTTATTTTGCATTTTCTGCAGCTTTTCAATTTGAAAATCTCTCATAATAAACAAAATTGTGGGACAGTAGATAAAATGGGGCTCAACAATTGATCTATATATTTTTATTTTATAAGGTGCACTTAAATGTCAAACTCCTAGCTCTAAAGGTCAAACTCCATGAAGCGCGTTTCAGGCGTTCAGAGTTTGTCGCGTTACGACGTTTCACGCGTTATTCGCGTTGCAATGTTGTATGGTCCATAACACGCGTTTCATGCGTCTGCTTCTTCTTCTTACGTCTGAGAAAAACAAGAAAAATTGTGAAAAAGAACGAAACGACATTGCTATACGACGTTATAGACTTTATAGAATTAACTGATTTCATTTTAAACACAATAAATGCATATCGAGCATTGCAAAAAATTAAAAACAAAATTCAGTTGAATTCAATTTGTAGCAATCTATTTCACAGGAATGAGCAAAATGCGATATACAACGAATAAGCTATCGAATTTCCAATATAGCGAAGACTAAGTGTCGGCTGTCAAAGAATTATGCTAATTTTTAGGAATTTCTTCAAATTTTATGTTAAAATATTGGATTTAAAATGTTTCTTAACTGTATTTAATAGCTTTCGTGTAAAATAAATGCATTCGACTTTTTCGATAACACAAGTTTGTTATCGACTTTACCATCCACATCCATGCCACATAATTTATGTCATCTTTAGGAACTTTGTCAGCTGTTTGAAGTCGTTAAGCGAGAAACGCGTGAGAAAAGTTGAAAATAGTTCAACTTTTGACGCGTTTCGGGCTTATCAATCGATCAATCGCTGCCTCCGCTCATCTCTTCTCCCCGTGTCAAGAAACGCGCTTGCAAAATTGTTGAAGATGCGTATTCTTTATATTGTATATTCTTTGGTAGTAGCACAGAACAAACAATAGACAGAATGCGCATCTGGTGTAAAGAAAATTTTCTTTGCGGGTTCCAGCGGTAGGACCCGTTTGTGGATGCGAGGGGAAGCAGTAAAGGGGACGAGAACGCACAGAGCGCGAGAGCGTAAAATGAGAAGCTTTGAGAGCGCAAAATCAAATGTTTGGAGAGCAAACAGATAAAAGTATTGAACGCATGCCGGTGTACAAAACAGTAACGCGCCATATATGTGGTTGTTGTTGTTGGCCAACAAAGCGACGTGCCGCATGCATAGTGATGGAGAAAACGTGTACAGGGGAAAGGCGACAGCCTGTGGTTGTTGTTGTCGCTGGCTAACAACTGAAGTTAGAATAAATTTTTGCTTTGGCTGATTTCTGTAAGGAGCTCAACGACTCACAATACTACGATAAAAAAACCGCCAATTGTGGGAATAAGTTTGGTCAAAATAACAAGAGTTTATTACGATTTTAGGATTTTAAGTTTTCGGGGTTTAGTTACATATTTCTTTTCTGAGGCCCATGAACAATGCTCCCTGAGAAGAACTAAGATCATAAAATCCAAATTTGTGTTTTTATGATCAGGACATGTGGAAAACCATTGTGGTGTAGCATTTTGACATTTAACTTTTATTAAATTTTTTATGCCTACAATTTGTGGCTGTTTTTCAAAAATGCTGCGGAAAATTGAACTGTGTACTTTGCTTATCTCTAATAGAATTTGCGATGGTCTAATAAGATTGCCGAAATCTTTGAGAGAGTTAAAGTTTTTGTGAAATATGAAAAGTTCACTAGGAACTGTTAGTACCTCATCTTCTTTTCTCAATTCACTTGCACATGTTTCAGAGTTTATTTTGGGAAGTATTTTGTAAACAACATAACCCAAAAAATACCTTAAAGACGCTAAATCAATGGTAAATTCAGAACAGTTCTGAAAATTATCATTTAATATGAAATCGGCAAGGATGGCTGTATTATTATCCACTTCGAAATCATCGGTTTGACTGGTTTCTTCGTTATGTTCAGGAGCTGAGTCGAGATTTAATACGATATTAGAAAGCGTTTCAAACGTAGTATCATTTAATTCTTCACAATTGCTGTGGGAACTCAATTGCACAATTTTGGCGGCCATTAAGCGTGCTAATATATTATTAATATCAGCCACTGATGGATTTACATTATTACCACCTTTTTGTCGCAGTATAGAAAACATATTTTCAAGTTTGTCTTGGTTTAATGTCCTTGTCATCAAAAAAAAAAATTTGGATTTTTTCTCAAAAAGCTCGTCTACTAATAGCAAAACAGCTTTTAGAGTAAGTTTCATTCCATCTAGAAAAAATAGTTTTTTCTTTTTGTCAACAAATGAGATTTCATCCAGGTATTTAAGGAAGAATTTTATGTACTCATGTGATAAGCTGTTGAGTTGAATCGCAGATCAGTAAACATTTTTGGAATATAACTATCCACTGTTTAGGCAATCAAATATTTTGTCAATATTTTCTATAAAGCTGGCCGTAGATAAAGCCAATTCTTTAGAGCAACTTTTGAAACCTATAGTTTCAGCAGTTGTCCTAATAGCAGCTTGAACAGTCCTGCTGAAAATTTGGGTTGCCAGTTTTACTTTCATTTTCTCGAAAGAATTTGGGAAAATGTGTTGGCTGGTTAGTTTAGGACACATTTTTGTTGTTGATTTAAGTTCCATTTCAAATAGTTCCTGAACTACCCTAAAACTTGCAATTCCATTTGGTGTAGCTAAGTCGCATTTGAGCCAGCCATTTCTCAATGATTTAACAAGGTGCGGGAAATCATATATGCAGAACACTTTTCCATCATTATACATGAAAAAAGGCCTTTCCAAAGTTACACCCATATCCGAAAAGCACTTCCTATTCGAAGACCCTTGGTCACAAGTTATAACTTTTACTGTGATGCCAAAACTATTAAGAATTTTAAAATTTTCCAGAATTCTATTTTTTAACATATTTGCAGAAAGTCCGTTTTTGGAAACAAAGTAATTTAGTACCAATGACCAGTTAGAAAACATTGATTTGACCATAAAAACACATAATTGTTTTCCTATTTGGCTTGTCCTTTCAACCCCATTTTCTTCATACCCATCAACCAAATCTAATTTAGGATTATATCGTAATTCCTTTCTAATTGCCATTTCATCCATTAATAGAATCATGTTGTTTTTTTCGCTCTGGGTCAAATCCAAGCACCGTTTTCTTATAACCTCAAAAGCAGAGTTCTTAAAACCTGGCTGCAGGAATTTAACAGGGGCCCATCGATTAACAGTCGAGATATGTGGCAGATTTATTTATTTATTTAAGTCTATGAACAGATTGTTCTTACAGACACATTGGATGGATGGATGGATGTGAGGGGGAGCCGAGGAAATAACCTAAGGGAGGTCATTACCTCAAGCACTCAGGCTTTATAGCCCATTGTACTTAAGGCTCAGGAAAAAGGTTGATAGAGGAGATTGGAATGAGAAAGAAAAAAGAGAAAGTGGGTGGAAAGGGAGAAAGGGTTATGAGGTCTCCTGTGCAAATTTCCCGGACTCATTAATGAATCTCAGGAGATCACACAGGGTGAGAGAATGAACTTCGTCCATTCTCATAACATCTGAACCCAGCGTGCGCAATCTCGTTCTAGAGAAGGCAGGACATGCACAGAGAAAGTGCTCTGTACTATCTACCTCCTCCAGGCAAGACATGCAAGTCGGGTCCTCGATGATGCCCATGTTGGCCATATGTCGCCCCCATGGATTGTGTCCTGTGATTAACCCGACCATTCGACGGAGGTCTTTCCTTCTCAGCTTCTGGAGGAAATTCCCTGCCTTCCTGTTCGGGCTTTTCACAAAACACTTGGCAGTTTTACAGCTTCCCAGGCTAGACCAACGTTCTCTATGTAGGTTATTTACACAGGACTTGATCCAGTCCAGGGTTCCTGCTAGACTGGTGCCGATTATTGGTTCTGGTCCCATGGGTGTATACCCTGATCCACAGTTAGCCAGTTCATCGGCAGTTTCGTTACCTAGAACACCGCAGTGTCCCGGAACCCAGATAAGTTGGAGCTTATTACGTCTCGCGACTGATTTTAGCTTCATCTTACATTCTTGGACAATCTTAGAGGTAACACGCGCGTTCTCCAGGGCATTAAGTGCAGCTTGACTGTCACTACAGACTCCTATATGTTTCCCGCACCATTTCCTCCCGATTATCCATTCCGCTACCTTCAGAATGGCGAAGATTTCCGTCTGAAAGACGGTAGTAAGCCCACCCAGTGAGTAGTAGCAGTTGACACTTCCATTGAGGTGCCATCCAGCTCCAGTACAGTGAAGAAAATATCCGTCAGATCCCCTAGCATGGCCTCTGGGTTGTCCCATTGGCCGGGCGTTGGGAACCTCACTTCAAAGTTTCTCCTAAAGGATACTACGGGTATTAGGCAATCCTTAGGGGCCAGCAGCAACGGATATTGCGCTGACAACCTCTTGAAGATTTCTCTATGACCCGAGCCCTTGTTGTCGTGCCAGTATCCATAGGAATATAGCCGACATGTCGCTTTCATCGCTTCCTCTTGAACTTTTAGATCTAGGGGAAGCAGGTCAAGCATGGCATTAAGGGCATCACCCGAGACAGTGCTCATGGCACCCGTAATGCATATACATACACTTCTTTGTAGTCTGTTCAGAGCCAAAGCTGTGGACTTAACCATTGTTCGTCTCCACCAGACTACCGATGCGTACGTAATTATGGGCCTGATGAGTGCGGTATATATCCAGAGGACCACCGCAGGCTTCAGGCCCCAGGTCGTGCTAAAAGCTCGACGGCACTGTTAGAAAACCTTCAGCGCACGGTCTACTTTCGTCAAGACATGCATCTTCCACGTTAGTTTCCTGTCTAGGATAACCCCTAGATATTTCACCTCCGTGGATAGACTGAGGGTCACACCTTTCAGTACTGGCAGTTCGAGACCATCCAGCTTCCGCTTCCTAGTAAATAGGACCAGAGTCGTTTTACTGGGATTAACGGAAAGACCCTGTCCTGTGCACCAGTTATCAATCTTATCCAGGACTTTCTGCTTTTTTTTGCAAATCATCCTGAGGGATCGTCCTGACACTAGTGCACAGACATCGTCCGCGTATGCTTGGACATGAATTCCGAGATCCTGCATCTCCCTTAGTAGAGAGTCGACCACGAAACACCACAGCAGCGGAGAGAGGACACCACCCTGGGGACATCCCCGTCCGACCTCTGCCGTGACCGAATTGCTATCACTCTCACCAACGGTCAGCACTCTCCCGGAGAGCATGGAGCGGATCCACCTTATCAGGGTTTCATTTACCCCATGCATTCTGGCTGCTGAGCAAATCGAGTCAAAGGTTGCATTGTCAAAAGCCCCCTCAATATCCACAAAGACGCCCAAAGTGTAATGGGCAGCTTCCAGCCCTGCTTCAATCTTGGATACGATGTCATGCAGGGCTGAGTCGCATGATTTTCCACTTTGGTAAGCGTGTTGGTTTCTACTAAGTGGGCTTCTTGTCAGCACCTTCGTTTGGATGTGCTTTTCTACCATTCGCTCTAAGCTTTTCAGCATGAAAGAAGTCAGGCTGATTGGCCTAAAGCTCTTGGCCAGCGTATAGTCGTCTTTCCCTGGTTTGGGAATGAAGACCACTCTGACCTGTCGCCAAAGAGTTGGAATGTAACCATGAGCGAGGCAAGCCGTGAAGATCTTTATAAGAGCTTTCATCAGCTTGTCTCCACCCCTTTTTAGCATTATCGGGTAAACTTTATCAGGTCCTGGGGACTTGTAGTTTTCGAAGGAGGAAAAAGAAAACCTTACCGCCTCCTCCGTCACTACTTCTGACGCGGAAAACCAGTTAAGCCTTTTAGTCCTATTACCTGCGTCATTGACCACCACAGTGGGAATTATCCTGCTTCCCGGAAAATGGGTCGCTAGGAGAGTGTTGTAGGTCTCCGATTTAGATGTAGTATAGGAGCCATCAGGCAAGCGAAGAGAATCAAGCTTAACCGTTCGGTCTCTTTGTAGAACCCTACACAGTCTTGCTGACTCCTTCATACCTTCAACCTCATTGCAAAAGTCTCTGAAAGAGTCCAGTTTGGCAGACCTCACTTTCTTCTTAAATTCCTTTTGGACGAGGTGATAATTGGTCCAGTCATCCTCTTTTCGGGTTTTTAAGGCCCTATTCAGAAGCTTCCTGGATCGTTTGCGTAGCTTCGAAAGCTCAGCACTCCACCATGGAACTGCTTTGCCTTGTCTGCTCGCTCTCAGCGGGCACACCTCCTCATAGCAGCCAGTCAAAGTTACTCCTAGTTCCCTAGTCGCTTCTTCAATCTTGGCTGTACTTCGGAGTTTTTTCAGGATTGGTATACGCTCTGTAAGAAGCTCACCAAACCTGTTCCAGTCGGCCTTGCGAGGATTCCGTCCACCTGGTATCGACATTAGATCAATACCGAGTCGGAATTCGATAAAGCGGTGATCTGAAAGAGAGACCTCCTCCAAAACCCGCCATTGCATGATCTGATCTGCCACTTTCCTATTGGTTAGTGTCAGATCAATCACTTCTTGTCTTTTGCTGGTCACAAAAGTTGGTTTGTTACCAACGTTCTGAATCACCAGATCAGCTGACATAATGAATTCCAAAAGTTTAGTACCAATGGGATTGCATTTACTGCTACCCCAAACAATGTTCTGTGAATTTGCGTCACAGCCCACTATGAGACCTAAACCCCTGGATTCAGCATACTGGACGACTTCCATTAACTCCCTCGATGGAGGAGGAAGTATAGAGTGATACGGCAGGTAGGCCGTTACTATTATAGTTTCGACGCTGTTCCCACCAACCCAGTACTTTATTTTAACCGCAACGACATCTTGAGAACAGAATTGTCTAAGCATCGTGCATTCGATCGACCGCGGCATGATGATACATGCGCGCGGTCTATCACTCCCTTCGTGTTGAAGGATTTTTTCCCACGTAATGGCACCCAGACCACAGATACGCTTGTAGCACACCCATGGCTCTTGGATTAATATTATTTGAGGGCATGTTTGCAGTTTCGCATGCCTGCTGCATAGTAGAGCAGTAGACGATTTGCTATGCTGCAAGTTGATTTGCGTGATAATAATTTCAGTCATGTAAGGGACTGAAACTACCGTTACGCCTTATCCTCCTCCTTATGCTGTAGGCGGAAGTGCACCCGCCCCAGGTGTAGGTGAGGACGGTACCCGTACTTCGACTTCAGGACCTTCAACGAGTTTAAGTCAATACCCACCACCAAGTGTGCACCGACCTCTTTGCTGACAGCCGATACATCCTCGGTAAGCGAGTATATTCGCCATAGACTCGTGTCTAGACCTGCGTTCTGGGCACGGATACGTGCGAGGATTTCACCTGGTTTCCGGAGAATCCCCGGTATCCAGGCTGAAGCCCTCACCAGCCTGATGTTATTTCCGTCCATGAGCACGAACTTACTCTTTTCACAGGCTGGCATCTTCGCTACGACTTTTTCCAGCCATTCTCGAGAAGCCGCGTTGGAGCATTGCACCTTAATGATGCCGTTTTCAACGCGCTTTCCTTCGAACATCGGTGTTTCTTTCGAATCACCGATTGCCTTCCGAAGGTAGAAGTCGAAATAGTCTTGCTGTCCTTGGGACAACAGACCATTTCCTTTGTCGGTATGTATCTCAACCATCATCGCTTTGGCAGCCACTCCCGCGAAAGTGGCACCAGAGGTAGACGGCTGAGTGTCATCCGACATTTTCTGGGATCCTGCAGCCTTCTTCATGTCAGTAGGCGGCTGGCCTGCAGACTCCTGCGTCGAGCGTGCCGGCACGTCCGATTCCGGTGCAAGGACCTTCCTCCTCTTTGCCTTGCTACTCTTCACAGCCGAGTGCTCAGACCCCAGAGCGGCCTCAGAAGAGTGTGCCATAGCAGACGAATCATCGCCCGTTCTGTCACGCTTCCCTGTGGCCATCACAGGTGTTGAAGTTGGCAGAACTTGAGTACTTGCCGCCGCTTTCACGGCAGCTTTCCTCTTGTTCTGCCTCATCCTTTTGCGCTGTCTGGCAGACAGCTCTTCACCTGCCTTCGAACCTCCGATGCCAGCAACCTCCTTACCGGCACTCTCCTGGTTCGCACCAGGTTTAACCGTTTTCGAAGATACGCATGGTACCCGAATTCGACTCGTTGAAGTAGATGGACTATCTAACATCTCCACATCTCCATCAACCTTGATGGCTGACTTTGATGCTTCTGACATTAGTCTGTCCACATTCTCCTCCAACAGTAGGCTCTCCATTGACATAGTCAATGTGCCATCGTCCACCACTAATAGTTTGCTTCCTCCGGGACCCTGGGTGACAGTCTCGGTCATAGGGGAAGGTGAGCTTTGGGCCTGCACATTCAATGCCCAAGCCGCCGACGGATCGGCGGGAGGATTCCCAGAAGACTGGTTACCCCGTGCAGAAAAACCGGGAGTAGGCTTCACCATTGAGAAAGGGGGGTTTGCATTTTATACCTACTGCCAGGTGAAAGAAAAACTGCCGCCCCTCTGGAGTCAGACGCAGACCAGGTGCCGCCCACTGTGGGTAACCGACGCCCCTGGATTTTGGATAGGGATGGAGAAGTGACGGGAAGCAGAGGGATGGGTTCGAGAGGGTTTGGGTAGCTGGTAGCGCTTAGTTCGTACTCCCCGGCTGCCCGTCTGACACGGTTGAACCCACCGGACGTGACCGAAACAGAGTTCGAACACGCCCATCAGCATGGCCATGGCCGGATCCTCGTAACTAAGCCCCCGCACCGCGACAAGGTGGCTACCAAAGCAGGGGCTACAGACACATTACAAACTAAACTTAAAACTAGAGAACATGTTTTAGATTATTTTTAAAAACATCTTTTGAAAGAAACAGGTCTAACTTGAATTTAGAAGATACAGTGTTATTCACGTTTAAAGCTCTGTATAAAGGGGAGTTTAAAGCATAATTAGCTCGGCAAGTGCTTAAATAGAATGTGTCTGCATGTCGTAGCGCTCTTGAAGGGACATTGAAGTTAATTAACTGCAGCAAAAACGGGCAGTCAACCCTTCCCACCACGATGTCAGAAACGAACATCAGTGCCAAGGTTGTTCTTCTGTTTTCCAGAGACTTTAGGTCAATTAGCTTGCAACGTGCCTCATAGGATGGTAAAGGATCTGCAAACCTGAGAGACCTCAGAGCGAAGCGAATAAACGACTTTTGGATTCGTTCAATTCGTGAGGCATAAGATGCATAAAATGGATTCCATATGAAAGAACCATATTCTAGCCTAGAACGAACCAGACTTGTATAAAGCGACTTAAGCGTGTATGGATCAGAGAATTCCGCACCGTTACGGCGAATGAACGCTAGCAAGGAGTAGGCTTTAGGTATGATGTAATTCAGGTGGGGTACAAAGCTGAATTTAGAATCAAAAATTACCCCAAGGTCTTTAACTTCCATGATTCGACCAAGCGGGGAGTTCGCCAGGGAATACGAAGTATTTATAGGATTGGTTGACTTCGAGAAAGTGGCAAAGTGACACTTTGAAACATTAAGTTGGAGTTGGTTATTAACACACCAACGAACGATTGAGTTTATATCCGACTGTAAATTAGAAACGTCCGAAAAATCCTTAACTTTAGTGTAAAGTTTTAAGTCATCGGCAAACAAAAGGCACTGAGAATTTCTGACGGCATATGAGATATCATTGATAAACAGAATGAACAACAGTGGACCAAGGATACTGCCTTGTGGTACACCAGAAGTCGCTACAAATGGCCGAGAGTGGACATTTTCAATACTAACAAAACTTTCTCTATTTTTAAGATAGGATATAAACCACGATAGCATACTAGAGTGAAACCCCAAATTTGATAATTTTTTGATCAAAACCGCGTGCGACACCTTATCAAACGCTTTCGAAAAGTCGGTGTAAATCGCATCAACTTGATATCCTTCCTGAAAGGCAGATATGCAATACTCGGAAAACAGTGTAAGGTTTGTTATAGTCGAACGACCCGCGACAAACCCGTGCTGAGATGGCGAGACTAAGCGTTTTACTACAAAAGATATTTTGGGGTTGACAGTGCACTCAAAGAGTTTACTAGTCGTCGTTAGCTTCGTTATTGGTCTGTAATTCGCAACATTGTTTTTATTTCCAGATTTAAAGATTGGGGTTATAAATGACTTCTTCCAGGCATCTATGAAAATCCCAGACTCAAGGGACTTATTAAATATTACCTGCAGCGGCTTAGCAATTTTAAGAAGAAATAGCATTTTTTAAGAAGAAACGAGGAAATCCCGTCAAGATGCGGTTTCTTCGTTAATTTTAAATTCGAGATGCCTAAAACTACATCATCCTCAGACAAGGTCAACGACCCAAAGTCAAAGGAATGAAAAGTTTCATTTGTAGCAGAAGAACAATCATTACCTTTTTCAAAGTTTGATTCAAAGAATTCAGAAAAAAGGTTAGCGGTTTCAAGAGCACTATTAGAGATCTTCGTCCCCAAAAACATCGAGGTAGGAATATTAGAGCTTTTCTTTTTCGAATTAACATAACGCCAAAACTCCTTGGGGTTGTTTTTAATATTAGTTTCAAACCACAACATATATCTCTTATAGAGAGACTTGTCGAGAATATTAAATTCTCTCATATAGTACTTATAATTAGTAAAATGAACAATGCTACTTGTGATACATATTTTTTATAAAACTTATTTCTTAGATTTTTAAGCCTTTTAAGCTCATGTGTATGCCATGGTAATTTATAAATTTTATCCCTAATACACGGAATGTTTTCATTACAAATTTCAGCTAGTTTATTTTTGAAAAATTCGAAACAGCCATTAACCTTGAGACACTGAAACTCAGTATCCCAATCAATATCATTTATTAAGCCACTTATGAGATCAAAGTCGCACAACTTATAGTTAAACCTGCGAAGTTCAGTGCGTGCAACTCCAAATTTATAAAATTTTAGGCAAATTGAGAGCTGTATATGATGAATATCAGATGAAGAAATTGGAAAAGCTGCTTCATTTACTGAAAAGCAAAGATTATTACTTATAAAAACTAAGTCCAATAACCTGCCCAGCTTATTTAAGCACCCATTAACTTGCATAAGATCAAGGTCTAACAAGGAGTCTACAACGTACAATTCAATATCACTACATACATGAGAGGGAGTTAGGCAAGTTTCATCGTTAATGAAGCTCCAATCCAATTTGCTTAAGTTGAAGTCTCCTAGCACGCATACATGATCTTTGACAGAGCGATTCATAGCTAGGTCATGTACATTATCTACATGCGCTTTATAAAGGTTGAATGAGCTATTCGGAGGAATGTAGGAAACACAAATAAGCAGCGACTCCACAGACCCACGGACAGTGACGCAAAGTTGATCCAAAAGCGAGTCAGTATTAGTCAACTCAATAAGTGAGGCAAAAACAAACGTTTAACTGCTATAAGGACTCCACCACCACGCCTACATCCAGTTTTAGCAGCATCACGATCCTTACGAAAAACATGGTATAGGTTTAAATCGGAGAATTCCTCATCAAAAAAATCCGCATTAAGCCATGTTTCGGTGATAACAAGAATATCGTAGTCCAATTGTGCAGTAGTTATAAAAATTGAACTGGATTTAGTCCGCAGCCCCGAGGCATTCTGATAGTAGATTTTTAATGAGCCGCTGGTCGAATTCGATGCAGGCAACACAGGAATTCCATCAGCAGAATTAGCAACTATGGGGTTGATGCTGCGCCTTCTAGCTTCCGAAAAAAACGGAAAGGCCGGACTCTCACGTCGGACGGCCAGAGCGCAGAATTGAGTAATTTATTGTAATGCGCCGACGCAATCCCCAATTTGAAATTCACTCTTTTCAAAGAGTCAGGAGCCGTATCTTTCTTAATAAGCTTAAAACAAGAAATTTGCGTTCGCTCAATACTCGCATGTTTAGCGATGTAGTCGATAATGTTGTCAGTAGTAACCGATGGCTTAAAAGAAGACAGATGCAGCCACTTCAGACGAACGATTACATCCAGCTCAGCACTAGATTTGCTACCAACAACAACCGAGTGCGAGCTCTGTTTTCTAAGTATGCCAGCATCACCATGACTTCCAGGGAGCAGCGGAGCATTAGCACCAAGCGGACCAACAGCAGCAGCAGCAACAGCGTATGATATAGGCATATGGCAGGAATCAGCAGCAGGAGCAGCAGCAGTTCCAGCAAACGAGGGAGCGGGAGAAGCACTTGTACTTAGATCATGAGCATCAAGCAGACAACCAGCAGCAGCATCAGCGTACGATGTAGGCATAGAGATGCTAACAACAGGAGCAGCAGCAGTTCCAGTAAGCGAGAGAGCGGGAGAAACACCTGTTGTTGTATCATGCGTTAGAACCGTCTCAGCATCAGCATTATCAGCAATCACCACAGATGACATAGATGAGCATGATGTGCTAGATTCGAGTCGTGCGGGACTCAATTGTGCATTAGGTTTAGGTGCAGCAGCCTTTGAAGCATGCTGGGAAGAGCGAGCACTAAGTGCATTTTTAGCGTTGTTCTTGCCAGCGGAGAACGAGAGCGCGGGAGAAGTAGGCGCAATACTCTTGCGTTTAGCGGGTAGCAAGTGCAATCTAGGGTCATTGACCTTAGCCTTTGAGCGCGGTTTGTATGGTGTTGGTAGTGTCATTTAAATGTTTTTTCTTATCTTCGGTAAAAGCATCAGAGACCGATAAACACGAGTTATTAAATGAGCTTAGAAATTGGCTCAAAGCACTCAAGTTGGCGAGAGCCTCGTTTACTTTAGAAAACGAAAACGAAGAAAGGCACCCAACACAATTGTCACATTTATAAATGATATTTTTATTGTTTTTAAGTAAAGTTATGGTACTTGGTGCCAACTTAGCACATTTTAAATGCGTTTTGCGATAGCAGATGCCACAATCAACGTGGTCATCAGAAGAGCACTGTGCACTACACTTAATACAGTCCAGCATTTCGAAATTACGAGGAGCAAAGAAAAACACGTCCGTTCACCGCGATGAAAACTCAAAAAAAATTTAGATTTAGATTTCGTTTATTTCTTAAAAATTGATATGTCGACTGCGAGACATAATAAATATTTTGAGCCAAATCTTTTACATCTTCCGTATATTCTTTAGGACGGGAACTAAGAAGAAGCTTACCTTTGATTCTTTGCTCACGTTATTATAAGAGTCGATACGTTGGAGCACATCTGACTTTTTTGGTAATTTCTTCTGGTTTTTAATGTTTCTGTATTTTGCCAAAATGTTGTAATACTTCTTCCTGTAAAAATTTACGGATTTAGCATATGATTCGCAATTATTACAATACAACATCTACGCACTCACTTTTTCGTTTCTTTTTAGTTGAACAATCGGGCTCTGAAAACTCATAACATTCTTCAACATTTTCCAAATTAAATACAGGAACTGCTCCAGATTTTAAATATTTTTTCCTAATGTCAGAACTTGAGAAGTGATTAACGCATATAAATAATGGTTTGGTGTATTCTTTAGTTTTAATGCTACATTTTTCTCGCCAAATTTGGCCCATAGCTGAGTCATAGGGCGGAAATTTAAACATTTTAAGTTTTTCATCATCCCGTCTAGATTTTCGGCAACATGTTTGCAGCATTGAAGCCCTGACTTTATTAAATTTTTACCCACCCGGGGTAGTAAATTTTTACTCGGAGCCGGATCCATTTTTCGTATACTAATAAAGTCAATGAATATGCCAAATCAAAGGTAATATAATGACCAGAAAGGATCAACTACGTCAAAATATCTGTAAAAATTTTTAATTTGGATCAACCACGTCGAAAACAATTGCAAAAAATTCAAAATTGAAATCAACCACGTCAAAATTTAGACAAATAATTATACTTGGAACTAGCCTTGTAAATATATTTGTAAAAATTTTTATTTTGGATCAACCACGTCTAAATATTTGCAAAATTTAATATCAATTAATCTAAACGCAGCATGAACAAAAAAACGACCATTCAGCTCGAAGATTCGATTGATAATGACAATAAAAAAATTCGCCGGCACGTGCTCGCTCTGCGCTTTCTTTTTTACAAACAAGAACAAGAAGTGGACAGACAAAATTTGCATAGGAAAAAGCAGTGGCGTATCCAGGATTTCATGAAGGGGGGGATATTGGAAGAATTATTCAACATATTTTTATACTTTTTTCAACATGGTTTACGCTTTTTTTCAACAATTTTTTACGCCTTAAGCTTTGTGTTTATTTGTTTTAATTGTTTTTTTCTCAAAGCAAAATCACATACGTGAAATTATGATATATAAAAATCTAATTTTTGTAATTAATAGTATATTACAAAATAAAATCAAGCCTTCGTTGCTTAGTACACATTTTATCGATCACTTTTTCTGCCGTTCATCATGTGTACTGCCAAAATTGCTAATATGGCGTTCAAACTGACTCATTTAAACTAGTTTAACCCTTTCGCTACAGGTTTTTACTGGGGAAAGATAAAATTTTAAATTTTACGTCTTAAACTTCTATGTGGTTATATTACCAACATTCCATAAAAAAATTTTTAATTTTTATACTCGGACCCTGTATTTTAGAGTGTTTTTCTATAAGAGCAACCACATCGTTGTGGCTGTAATAATTACGAAAACATTAAATTTTGTACGCATAACGAAAATTTGAATATTTTTTCATTTATTTCAGCCAAAATTTAAAAATAAATGTATCTAAATTGAAAGAAAACGTCAAATCAAAAAGGTTCTCTAATTTTTTCTGCTTCTTCTTCCTCTACTATGTCAAGATATACTATTAAAAAAACGTGTATACTTCTCTTCTTTAAACTTTAATACTCAGTTTATTAATTTCGTATTTTTCCTAAAACTTCAAGCTATTCAAAAGACCAACAAAAAAATCTATTCTTGCAACGATAGAGGATGCAGACTTTCACAAAGTAGCATGTTGCCATATGGCAACAAAATAGAGAAAGGGTTAAGTAAAAAGAGCTTTTTGTTGAAGACGACCGTCCAGACTGCTCAATGAGGTTGAATTTGACAGCTGTTTATTTACAAAAAACAAATAAATATTTTTGTGAACTGAAGTGCTGCGAGCATGATTCGAGCGAAATATTGGCGCATATTTCACAATCCACGGCAAAATACTCACCTTCGTCCAAATATTAGACGCCTTGTATTCAGATGCCATAAAAAGGCGATGAATGGAATGAAAGTAGTGCGAGCAAAACAATTTTTTTCATTCATTCCAAATGTTTCAAATTTTCAATTTTTCTTTGGTTTGGTTTTGATGAAACGACAGTTGAATTTTAAGGGATGTGTTTCATACATGAATAGTTGTGTTTCATTAGTAAAAAAGCTTTTTCATAGAAAGTTTTCGGATACAACCCTGCGCTAAACTCGTCTCAAAACACGTTAAATGGTTTAACACGTTTATACTACGTTTACATTGAACCCAAATGCGTAGTTTCAAATGAATCATTTCAAAGTGTTTACATTGCCTCATTTGCATTGCATTTCATTTTGTTTGGCAGCTAATGTCAAATGCTCAATGCTCATGTCCTCTTGCCGCAGCTCATAGATCAGCTCTTTTCCGGCTTCTGGCTAAATCATTTGTTTCTTTCTTGCTGCCTCTATGTTCTACACACTGCGATATTTGAATACATGTATATTACACACCTTACATAAGAATATTCTACATATTTAAAATAGACGAAAATTTCAATTCAAATTTTCCATTTTGATCATTTTCGTTTGTTTTGATTTTGAACTGTCAAAAAGAACAAAAGCTTTTAAAGCTTTTGAAAGCGCTTTCATTTTGTGATGCGTTCGATAAAATTGGTCATGTTTTATCGCATTTGCTTCGTCGTTTTGTTGAAATGAGTCATTTCGTAGGTTTGAATTTGTATGGGGAAATGCGTGATTTGGCTTCGCATTTGAGAATTTTTGCCCAAATCACGCATTTGGGCTCAATGTAAACGTAGTATTAATTTAAAACAACAATTGCATGTGAATAAACAGGTTTTCGAACTGGTTTTGTTCATTTAACTTGTTTAAGCACATTAAACACGTTTAAGTCGTCAGTTTGAACGCCATATAAACCATTCAGGCGTTCCTTGATTGAAATAAAAAAAACAACAAATTAAAAAAAATGTTTTATTTTTATATCACACCCTTATTAAGTACCTGTCCAATGCTGTTCCGAAGATAAGTTTTCAGGCGTTTCAGTGTTGAAAATGATCGCTCTGATGTTGCTGTAGATACCGGCAGAGTAGCTAAAATGCTGAGCAATTTGTGCAAGTTAGAAAAAGAGACTTCATCATAATCTCTTGATAATCTGTAGAGTTACACAACAGCCAGACCAATTTTTCGTTCTGTCGGTGACAAAACCGCTCGCCAAGAACGTAACGGTTGTAATCAAGAATGAACCTCGTTAACACCAATAAGAGATATATGAAAAAAGTGGGTTTAGTGACAACTGCTATGTTCGTCCTATGAAAAGGACACACTAAGTAAACAATTGCTGGGTTTTCGCCGAAGATGCCCCTTTGAGCACTTCTCATCATTACCAGGATATGTTGGTGAAAAAAATTACCTGAAGTTATATCGTTTTACAAAAAGTCAAAAGAAGTAGTTGACACTTTAGACCATTTGGTTGTTCACTAACTATACCGTCAAGCGAAAAAATAATCGCTTTTGATTCCAGCTGGAATCAAAACAAAAAGTACAAGCGGCGAATTTTTCTTGAAGACTAAGATTTGAGTTTAGTAAAGCTAAAGATTATGCGTAGAGCAACGTTACCGAAAGGAAAATCTTCATGCTGACTTCTTATCTCAATACAGCCAATTTACCAAACCTTGTCTGAAAATCATAGCCGACCAAGGGGGGATCTATCCCCCTAATCTCCCCCCCCCTGAATACGCCACTGGGAAAAAGTGACTGGCGATCGCTTTGCCAAAACAACCACCATTTCAAAGTGCCCGAGTAAAGCCAAGCTGGCTTGCTGCGGAAAACAACAACATTGCGTGTTGTTGTCGAAGTGAGAATAAACCAATCCATCGAATGAATGCCTGAATGCAAGAGAGGATCGCAAAGCAGCTCTCCGCTCGCTTGCGCTTACTCTCTCGGTTCCATATACATTTACCTCATCTTCGCTGCTTCCCGCCCGCGTCTGAAATGAAATCGCAAAATTATTTCAGATGCGCCTTCTGTATACTGTTTATTCTGTGGTAGTAGGTAGTAAAAAGAATGAGTATTAATGCAATGGTATCCAAAATTGCGGTACTCATTGCTAATCTCTGGTTTTTACAGCAGCGCCATATCCGGAGAGCAAAGATGAAGCTACGCAAGCAACTCTCTCTGCTTGCAGTCGGCAAAGATATGAATATGCGTGTGATCTCTATGTGCTCTTTTGTTGATTTTTTTGGTAGTTGATTGTTTCAATCAGTAGCGCACACGGGGCGGGAACGTTTGGGGATTCAAACCCCCTCAAATACAAGAATTAGTAGTGAAATATCCCTCCAAAATGAAGCGTGTCAAGCGAGCGCACACAATTTTGCTTTTGCTTGGGAGCGATCGGAGCCGTTGTGCTTTGTGTGAGCAAAACAGAGAGCGTTAATATTATTACGCTCTCACGACGCTTGCTTGCTCTCGATAATGAAAATATTGCCATTCGGTTGTATGAACTAAAGAGCTGCACAAAAGTTTCTATTGGGCACACTTCGCTACTGCACAGTACTGTCAAGTACTGTACTTCAGTGTCGCGGTGACAGCAAATTCAAATGCTCAATAGTTCTATTCTGCAAGAAAGCAAGCACTGCATCATTCGAAAACCTTTTCGCTACAGCAGCGACAGTGCTTGTTTTCTGTTGTGAAGCAAAACATGAAAACAGAAAGCTATAATGAGGTTAAGTAACGGTAAATCACAGCAAGCACACCGAGTGAAGTAGAACTTCTACTTCACACCGAGTGAAGCAGAACTTCTACTTCACACCGAGTGAAACAGACTTAAATAAATATCGAAAAAACATGTTTTAAACCTGCGTTTTTTTTACATTAATGTTGTTGTAATGTTGAAATGCAGCCCAGATTCCATACAAAATACCAAAAACAAACATCAGCTACTCCGATCGTGCAAAACAAAACACCGTATGCTTGAAAATGTTCTACTTCAGTGCTTCACTTCAATGTTGTTCTACTTCAGTGTTGTTCTACTTCAGTGTTGTTCTATACTTCAAGGTGCTTGAAGTTCTATTGTCGTTTCGTGCAGTATTCGTATGATTATCAAAAGCTTTCTTCACTGCAGTGCTTGTTTTGTAGTGAAAGTGAGGAAGAGCGACAGTATTTGAAAGCACAGCGATGGCTTGCAAGTAATTTTTATAGTGCTTGCGCCGCTCTTTAGTATGAACGTAAGACATCTTATTGTTATTTGTCTTTGGTTAAACGGTATTTAAAAAGTTCACTTTTTTAAGGGTAGCTTTAAAATTTGTAACACTAGAATTAAATGAATACATTTTAAAAAGTTGCCTATTTTCAAAGTCACTTTTCAACGCCGATTTTCTTGGCTCTCCGGCGGGATACCGGGGACTTTTGACTCTCATCAAAGATCATCAAAGAAAATAAACATACAGAATGCGCATGTCATACAAGCAAAAATTGTATGGCGGGTTCTAACATTGGAACCCGCGCTCTGCTCGCATAGATCACGTATGTGGTGAGAGCGTTGCTTTACAAGCGAGAACGTAGTTTACGTGTTGCGCTCTTTGGATGCGCTCACTGCAGTCAAGGTATATTGACCTTAATATACCTTGACTGCAGTGAGTCTGCGTTAGCACCAGTGTTGCCGGAATATTTTTGCGGAAGCGGCTAGATGACCAAAAGAAAAGGGCTAGAAAAGGCTTGTCGATTTAAAAAAAAGGCTAGAAAAAAGGCAAATTTTTTATATTAATTTTTATTTAAAACATTTTAATGCACATACATATCGTACTGCTGGAGCTACATAAAATCAACATTAAAAACTTACATTCAAACGTATTTTAGATACATAAATGCAATAACAAAAAATATTACAGTTCAATAACAATTCACAAAATTTCAATTCATACACATTTACAATGCATACACTCCAACTAAGAAACTTTATTGCTCAAAAACGATAAATATCGATTTTCCAAAACGATTTGGTGTTGATTTTTTTTTGGAAAGAAAAAAGGAACAAACTTCTGGAGGAAACAAGTTGAAGTTATGAAACCAAATATTTTGTCTAGTATTATAAAAAAGAATAGTTTAACTTCTCTTCAGATCAAATTGCATTTTTTTCTTTCGTTTTTTGGTTTTGACTCTTAGTTACATATCATAGTATTACAAAAACAGTTTCTTCCTTACAACTCAAAATAAACTTCCTCGTCATCAGAGGCATCAGAATCCCTATATGCAGCACCGTTTTCAGATATTTTAGTAATATCGTCGGTAATTTCAAAATTGTAAATTGTCATGAAAGTTCTGTTAAATTTCAGAAACAGTGTTGAAAAGCATTTGCTTTGTAAAATTTGTTATGATGATTTTTAATTATTCTATTATGGTTTTTTGGATTGTAGAAAAAGGCTAGAAAAGGCAACGGGAAATTAAAAAAAGGCTAGGAAAAAGACTAGCGGCTAACTCGCGAATTGTGCGGCTAGATGACAAAAGAAAAGGCTAGATTTAGCCGCAAAAAAGCTAGATTGGCAACACTGGTTAGCACACTGCTGCGGCGTGGGATGATTGAGAGGTGAAGATGATGTGCTGTTGTTGTTGTTGAGCTGGCGAAAAGCTGAAATTGTAAAACAATTTCTATTTTCTGGCTGGCTTTTGTTCTTCTTCTATAAGCCGCACGGCGTCGCATATTGCTCCTGAACTCATTGCCGATTGTAGTGTGCGCAAAATCATAGAAAAGAAAATATGGTTGGCATGGCGACTTATATGAACGCTACAAGCAATAAAACACAAATAATCAACAATGACAATTATAAAGGGAAATAAAAAGAAAGAAAGAACTTTTTTATTAGCCCGCAATAATTTATTAATTATATTAAATTTTTTTACGGCCCACATACAATGCTTGCTGTACCAGTATTCGTTACTGAATCATTCTGAATTAAAATTCTTGTCGGATATATGCACATATATGCCTCAATACCGATTTTTCGGGCTCCGACTAAAAGATTTTGAAGCAAAACCAATCAGCAACACAAAAAAGCATACACACAAAAACTACAAGAACAAAAATCATTAGTGCTGTTTTGAATCACGTTCGTTGAAACGGCGATCAATACGCTGGCTACGTGGCGTCCCTTTGCTGGCGACAAATAAATGCAGAAATTCACACAAAAAATGATTGAGCGACAAAAGCAGCCACCAACAAGTCAATGTACACACATGGGCGTACCCAGGAACAAATTTAGAGGGGACATAACTACATTTGAAAATTCATATTATAGAGTTCAAATATAATAGAATACAGAATTCTATATATTTACAGAACATTGAATTTCGAATTTTAGGGGCGCAAATACCAATCCGTTGCTCTACCCTGATAAGCCCATGTGTACATAGGTGAAGCGACACTTTCATTTCATGTGTGTTTATTGGGTGAGTGTGCTTCAGCTTGCACAGCCAATGAGCGCAAACTGAAGCGCTCGCTCTCCTGCTGGATCCGCTCTTTCCCTTTTGTGGCTTCCCCCGCTCTATGAAACTCGCAAACAAAAATTTGAATTTTTGAGCTCAGATGCGCTTTCTATACACTTCATATTCTTTGGCACAACCACAGAACAAACAATATACAGAATGCGCATCTGGTGTAAAGAAAATTTTCTTTGCGGGTTCCAGCGGTAGGGCCCGTTTGTGGATGCGGGGGGAAACAGTAAAGGGGACGAGGCACAGTAGTACTTCGGCTATACGAAGTTTTGTCGCTGGCTTCAGCAAACTTCAATTTTCGAAGATCACCTTCATTCTCTGTTGGGGTGTTCGACAAGGAACATCAATTGCGAGCGTGCTGTGCTGATTGGCACGAGACGACGCGCCGCGGCGTACCGTTTGCAAATTGGAATATGCAAGGGTGTGTGTCCGTGTGAAAATAAACGTGCGTTTATTTTTCTAAAAGTAAAAGCTCTTTCCTTGATAAATTGTCAAAAGTGTAAATGCTATTGAGAATAGCTTACAAATTGAAATTTTTTGTTAATTAAATTAACAAAACAATAACAAAACATGAATTTAATTATTGGTATTTATTATTATTATTAATTATTGTTATTTATTGTTATTGTTAGAGAAAAACTCGATTTAAACACGTCTGTTCGGCAGTACGGCAGTTATTGAACCACTAGAAAACTCACATAAAGGAACATAGTTTGCATCTTACATGGTTGCATCGTGTTGCTCGTTACTTAAATTATCGGTTACATGTAAACATTCCTCCTCAACACGAATATACAATTTAGTTTATTTTTCAAGTCCTAAAAGATTTACAAATTTTTCATGTTTAACTTTAACAAGATTCTTTGTGAGCACGTCAGCTACCATTTCGTTTGTACAAATGTATTTTAGCTTAATCTTTTCATTACTGACGGCTTCTCTGACAAAATGATATCTTATATCAATATGCTTGCTACGCGCATGATGAATGGCATTTTTCGCTAAATATTGTCGCCGTGCAGAACTATCGGTCTGTCGCCGTCGCAAAAACCAATTTCCTTTGCCAAACGTCTGAGATACACCGCCTCTTTCGCCGCTGTTGCTAGAGCAATGTACTCCGCTTCTGTGCTGCTCAGGGGCACACAATCTTGCCGCTTCGATTCCCAAGAGAAAGCGCTGCCTCCCAGAAGAAATACATACACAGTATATGACTTTCGATTGAGGGTATTACTGCCCCAATCTGCATCCACAAAACCTTCTATGGGCGTGCCTGTAGCGCGATATACGAGTTTAAACTGCATTGTGGCTGCTAAATACCGCAAAACATGTCTTATGCCAGCCTCATGCTCTGTATGAGGGTTCTGGTTTCGTTGCGCTAACTTCGATACCGAGTGTAAAATATCTGGCCGTGTAGAAATGGCAAGATACATTAGAGCACCGATTGCTGACTGGTATTTCGTAACATCGACTCTGCTACAGCTTTCGTTCTCGCATCCGACCTGGAAACCGGTGTCCAGTGGCGTAGTTGCAGTACGGCATTGCATCATGTCGTACTCTTCGAGTAAATTCTTTATATATTGTGCTTGTCCAATAGAAATTGGACCAGTTTTTCCATCTCGTGTAACTTCCATGCCCAAGAAATATGAGATAGGGCCACCATCGACGCACTCAAAATTGTCCGATATCTGAGCTTTGATTGTGTATAAGTCATTCTCCGACCGGCAGCTAATGATTAAATCGTCTACGTATACAGCTATCAAACACAATTTACCTTTTATGCGCATCGTATACAGGCATGGTTCGCTGAGGCATGGCTTAAAACCAATACTTTTTAAAACATTGTCGAGTTTTGAATTCCACTCCCTTCCAGATTGTTTGAGTCCATATATCGCTTTATTTAATTTCAATACCCGCTCCGGATAACGCCGGTCCACAAACTTTTCTGGCTGCTTCATAAAAACGATGTCACTTAGCTCGCTGTTTAAATAAGCACTGCAAACGTCCATTTGATGTGTAAACATTTTTAACTCTGCTGATATCGCCAACACCATACGTATGGTTGCATATCGTACAACCGGAGAAAACGTTTCTGTGTAGTTCACGCCGAAACGCTGGCTGCATCCTTTGGCCACAAGTCGCGCTTTAAACCGTTCAATGTTTCCGTTTTTGTCCCGCTTTAGTGCATAAACCCACTTGGACCCAATTGCAGTTTCACCTCTTGGTAAGTCTACCAGCGACCATGTATTTTTACGCACGAGCGCATCGTATTCCGTCTTCATAGCGCGTATCCACTCTTCGGAATGATCGCTCTGCTCTGCCTCAGAAACAGTCGTTGGAACCACCTCATCTCGATCGCCACGCATGACATTCAGTACGTTATACAACTTCCGTGGCCTGCCAGGCTTGCCGTCACGAATTAACTTTGGTCTACCAGGCCCAACGTTTACAGCTTCAGCTAGCTCCTCCTCAATCGGTGACTCTACGGATCTTTTATGACAGCCTCCATCGCTCGGATTTTGCCACTCGTAGCACTGATCGTCATTGTCCGCATCAGCTTTACTTGGTTTTATGGGGCTTACCTCATTGGCTAGTTTGCTGGTCTCACTTGCACCTGCCGACTCGCCATTCGTCGTAGAGAGTAACTCGCATAAATCAATCGGGCCTTCAGTATCGATGGATTCAAGGAATACCACATCACGTTTCTCTACCACCATGCGCTGCTCCTCATCATACAGACGGTACGCTTTTGATGTAAGCGAGTACCCAACCATCTTGTATGATTTTCCTTTGGGCCGGAACTTGTTATGAGCGGTTTTGTCCAGCGCCACGACACTCGAACCAAAAATTTTAAAAAACTTTACGTACGGTTTTCGTCCACTCCAAGCTTCATGTGGAGTCATGTCTTGTAACGCTTTGGTCGGCGAACGATTTCTCAAAAACACTGCAGTAGCCACCGCTTCAGCCCACAAGAATTCCCCAAGACCGCTTTGGTGTAGCATACTGCGTGCCATTTCAACAATGGTACGGTTAGCCCGTTCAGCAACACCGTTTTGCTGTGGTGTATATGGCACTGTCAATTGTCTTTGAATTCCGCTTTCTTTCAAAAATTTATCAAACTCTTTGTTTACAAATTCGCGCCCGTTATCACTTCGAATAGTTTTTATCTTATGTCCGGTTTGGCGTTCTGCCATGTTCTTGAACGTCTGCCATGTTTTAGAACGTTTTTCTAAAACCTCACTTTTCGATTTAAGAAAATACACAAAAATCTTTCTCGATTTATCGTCTATAAAAGTTAAAAAGTACTGCGCACCACCGAGTGATTTCGTGCCGAAAGGGCCACACACATCTGTGTGCACCAGCTGTAAAAGCTCTTTAGCCCGGTTTTGACACCGCTGCGGAAAGGGCTGTGCGCTAATTTTGCATTTCATGCACACTTCACATTTGCTTTCTTTGTTAAATGTCACTTTTTCCATGCCGCTCACCATATTTTTATTTTGCAATTCTTGCAAACTGCCATAATTTAAATGCCCATTCCGTTGGTCTTGCTTTCAAAATTACCACGTTCTCTTTCTTTATTTCCACACCGTTCGTATTAAAGTCCACCTTTAGTCCCATTTCCACTGCTCTTGAAACTGACATGAAATTTCCACACATTTTCGGCACATACAAGACCTCGCGAAGTGTAATGTCACAATTTTCTGTTTTTATCTTTACTTCACCTACTCCTTCGGCAATCATAAAGTTGCCACCCGCTAACGTAATTTTTTCTTTACGTTCTTTCAGTGAAGCAAACATCGCATGATCACTACACATGTGTGCGGTTGCGCCACTGTCGATGAGCCACATAGAATTGTCGAACTGCTGCGTGTAAGCTGCCGCTAGAACAGTGTAGGAGCTTTCATTTCTCTTCGTCTCCTTTTGTTCCATCATGTTCGAATTCGAAGAACACTGTGCAGCGTAGTGGCCACGCTGCCCGCACCGAAAACATTTGACATTCTGTCTACCTTTCTTTTTGTCCTTTATGTTCTCACTTTTGTCCGATTTTCTTGACCACGCGCCGTATGCCTGAATTTCGCCGTTTAATGCACCGATACCGTTACCCGTTTGATTTTTTCTGTCCGATTCTTCTAGAAGCTTAACCTTCAATGTAGTTAGCGACGGCAAGACATCTCTGGTCTCCATCGCGACGACGAAATTTTCGTAATCTTGCGGCAAGCTCGATAACAAGATTATGACGACCAATTCGTCATTTAGCACAATACCAACTTCAGCTAATTTTTCGACAATACGCATGAATTCATTTAAAAAAACGGACATTTCCACGCTCTCACTCATTCGCAAATTTAATAGTTTTTTATATAATGACACTTTGTGCACTGGCCCGCTCCGCTGGTGAGCTGTTTCTAAGGCCTTCCATGCTTCAGTAGAAGTCTTTGACTGTTTTATTATGTTCAGTTGAGTTGTCTTCACACACAACGTTATAGTTGCCAGCGCCTTTTCGTCGAGAGTGTCCCATTCTTCAGGGCTCTTTGCGGAATCTCTGAGACTCCTCTCAGCCACAACATTCCACAGCCCGGCGTGCACTAAGATGCTACGCATCTGGATGCGCCACGCATCATAGTTTTTGTCATCAAGCTTGTCTATTTGGTACAAAGAATTCATTTTGCTTTACGTATCCACGACCGAATAATTTCACTATGGCTTCCAGGAACCGTTTCCTGGGCCCATAACCTTTGTTAGAGAAAAACTCGATTTAAACACGTCTGTTCGGCAGTACGTTTATTGAACCACTAGAAAACTCACATAAAGGAACATAGTTTGCATCTTACATGGTTGCTCGTTACTTAAATTATCGGTTACATGTAAACAGTTATTATTCTTATTTAGTTGGTATTTATAACTTTTTCTTCATTATTTATTCTTTTTAGTTTCTTAAAGTTTATATCATTTAGTATTTTTGTGTTCTTTAGTATTTTTATTTTATTCTTATTTTTCGTTTTACTTGCAATGTGCTCTTTTAGCCAAATGCAATTTTTTCCGAGCAAAATTATTGAAAAGTAATCTAATATAAATTGCTTATGTTCCCTACAAGTAGATGGTTCTGAAAACCACATTTTGTATTCATCTACTTCTGTTACATTTGCAACACACAAATTGTACAAAAGCTTTTTTATATTGGAGGAATGAGGGGTTTCCTTAAAAAACGTATGAAATGTGTTGTAAAAGATTTTTGAAATTAATAAAAAATGAGTCGCTTGGAGCTTTTGCTTTTAAACTACTATTAAAATAGTTGAAATTTTTGAAAAATATAAACATTTCGTTTCCTTGTAAATTACAAGGCTTCAACAAATTATACAAATTAAATTCATGATAAAAACTTGATGGTCGTTAACAAAATTTTTCAATTTAAACAAATTTTTTGGGGATTCAACCACGCCAGAATTCGTTTAAATTTTTCAATTCAAACAAATTTCATTTGGATTCATTTCAAAACACGCAACCAGACAGCGCAACGATTAGATTGATAACGAGCTGTTCTCAGCAAATTTGTTAAAGCGAAAGCGATCGTCAACGAAAATAAGTATACACACAAAAAATGAGCGCGAAGAAGGGAAATTGTGTTTTTGCTTTTGTTGGCTTTTTGGTGGTTGATTATTTCATTGCATGTGAAGTCAGCGCACACAATTATGCGAATATTTTCGAATAGCCGAAGTGCGTATGGGACCTGCTGCGCTGGTAACAAGGCGAATCACAGCAGCAGTCGCAAAATCACAGCTCGCAGTTGATGTGCGACTAGGCTTTCCAACTATTAAAACGGTTTAGGGAGGACAAAATTGGGCTTGAGGAGGACTTTATATGGGAACTACTTTGTTTCAGGAGGACATCACATTCCTTCAATATTTCACCATGTTTTTAGGAAATACAAGTGTAAAAAGAGAAAACGTAAAGATTTCGGGTTTTAACATACTTACTTTTCAAAAAAATTCTATGTAAATTTTTAAGGATATAAAGGATTAAAATTTTCAAAGGACTTTTCTCATATCTGTTTTTTACAAATAGATAAAAATCAATTTTATTTCAATTCTTGAGCCTTTCCTCTTTCATTTGATATACATATCGCCATATTCTAACGAGGTTAAGTATTTTTTATATTTTTTTTTATTTTTTATCCCCTTCAAAATTTTGAAGTCCACTTAAAAGGACAAAAGATGTAGAAATAAAAAACTGAGTACGCAGTATTACTATGTTTGGCCTGTAGTTTCACGCACATATGGATTTTTTCCGGTGTGAAACATTTTTTTATTTTTTGTCGCACGGTGTTATCGGCACACAACATTTTTTTATTTTTAAGTCTAATTTTTCCAATGCGGCCTTAATCATGTTGAACATTCCAGCAGCTGACTCATCCGGATTTTCAACGAAGTCTATAACTTTGTTTTGAATGCCCAAAGCAGCATCGAAATATTGGACACAAATTGGAAAATTTTTCCTCATTAATTGATTGGCAACAATGTGGCAACTTACGTCTGAATAAAAAAATTAAAAAAAAATTGAAATTTAATTTGAGCTTGAGGAGGACTTTTTGGCCTTTGAGGAGGACAGAGGACATTTTCTGTTCAAGGAGGACTGTCCTCCTCAAAGGAGGACGGTTGGGAAGCCTATGTGCGACTGACCACATCAACATAAAGCAAATTATGAAAGCTGACTTCGAATTAAGAAGTGTGCCGAAGTCATCGCGAATATCTTCGAATAGCCGAAGTCTCTCGGTTCCATATACATTTTCCTCATCTTTGCTGCTCCCACCCGCGTCTGAAATGAAATCGCAAAATTATTTCAGATGCGCCTTCTGTATACTGTTTATTCTGTGGTACAACGTAGTGTTCGGAAAATAAGGTATGTAGTACGCGACGGCGGCATGCAGCGACGTGAACAGACTGTACTACTGTGGGCAAAAAATAGTAAGACTTTTTAATTTAAATTTCGCGCGGAAACCCATTTGTCGAAATATTTTTGAAGTGAAACTTCTTTACGCACGCTTGACTTGGGGAGTAAGCTGGCGAACGCGTTACGAAAAGTGTGATCGGGCGAGGCGAACGGGAGTTGAGTGGTTTACGCACGCTTGACTTGGGGAGTAAGCTGGCGAACGCGTGACGTAAGCGTTACGAAAAGTGTGATCGGGCGAGGCGAACGGGAGTTGAGTGGTTTACGCACGCTTGACTTGGGGAGTAAGCTAGCGAACGCGTGACGTAAGCGTTAGATGAAAACATAAAATAAATTTAAATATTTGTAGAAAATTAATATACAGTGGGCGACAAAAGTCTACGTACGACGCCCATTTCTGATATCTGAGGAGTCCAAAAGCAATAAGAAAAAAAGTAATGACGCAGTTTTGTTTTGAATCTTTTTTTATTAATACATAACAAAACTTGACTTCCTTCATTTAGAACTTGTTAAGTTCTTATTATTATTATTATATATAATTATTCTCAAAAAACGAAAAAAATGCAATGACAAAAGTCTACATACGACTTGAAAATTAACAGAAAATACTTCAATAAGGCACTAAAAGTAAAAGTAATTCTTCGTTTAATACTTTGTTGGTCCTCCACGTGCATCTATAACTGCTTGCAAACGTCGGGGCATTGAAGCAACTAAATTCTCAATTTCAATGGGCGTTATTCGTTGCCATTCCTCTTGCAGCTTTTCTTCTAGTACTGTGGCACTAGTAATGGCATGTTTCTATATTTTGCGCTCTAAAACCTCCCAAACATGTTCAATTATATTTAAGTCTGGGCTTTGAGGTGGTGAATACAGTTGTCGTGGGGCGTAGTACAGCAGCCATTCCTTCACAATGAAAGCGGTATGTTTTGGATCGCTATCCTGTTTGAAAATCCAACTCTCACCAAGACATAGCTTATCAACCGATGCTTTTAAATTTCGTTCCAAAATGGATTTGTTCTGATAGCGATCCATATTACCCCTCACAAACACCAAATTTCCTACTCCAGATGCAGCGACAGCGCCCCAAACCATGCTTGACAGTAGGAACCAGGGGCGTAGCCAAGGGAGGGGTTTAGGGTGTCAGAACCCCCCCCATAGCCTATAATTTGTCAACATTTTCAATCACTATGCATCGTATGTACGTTCCCACATTAGCAAAAGGTCTTTTCGTCTTTAAATATTTAAAAGAATATTAACAAAACCCTTTTTGTACCGAAACTAATTTGTTTTTTTAATAGTCACGTTTAGGCTTAATGCAGCGATTTGCATGTTCTAGAAACATGTCTAAAGAGTAGTTTAGTTCGTCGACCGGAATGTCCTTCAGGATGTCGGTACAAGCCTTTTGGATGGTTTCTACGTTCTCAAAACGCTTTTTTTTTATCGGCAAATGCATTTTTTGAAAAGGTGAAATTCGCACGGTGCCACATCATGTGAAAACAAAAAAAGAGTCAAAACAAGTGTCAATAGATGGGATGGCATCCTTCGATAGCCAAATGTTCAGTTAAAATGTAATAAATTTATGCTATTGAGATGATTAACCTTCGCCTTACTAAAGATGATCCCAGGCACTTCCGCTGCTATTTTGAGTAAACTCACAATAAATATATAATAATTTATAAATTTTTTTCATACTTCAGTATTTAGTATCTTTCTCTGGCGATAGTTCGTATTTCGAAAAAAGGCCTAACTTTAATGATTTATTTTGAGACTATGAAAATATTAGAAGATTTCTTTCCAGAGGGTTTATTGAACACATAATGAGGTACGCAAAAAAAATTTATCGTGAGTTTTAATCAAAATGGTAGCGAAAGCGCCTGGGATCACCCAGGTACATTTGTATAAAACATTACAAAATTCAAGTTTAAACATGAACACAATTAAAAAAAAAATATTTTTTCATGTTATTGAAAATTACCTTAAAATTTGTGCAGATATATTATTAAACATGAATATTAAAAAGATCACCCGGGTGGGTATAAGTAAAGCGAAGGTTAAATCCAGTTTCAAGAATTTCAATGAAGATTTTGGCTAATCTTTTATGAATTACCGCCCAATTTTGATGGAATCTACGGTGATCGCGGATTCAGTTGGCTAGCACGTTAGTCATCATTTATGTTCTGACAATCGTTTTTAAATCGCTTTTACCACTTATGAACTCCACCACGGTATAAACAAAAATCACCATAAACTTGGTCCATCAATTTAAATGCTTCGGTTAAAGTTTAAACATTTTTAAAACAATAGTTAATATTGGATTTTTGTTCGGTGCACATTTTTGTACGATGACACAAACATAGTTCCACTTCAGATGCAATAACTTCGCTTTCAGTCCACCAAATTTCATGAAATTTTTACTCAAAATCAGGGAAAAAATTTAGTTTTTAATGCGTTAAGTCACATAAGCCACAACAAAATTCCCTATTTGGAAAGTGCACTTTACTTTAAAAAACATATAATACTAAACTGGCAAACAATTTTTTTTAAAACCCCCCCCATGACCAAGTTCTGGCTACGCCCCTGGTAGGAACTAAGTGTTTCGGGTCCATTGCGGTGTTCGGTTTTCTCCAAACTTTGGCTCTTCCGTCGCTTCCAAATAAATTATATTTTGATTCGTCTGTAAACAAGACTTTCTTCCAGAAATCGTATCCTTTGTCCAAGTATTTTCGCGCGAATTTCAAACGAAGTTTGGGGTTCTTTTCACTTATAAACGGTTTCTTGCGTGGAGTTCTGCTGTGGAAACCATTATTGTTCAAAGCTCTTTGAACTGTTCTTGTATGCACAGTCGTATCCGATCTCGTTGCTAACTCTGCGGCCAACTTAGTGGCTTCCACTTTCGGATTTTGATTGACTTCTTTCAAAATGAATGATACATCTCGGCGATTCAGCTTCCTTGGACGACCACTGCGCGGTTTATTTTCAACACTTTTGTTATTTTTGTAGTAATTAAAAATGGTTTGAACTGTTGATTTAGTTAAATTTAATAATTTTGATATTTCACCAAACGATTTTTTTTCATATCTGTATTTAATGACTAAGTTTCGCAGATCAGTTGATATTTCTTTTCGAGGAGCCATTGTCGCAACCACGCACTTTTGAAATACAACTAAATACAATCACAGAATAAACAGTAATACAGAACGCGCATCTCATACAAATTCCAAAATGTTAAGGGGTCGTAATATTACGACCACTGTTAATTTAACATTACGTCCTCTGCTATTAACATTACAAACAGCACTAGACAGCTTTCGTTTCTGTTATTTCACAGAACAAACAGCACAGAGATAAGATGAAAGTAATGATCGCATGCAGCTCCGAAGGGAAAATAGCGTCAGGCTGTGGGTGCTGTTGTTGTCGGCCAACAAAACGAAGTGCCACTTGCTTCTTACATATATGGGGAGAAGAGCAATAAGGTATGGTTGTTGTTAGTGTTGCCGGCTAGGAATTGAAACATTGAATTTGAATTCTTTTTGCTTTGTGGTTCATTCTGCGTGCAGCGCAGTGCGTACATACGCTGTCGGTAGCAATTTTACGACGGAGTGTAGCGTGCAAAAATATATGAGAACGAATGTCAAAAGGGGGTAACTTATTGACTTAAAAAGTCACTACGGTATAAATATATCACACTATTTTTAATATTGATGATAGCACTGTGCAAGTCCAAAATTTAGACATGGGGGGGACCTACTGGGTGAGTTTCCTATAGGTATACTGAGTTGAGATCCACCAGCCGTTTGGTAAGATTGGCTCTAGTTTATGAGAAATCCGACTTTGAAGTTTGCTCATGTTAGTCCAGTTTGTCGCTTAAGTAAGTCCTAAATCGTTTCGAATATCGCATTACTGTCTTCGGCAAGTTTGTAGATATTTTAACGACCAACAAATTTGCTTAAGACACCAATCCAAAAAAAGTACATTTAAACTGTGTAATTGCGATATGTGCATTTTTTTGCGCAGCGCTACGTGGCGTATGAGTGTCATTTAATTATAATTAACACTCATATAATTGACATTCATACGCCACGTTGCGCTGCGCTCAAAAATGCACATATCGCAATTACACAGTTTAAATGTACTTTTTTTGGATTGGTGTCTTAAGCAAATTTGTTGGTCGTTAAAATATCTACAAACTTGCCGAAGACAGTAAAGCGATATTCGGAATGATTTAGGACCTATTAGAATTTAAACGTTTGAAGACTTAAGCGACGAACTCGACAAACTTCAAAGTCGGATTTCTCATAAACTAGAGCCAATCTTACCAAACGGCTGGTGGATCTCAACTCAGTATACCTATAGAAAACTCACCCAGTAGGTCCCCCCATGTCTAAATTTTTGAGGGCAAATTTCACGCACAGTGTTATTTTTATCTTAAGTGTTTTGAATCTTTTTGTTAAATATATATAAATGCTTAATATAATGCTTATTATAATAAAAATTGGTATTAAAGTAAATATGTTGTACTTTTTGTTGTTCTTTTTGTGGTACTTGAGTTCTTTTATTTCGTTAATATTTTCGATTTGTTGAATTACAATTTCATCAAAGGTAAGTTTTGTTGGCATGTTGTAGATTTTTGCGTTTGATGGAATTACGAAATGTTCGTAAAACTGTGTCTCTTTGTTGGTGAATTCTCTCTCGTTTATTTTAACAGTACACTCATTGAATGTAATGAGAAAGTTTCCACTTAAAGATAATATCCTTTCATCGCAAGTATTGTTTAGCTTAGTGTTTATATGATTCTTCAAGAGAATTAGTCCTGTTTTTACCTCTATTGTTATGGTTTTATTGTTTTTAATTTTTCTGCAGTTGTTTTCATAAACGCATAAATCTGTTATTTGTAAATTTTTCATATCAACGTTTTTCTTATAGGTGTATATGGTTTTGCCAATTTTGACAATTTCTTGGCTGGTAAACATTAATTCTTCTGGTAACTGGAATGATTAGTGATCTGGTTGATTGGGTATCCTGATTAGTATGATTGGGTATCCTGATTACAAAAATAAGGTTGTTTTTATATTCTGCAGCGCCTAGTTTGATATTTCTTAGCTTCTCTATGTCTACATCGTACTGTATTATTTCGTCTTCTGTTAAGATGTTATTGCTCATAATATTAATCTTGCTGCTGCGATGTTGTTTTGTATATGTTCTATGCTGTCTTCTATAATTTTAATTTTAAATAGGTATTCTAAATATAGAAGCTGTCTGTACACTTTGCTATTATTTTCGTTTATTGTACTAAACCTATCCATTACTTTTTTCCTATCAGACTCCATGGTTTTCCTGATAGTTTCGAATGTTTTGTTGAAATGGTTATTAATCTGTATACTTTTGTTAATGTATTCTATGGCGTTATGGTTATTTTCCTCAATTACCTTCATATGTTCTTCGATTTCTATTCTGTCATCATCATCCATTGTGCCGTATAACCATTTCATTCCCTTACCTGCAATATTTATGAGTCCCCGCTTTTGTCGATGTGGTAATATTGTTTGCACCTTACGCCTTAGTGTATGAATTTGTAGTTGCAAAAATTGTTTGTTTTCTATGAATTGAATTTGTTGGATGTTAGCATCTAGTTCCTGAATAATTTGTTTTATTTCTGCCGTATTAACGATGTGATACAGAGACATCCCGGGGAACTGTAGGGCGGACGAACTGGCCAGACTAGGCACAACCGAAGGGCTATCCACAGAATTTGCTGGCTTGGGTGTCCCGCTAAGTACTTGCAAGCTGGTGCTAGAGGAGGCCGTGACTAAAGCCGCCAACATCGCTTCGGCGGCCTCTGAGACAGGCAAGACAGCGCAACAAATCTGGCCAAAGCTGGACTGGACGCGCACCAGAAGTCTGCTAAACCTCAAAAGGGGCGCGCTCAGGGCTGTTGTCGGGGTAATCACTGGGCACTGCATCCTCGGTAGCCACGCAAGAAGACTAGGGCTGGGTCATCTAGCCAACGAGATCTGCCGTAGCTGCAGAGACATAGAAGAGGAAGAAACCATCCTACACTTCCTTTGCACCTGCCCTGCTCTTTGTAGGCCTCGCAAAAAACACTTAAGTTTTTACCACACCGACAACCTCGCCGATATATCATATATCTCGTGAGGGCCGCCACATCTACCTACCTACCTAACGATGTGTATGATTGTATTGTAGTCTTGGGTTATTTCTACGTCGTTTAGTTTAATTTCTGCGAATCCGCCTTCGTTGTCTATTTTGTTAACCGTTAGTGTCGGTGTCACCGGTCGTACTAGCATTAGTGTCAAAATTGCTATTATCCATTTCACCTGCGAATTTTGGGGATCGTTTAATATTTGTGGGGTGGATGTTATCGAGTTTTAATTTTCTATATCTAGGTTCATATTTGTGTCTCAGTGCTTTATAGTTTTTCACGTAGCCCTCCTGAGATATTTGATGGTAATCCTCACGGTTTTCATTTAGCTTGTTTATGATTTTTTCTTTTGCTTCTTTCAGTGTTCTCTCTATTTTCTCTTTCTTTATTTTTCCTTCGGCTACGTCTAATGGACTAGCTTTTATGGTGGAATGTACGGACTTGTTGCACCATTTGATACATTTAAAAACCCTTTCTTGCGTTGATAAGCTTGATTTTTCTGCCTCTAGTGCCCTAAACTTTTCCGCTATTGTGCTATGTAGTCGTTCAATATCTGAATTGCCCGTATGGCTATTTGGTTTTGTGAAATGAACGTTGATCTCCTCCTCAGTTAGGAATTCTCGGATGTTTACTGAATTAAATTCGTTGTCGGTTATTATCTTTCGTGGTTTAGTTCTTTGTGAGAGGTAGAGTCTTAATTTTTCTATGATTGTTATATTACTTCTATCCTCTAGAAAAAAAGCTGTGGCGTACTTTGAAAGTTATGAAGCTGTGTTTTTTTATTGTGTAGGTGTCCATGTGGATTATCTGGTTTATGTCTGTCGGTGTCTCCGTTGCGTTGTATTTTGGTTTATGTGGCTTTCTGTCGTATTTTGATTTATTACATGTGTCACAGTTGTTTATGAATTTTTGGACTAGCCGTTTTAGGTTTTTAAAATAAATAAATTTTTTTAGTCCTTCGTAACATGCATTTATTCCACTACGCCCAGTTTCGTTCTTGTGATATTTTGAAATATATCTATATGTTTCATCCTCGTTACGTGAGTCTTTTGCGTGATAGGAGCACCTGTAGAAGGTTACGCTTGAGCCAAATAGTTCTATAAGTTTTTGTTGCACTATGTTGTACTCATGGCCTGATATTTCTGTGTAAATTCCGACTTTCCCTGTTTTTATAAATCTTCTGAATATGTCGGACATGAAATTGTTCTCGATGTCCCGAGAGTTTATAAATATTTTGCGGTTTCCTTGAACTACTTCTGTCTCTTTTGTTTTATCGTTTGTTAGAATGATTTGATTAGGGAATCGATTTACTACTGTATCTATGATAGTATTGGAAAGTGGTCCAATTGTTCTTCCTCTTGTGAATGAACGGTTGCGTCGGTGCTCATGTTATCGTCTTGGATTTGTCTCGTCTCAATGGCGTTTATTTCTTTAGTATCCGAATTAATTCTGCTCAGGAAATCTGCAGCATTGTTTTCCTTTCCCTTGACATAATCGATGTTTATGTCGTATTCCCCTATCTGTAATAGCCATCGCTGTAGCCTTGGATTAATGTCTTTTCCTTTATTTTTAATGTATAGTCATTTCAGCGGTTGATGGTCTGTTAATAAATCAAAATGTCTTCCGTAGAGGTACGGTCGGAAGTAGTTTACCGCCCATATTATTGCATATAGTTCTTTTTCCGTGGTACTGTAACGTATTTCGTGTTCGTTAAGTGTTCTACTAGCGTAGCTAACGGGGTGGCCGTCCTGTGTAAGAACTGCGCCTATTGCGAAATCGCTTGCATCTGTTGCTAACTTGGATGTTTTATTGAAGTCTGGGTAACTCAAAAGGGGTGCTTGTGTTAAGAGCAGTTTTAATTTCTCAAATGCATCTATATACAATGGATCGTTTATATTGATTTTCTGATTTTTCTTTAGATACTTTGTCAGACCATATGCAATCTTTGCGTAATCCTTAATACATTTTCGGTAATAACCGGTTATTCCTAAGAAGCTTCTGATTTGTTTTATTGTTTTGGGAAGTTTTAGTTGTTGTATAACTTCCACTTTATTCATATTGGGGTTTACTCCTTCGGTTGTTAGAGTGTGGCCCAAATATTCAGTGGTTCTTGCGAAGAAGTTGCATTTGTCTATTTGGATCTTTAGGTTGTGTTTCCTAAGTTGTTTGAATATTTTTTGTAGGTTGTCATAATGTTCTTGAATGCTTGTACTAAATATCAATATATCATCAAGATAAACGACACAAATTTTATTAATGAATTCCCTTAAAACCGAATTTATCAGCCTCTGGAAAGTGGCTGGGGCATTTTTGAGCCCAAAAGGCATTCTTCTAAACTCGTAATGTCCCATCGGAGTGGAGAAAGCTGTCTTTTGTCTGTCGTTCTCTGATATTAAAACCTGATGAAATCCTTTTGCCAGGTCGAGGGCAGTAAAATACTGTGCCCTTCCTAATTTTCCTAAAATATTTTCGATGTTGGACATTGGAAACTAATCACTTATTGTGACTTCGTTCAGTTTTCTATAGTCTATGACTATGCGCCATTTCTTTTTGCCGGAATTATCAAGCTTTTTGGGGACAATCCATAGCGGGGAATTGTATGGTGAATTGCTTTCTACTATTATTTCTTGTTCTAGCATTTCTTTTATCTGTCTTGTGATTTCTTCCTCGTGTATTTGAGGGTAGCGGTAAATTTTGGAATAGACTGGCTTATCTGATGTTGTGATGATTTGGTGTTTGATTTCATGTGTATGTGATAGCTTATCCCCCTCTTGAAAAAATGAATCCTGATTTTCTTTTATAATTTTTTTTAAGTAGGTTTTTTCTTCTAAATTCATGTCTTCTCTTAAGAGTTTATTGATTGTGGTTTTGTTTACATCTGTTTCTTCTAGTAAATTGATATCATCGTAGTCGTATGGACAAGAGTTTATGAACTTAGTTTTTATGCCGTGTATCTCTAGATATTTTTCTTTCAAATTAATTATGGCTTCCATAGGTGTGAGTAGGTTTTGGCCAATAATGCCGTCAAACGCTTTGTTTTCGAATTTTGTAAGTTTCCAGGCCATGTAGTTGTTTTCCCCGAATTCGAGAGGTAACTTAGTAATAATTTCGTAATTGATTTCTTGTTTACCGGTAAGTGTGTTAAACGTTATAGGCTCTTCTAGTTTCATTCTTTTATATTGTTGGAGTTTAGTTTGATCCAACAGGGATGTTGATGAACCGGTATCAATAAGACATTTTAATTTATTATTGTTGATGGTTAACTGCACTTATGCAAAATATTGCACTCCCCCATGATACAATAAACAAGGCACACTAAGTACGGAAAGCAATCTCCAAAATTATAGGCAAATTCAATAGGTAGTGGCAGCATCGCAGCTGATTAAATTTTTTCCTTTTGATCATTGGCGAATGGGCATGCTGCTTGTCAAGATGGCCGCCCACTTCCTGTGGGTTCTGTTCAAGGCGAATTAATAAAGGTGGCCTTGTTGGCCCAGCTGATTTGATTTTTTTTAATTCGCCGTGCAACTTGATTGTCAAAATGGTTTGTTTACATTTGTGTTTCCTGTTACGAAATTCGTTATTCAAATTGTGCTTTACATTGCGATTGCGAAATTTCAACCAATTTACGAATTTTAATCGATTGAATTCAAAATTGTATGAGGCGGCGTTGTTGCATGATGCTTCATGATTGGCTGGGAAGCGAGAATTGTTCGTCAAATTGTCTGGCTCATCTGAAAAATATGATATTGCGTCATGTTGTAATGAATGAATGAATAAATGAATGTCTGTTGCGGTACTTGTGATGCTGGGCAGTATTGCACCAGCATTTGTGTTTTCACCAGGGGACATTGACTCCTGTGTCGGTGCTTACTTGTCATCGTTAGCGGCGTTGACAGAGCTGGCACGCGATGTTCGATGAGCTAATATTTCTATGGGCACTGCGGGAAGAAAAATATTTAGATTTCTGATAAAACGACGAGCATTTGCTGCTCACCAGTTTACTCGCACTTGTCTTCCTCATCGTCGTGGTGGCAGAGTCTATACTAGTCTTGAAACTCCTGTAAAATGAATTGGCAGCACTCATATAGACCTGTCACATCAAGACCAATCGCTGTCACATCAGGACCGGGCAGGCAACATGCTTCCCACCACGAAAGATACTGCGCAGATAACGTTGTCTGAGAAAGCTTTTGTCGTATGTTCTCGAAAAGTCAATAGAACATGCAACTTTGTTTCCTAAAGCCCGAAAAATTGTGTGGTGAAACTGATTTTATAAGTTTTTTTGTTATAGCACAAAATTATTCAAGCACCAAAATAGATTTAAATCAAGAAAATTAATGTATCAAAATGCGTTTTGATTAATATTCGCTTTAGTAGATTATTTGAAGAAATTTCTTGTTTGCACAAGTACATAAAAATTGTGTTTATTTCAAAAATTTATTGCGAACGGGATTGCGTTTTGCGGTGCTGTCTTATTTTTAATCTTGCGCATGTTATGTTCGCACTCACATTGCATCCGATGAATGCTCTTTGTAAGAAAAAGAGGTGTTCTCATAAAAACATAAAATAAAAAACCATTTGTGATTCTGCACATGAGAGACAGTTTTTAGGTGGAAAACTCTTGAAATTGATTCACTCATAGAATCAAACAATATGTGGACGTATCTGATGTTTATAAAAAGGGCTTTTTGACATATAACAATATTTACTTATATAATATCAGACTTCATTGTTATAAAGTTGAGCTATTTCTAATTTACCCCGAGCAACTAGCAGGTTGACGACGAATAAACAAATAAGCAGATATTTACTCACCATGGCTTTTACTTATTGGCAGCACAAAATATGTATGAGAAACACCGTCGGAAGAATGCCGAAATGCAGCAATATCACAGGCAACGAACAAACTTTAATGATGCAAACCTTCTTGTATTTTCCTGTAACATGTAATATTCTTCCGAATAGATTTCAGCATGAAAGTTAAATCTGCGGTCCAACTTCCAATCGCGGAAATTTTCACAACAAAGAAACAGCTGATATAGGTTCACCATGGTTTTTACTTATTGGCCGCACAACAATTACATACAAAGTGACGGCAGAATAATGCCAGAAAGGTATCAACAAAAGCAACTGCGAATATGATTTTATGATGGCAAACAATTTAAATATTCAGTTAGAATCGAAAACGCACATAAATTCTTGTTCCGGGATAGTTTTTCATATAAAATAGTAGGGGTATTCACACCGACCTCGTTACTTTGTTAGTTCGGTACTCGGTAGTTTTTTCGTGTATTTTGGTCTTTGTAAAAGAATCGAACAAAAACAAAATACACGTAGAAAACTACCAAGTACCGAATTAACGAAGTAACGAGCTCGGTGTGAATACCCCTAGTATTGTTTGTCAAAGGCGGCGATACCGGCAAATTCGCGAACAATTAACAGCTGATTGTTTTCCACCTCGCATTTCAGCAGGATCATCAAAAGGAAATTTATATGAAAATTTGCTCGTATATAATGCACAACTGTAGCGACATAAACTAAAATGAACAATATTCGTTGATTGCAAATTGCTAATTACTTGCTGTGGAACTTCCTCTGTAGTAAAAACTTTCTTCCAGGTCATATATAAATGAAAACCCAATGTTCATTATTTTGCATTTTCAGAAGTCCGCGAGCTGCCACGTCTAAAAGATAAATTTTTGGCGCGGAAATGTATCTATAAAAACAGCTGTGTACTTATTCACCACTTTTTCATAGAGAGAGCAAAATTAAATTTGTATGAAAAATTACCAAAGAATTTTGCAAAACCACAAGAAAACAACAAAAATGCAAGAGGTCGCATGCGAATGAAATAGTTAACAATTTGAAATTGATTAATGAGCAGAAAATCGTATTTACTATTCCTTTTTAGTGGAAATCAGTTGTACGACAAATTCATTTCAGCGGGCAAATAGCGAACAGCTGCTTTGGCTGCTCTCTCACTTTTATTATCTAAATACGCAAAGATAACCATATGTCAAGGCGAATTCATACAGGTGATAGCGTAAGGGCAGCAACAAAATTTCAATGTATTTTGTTTTCTGGGTCTAGATTGTCAAAATCAGCCAATCAGAATAAAGCTTTATTTTTTCATTTTTAAACTGTCACAGTTTTACACAGGCATTTTGACAATCTAGACCTTTTCCACCACAAAAAATCAAATCAGCTGATTCAACGAGGTCACCTGTATTAATTCGCCTTGCCATATGTTCAAAATTTTTTGGCAGATTGGCCGTGTTGGGGTTGTCGGCACGATAGTGAACGAGAGAAGTGAAAATTCAAGTGGATTAGCAAAATTTACCAGCACAAGTAACCAATGCAATTTCGGCTCGATACTTACTTGGATTAGTGGGGACACCAATCAAACGCGAAAATGATATGACAAATCCAACGAAGAGCGAGCACCAGAGCCAAAAAATGAGAAGTCAAACGATGTGTTGTATCACAGAACAAACAATATACAGAATGCGCATCTGGTGTAAAGAAAATTTTCTTTGCGGGTTTCAGCGGTACGGCCCGTTTGTGGATGCGGGGGGAAGCAGTAAAGGGGACGAGGCACAGTAGTACTTCGGCTATACGAAGTTTTGTCGCTGGCTTCAGCAAACTTAAATTTTCGAAGATCACCTTCATTCTCTGTTGGGGTGTTCGACAAGGAACATCAATTGCGAGCTGTGCTCAGTGTTGCCACTAACACATTTTTTTCCTACCAAAATTGGTCCAAAATCAATCTCAGCCTACCAAAATAAATTTGTTAGGCATTTTGCATTTTTTTAGCATTTTGATCATTGTAATGAATTTTCAACTTAAAAAAATAGAGCAAATAAATTGATATACCTGTCCATGATTCGTCTTCTTGCACAGCTCCTTTTTCAGTGAATGAATAAAAGCCTCGAAAATCTGCTGAATTTAAACTGAAGCTTTGAGAAAAACGCTTATAAAATTATTTTCTTTTAACTACAGTGGACCTCCAGTATAACGAACTTTCCATTTAACGAATTTTCGACTTAACGTACGGCCAAATTTTTTCCATTGATGGTTCTATATTACGAACAAAAGTGAAATTTGCTATTCGATATAACGAATATTTATGTTGTTTTTCACTCTTCGAATTGTATTTATTTGAACATTTACATTCTTTGCAATAACAACAACATTTTCATTTTTCTGTTTGTATGCATTGCAGATCATTTTCACAGGATTTGCTTTGCGTTCGGTCGGCTTTTTTCTTTTAAAAATTAAAATTTCAATAATTAATCAAGAGAAATTGCCATACAGAAAAGTTTACTTGCGGTTAAGAGGCAATCGCTCATCGAAGACTTTTTCACTGTACACACATAGCCATATTTGTATTTTGAAAACGCTGGAATAAAACAAGATTTGTGTAACCTTCTGTCTGTCCTTTGCTCAAAATTGCGATCGCTATTCTTTGGGGTCAGGATGACCCCAATCAAATGGTTATATAATTTACTGACAAAACATAAAGAAATGTTACACATAAACCGCAAAAGAAAAGAGGAAAGCTCCGAAAAGTGATTTTTCTCGATTTGTTATTGGGTTGTAAGCGCGAAGACGCCGTAGCTCAGCTGGATAGTGCGTTGGGCCGCGAGTAAAATGCGACGCTCGAACCCAGGTTCAAGACACCAAAAAAAAAATGAAAAACAACAATTTTTCTTCCGGCAGCTGTCCTTTCAGCAGGAAATGGCAAACCTTTGAGAGTAAAATTGCCTATGAAAAAGCTCCCAACTCACCGTTCGGAATCGGCATAAAACTGTAGGTCCCTTCCAACCTTGTAAAAATTCGCACGCACAACACGGATGGTTGCGGGTAGCTAGGCCTTAGTCGCGGTATCGAACTGTCATGCCATTCAATTAATTATTATTATTAAGCGCGATTAAGGGGGTCTTCTGTAGTAACACTTTCAAAAAATCGGTTTTTTTTTTTTTGCATTTTTCAACAGATAATGTATTTATCTATCCTATACAAAAAGGTTTTTAAAGATTTCGGACGGGAAACTGGTTTTTTCAGGGGGGTTTGTGACTCCGCTGAGTTTGGCGCGCTCCCGGCGTGCCGTGCTTTAAATGCGTTTTTCTCGAAACCACGTTTTTCGGACTGGTTCACACGATTTATAATGATTGAGCAAACGGATTTCAATAATTTTTTTTTTCAAATGCTCAGAACTGTTGTCGCTATCGTCCGACGAGCGGTTTTTTCGATATTAATATTTACAAGTTTTGAATGAATTTTTTTTCGTCGAAAAAATTGGCCAAAAAAAATTTTTCAACTTCCGAGTTGCGCTATTTTGAAATTTATTATGAAAAAAAAAAAAACTCCCGTCGGACGATAAAAGCACTCGTATAGATTACAAAAAAAAAAAAATTTTTCAATTTCATTGTTTCAGACTGGTGCAATCGAGTGAACCGTCAACACATGTTTTTTTGGAGGGCATGACTTTGCGAGGCTGTAGTGCAGCAACTAATGTTTATTTTTACAAACTTAATACAGGATTTTGTAGTTAAAAGTACAATAAAACTTTTAAAAAAAACCGCATTGAAAAATATTAAATACTTTCTTTACAGCGAAAATTCGAAAAACGGCTAAAACAAGAGCCGTTACTACAGAAGACCCCCTTAACACTAAATAACACAAGTAGACGACCGCTGACCCGTTTTTTAATTCCGCCTGGGGTCAAATAGACCCCAAGGGACAGGCAGAAGTTTAAAAACTGAATATGTGGGACTTATTTCTTTAAAAAGATGGTTTAAAACAAAAAAAATTTCGATCGATTTAACGAATTTTTCGATTTAACAAAGTGGTGGTACAACATAAGATTCGTTATATTGGACGTCCACTGTATTTGTATATATTATAAAAAGACAATATGATAAGTTTAAAGCTCAACGCGAACTTAAATTCAGCACAATTTCTGACATTTTGTTTTTTTCTTTTATACATCCTTCCTCAAACACAGCGTTGGCACATAAATGCATATCGAAAGCTAAAATGTTTGAACTTTTGCATGTACAATTTTTCACAAGCTACAGAGTCATTTTAAAATCATAAACAAATTAATAGAAAATTTACTAATGCAGTGTGTTGCCTACCAAAATTCCTTAAAAATCACAACAAACCAACCAACCTACCAAAGTCTTAATTTATGAAACGAAACTACCAATTTTGGTCCAATTGGACCAAAACGGCAACACTGGCTGTGCTGTGCTGATTTGCACGAGACGGCGCGCCGCGGCGTACCGTTTGCAAATTCGAATATGCAAGGGTGTGTGTCCGTGTGAAAATAAACGTGAGTTATGGACATGTCTGCCACCTCAGATATAACCGAAAATATATTACTGATAATGTTTAGTGCACTAAATAAACAAAGTCTGTGCACTAAACAAATGATATCAGTGCTTAGCGGAAAATGTAACGCTGTACTAATGATAAGTAATTAGGCTGTCTTCAGCATTAGTCGTAAGAGACAAAACAGTGCCTGCGCTGCACTGATAATAAGTAAGATATAGCAGGTAGTCAAAGTTGTAGAGTGCAGTTTTGATGCACAAAACTGGCATTCTGGATCCACCAGTCTCGGGCGAAAGTCGATCCACGACTCCGTCCTTAAATAAAGTTATTGAGGAAAGAATAAATCTTTAACCTTCAATTAACAACTTAACTCGTGCGTGTTGCTTGTGTATGCGCTGAGGCGATTGGAAACAATACGAGCAACTGCACAAGATGAAAAGCAAATTGAATTTCCATGACTTTCGGTACTGCTATGAATAATGAACCATGTGAATTCGCAAAGGCGTACAGTAGAGTGTGCGTTCTTTATTGATACAAAAACAAAACCATGAATTTCTGCTGTGCAATGTTGGGATTCATGTTGGCTACGTTGCCTTCTGGCCTAATAAAATTCATACCGATAAATTTTTCAAATTCATGTATTAACAGCCCAATTCTTAATAAATTCACCATATTGACTATTTGTCAAGTTCTTACTATTTGTCAAGAATTGGCATTCTATTTCTAAAAGTAAAAGCTCTTTAATTGATAAATTGTCAAAAGTGTAAATGCTATTGAGAATAGCTTACAAATTGAAATTTTTTGTTAATTAAATTAACAAAACAAAAAATCAATTTAATTATTGGTATTTATTATTATTATTAATTATTAATTATTGTTATTTATTGTTATTATTCTTATTTAGTTGGTATTTATAACTTTTTCTTCATTATTTATTCCTTTTATTTTCTTAAAGTTTATATCATTTAGTATTTTTATGTGTTTTTTAGTATTTTTATTTTATTCTTATTTTTCGTTTTACTTGCAATGTGTTCTTTTAGCCAAATGCAATTTTTTCCAAGCAAAATTATTAAAAAGTAATCTAATATAAATTAGATTATTAGTTTAGATTAGATGAGGAAAGGCTAAAGCCTGTGGTTGTTGTTGTCGCTGGCTAACAACTGAAGTTAGAATAAATTTTTGCTTTGGCTGATTTCTGTAAGGAGCTCAACGACTCACAATACTACGATTAAAAAACCGCCAATTGTGGGAATAAGTTTGGGCAAAATAACCAGAGTTTATTACGATTTTAGGATTTTAAGTTTTCGGGGTTTAGTTACATTTTTCTTTTCTAAGGCCCATGAACAATGCTTCCTGAGAAGAACTAAGATCATAAAATCCAAAATTGTGTTTTTATGATCAGGACATGTGGAAAACCATTGTGGTGTAGCATTTTGACATTTAACTTTTATTAAATTTTTTATGCCTAGAATTTGTGGCTGTTTTTCAAAAATGCTGCGGAAAATTGAAATGTGTACTTTGCTTATCTCTAATAGAATTTGCGATGGACTAATAAGATTGCCGAAATCTTTGAGAGAGTTAAAGTTTTTGTGAAATATGAAAAGTTCACTAGGAACTGTTAGTACCTCATCTTCTTTTCTCAATTCACCTGCACATGTTTCACAGTTTATTTTGGGAAGTATTTTGTAAACAACATAACCCAAAAAATATCTTAAAGACGCTAAATCAATGGTAAATTCAGAACAGTTCTGAAAATTATCATTTAATATGAAATCGGCAAGGATGGCTGTATTATTATCCACTTCGAAATCATCGGTTTGACTAGTTTCTTCGTTATGTTCAGGAGCTGAGTCGAGATTTAATACGATATTAGAAAGCGTTTCAAACGTAGTATCATTTAATTCTTCACAATTGCTGTGGGAACTCAATTGCACAATTTTGGCGGCCATTAAGCGTGCTAATATATTATTAATATCAGCCACTGATGGATTTATATTATTACCACCTTTTTGTCGTAGTATAGAAAACATATTTTCAAGTTTGTCTTGGTTCAATGTCCTTGTCATCAAAAAAAAAATTTCGGATTTTTTTTCAAAAAGCTCGTCTACTAATAGCAAAACAGCTTTTAGAGTAAGTTTCATTCCATCTAGAAAAAATAGTTTTTTCTTTTTGTCAACAAATGAGATTTCATCCAGGTATTTAAGGAAGAACTTTATATACTCATGTGATAAGCTGTTGAGTTGAATCGCAGATCTGTAAAAATTTTTGGAATATAACGATCCACTGTTTAGGCAATCAAATATTTTGTCAATATTTTCTATAAAGCTGGCCGTAGATAAAGCCAATTCTTTAGAGCAACTTTTGAAACCTATAGTTTCAGCAGTTGTCCTAATAGCAGCTTGAACAGTCCTGCTGAAAATTTGGGTTGCCAGTTTTACTTTCATTTTCTCGAAAGAATTTGGAAAAATGTGTTGGCTGGTTAGTTTAGGACACATTTTTGTTGTTGATTTAAGTTCCATTTCAAATAGTTCCTGAACTACCCTAAAACTTGCAATTCCATTTGGTGTAGCTAAGTCGCATTTGAGCCAGCCATTTCTCAATGATTTAACAAGATGCGGGAAATCATATATATACAGAACACTTTTCCATCATTATACATGAAAAAAGGCCTTTCCAAAGTTACACCCATATCCGAAAAGCACTTCCTATTGGAAGACCCTTGGTCACAAGTTATAACTTTTACTGTGATGCCAAAACTATTAAGAATTTTTAAATTTTCCAGAACTATATTTTTTAACATATTTGCAGAAAGTCCGTTTTTGGAAACAAAGTAATTTAGTACCAATGACCAGTTAGAAAACATTGATTTGACCATAAAAACACATAATTGTTTTCCTATTTGGCTTGTCCTTTCAACTCCATTTTCTTCATACCCATCAACCAAATCTAATTTAGGATTATATCGTAATTCCTTTCTAATTGCCATTTCATCCATTAATAGAATCATGTTGTTTTTTTCGCTCTGGGTCAAATCCAAGCACCGTTTTCTTATAACCTCAAAAGCAGAGTTCTTAAAACCTGGCTGCAGGAACTTAACAGGGGCCCATCGATTAACAGTCGAGATATGGGGCAAATTTAGATTTAGTTTATTTCTTAGAAATTGATATGTCGACTGCGAGACATAATAAATATTTTGAGCCAAATCTTTTACATCTTCCGTATATTCTTTAGGACGGGAACTAAGAAGAAGCTTACAAAATACCTTTGATTCTTTGCTCACGTTATTATAAGAGTCGATACGTTGGAGCACATCTGACTTTTTTGGTAATTTCTTCTGGTTTTTAATGTTTCTGTATTTTGCCAAAATGTTGTAATATTCTTCCTGTAAAAATTTACGGATTTAGCATATGATTCGCAATTATTACAATACCCATCTACGGACTCACTTTTTCGTTTCTTTTTAGTTGAACAATCGGGCTCTGAAAACTCATAAGTTTCTTCGACATTTTCCAAATTAAATACAGGAACTGCTCCAGATTTTAAATATTTTTTCCCAATGTCAAAACTTGAGAAGTGATTAAAGCATATAAATAATGGTTTGGTGTATTCTATAGTTTTAATGCTACATTTTTCTCGCCAAATTTGGCCCATAGCTGAGTCATAGGGCGGAAATTTAAACATTTTAAGTTTTTCATCATCCCGTCTAGATTTTCGGCAACATGTTATGCAGCATTGAACCCCTGACTTTAATAAATTTTTACCCACCCGGGGTAGTAAAATTTTACTCGGAGCCGGATCCATTTTTCGTATACTAATAAAGTCAATGAATATGCCAAATCAAAGGTAATATAATGACCAGAAAGGATCAACTACGTAAAAATATCTATACAAATTTTTAATTTGGATCAACCACGTCAAAAAAATAGCAAAAAATTCAAAATCGGAATCAACCACGTTAAAATTTAGACAAATAATTATACTTGGAACTAGCCTTGTAAATATATTTGTACAAATTTTTATTTTGGATCAACCACGTCTAAATATTTGCAAAATTTAATATCAATTAATCTAAGTGCAGCATGAACAAAAAAACGACCATTCAGCTCGAAGATTCGATTGATAATGACAATAAACAAAATCGCCGGCACGTGCTCGCTCTGCGCTTGCTTTTTTACAAACAAGAACAAGAAGCGGACAGACAAAATTTGCATAAGAAAAAGTGACTGGCGAACGCTTTGCCAAAACAACCACCATATCAAAGTGCCCGAGTAAAGCCAAGCATGTGAAGTCAGCGCCAGCGATCGCTGTCAGCGCACACAATTATGCGAACGACTGACCACATCAACATAAAGCAAATTATGAAAGCTGACTTCGAATTAAGAAGTGTGCCGAAGTCATCGCGAATATCTTCGAATAGCCGAAGTCTCTCGGTTCCATATACATTTTCCTCATCTTTGCTGCTCCCGCCCGCGTCCGAAACAGCGTTGCCACAAGAAAAAACAATTTATAACCAGGAACAAAAATAAAAATAACCAAAATGTAACAAAAATAACCAAAATGTTCATTCGACATAAACAACATAAATAACTCATACATAACTTTGGGTAGTACGGTAGTACAGATGATGAAATAGTAGTAAAATACTATTATAGTAGTCAGGGGCGTAGCCAGAACTTGGTCATGGGGGGGTTTTGAAAATTTGTTTGCCAATTTAATATTGAAAGGTGATTTTTTAGCAACTTTTTTTTGGCAACACTGTTTTTGGCAGCTTAGCTGTTTTCGTGTAACATGTTACTGTCAAACATGTTCAGTTTGGTCTATGATTTAACCATGAATCGACTTACAAACGAAAAATGCTTGCAGGTTATTGAATTTTACTACCAAAATTCATGCTCGGTTAAGAAAGTGCATTGTGAACTTCTTCCATTTTATGGTCAGTTTGGGCGACCTTCTGAGGCAAATTTACCAAATTTACATTATTGGACATTAAACCACCAACACGCATACATAGAGTGCGGACAGAGGAAAATATCGCAGCTGTATCCGCCACACAGCACGCGAAACAATGGCCCAATTGAGAGGCGAGTTCGATGAACAGTTTATTTCACGTTTGGGGCCCGGACAATTGGCAATTAGATCGTGGGATTTACGTCTTTAGACTATTTATTGTGGGGCTATGTTAAGGCTCATGTCTATAGCGACAAGCCCGCAACGGTTGACGCACTAGAAGCCAATATTGAAGAATTTATTCGTGAGATACCGACCGATATTTATTTATTTATTTATTTATTTCATTAATTAGCCAATGAATACAGTAAAAATTCTTAAGGCTAAGTTGAACACATTTTAATTGAGATTTGTACAAACGTAATAAAAGAGAAAGAGAAAGAAAAAAAAACAAAGTGATGCTACTTATAGAAAAGATTTAATGAATACATGAATTGATTTTTTGAAACTGAGAGATCAATATCAAATTTAGAAATTCTATTGAACTCAATTAAGGCTCTGGAGATAGGTGCATTTCGCGCATAAAGAGCCCTAAAAACACCTACATGGAAGAGCTCAGAGCAACGAAGAGCTCTAGGCGTAATATTCAAAAAAATCCTCTCGAGGAGAGTGGGACAGTCAACCACACCACTGAGTACATCAAAAATGAAAGATAAAGACAGGATTTGCAAAGATTTTAAGTTAATCAATAGGCAACGCGATTCGTAGCTGGGCATAGGATCAGTAAAGCGTAAATTACGCAATGCAAAGCGAAGGAAAACTTTTTGGATCCTCTCAATCCTAGCCACATGGCACGCAAAATATGGAGACCAGATGAAGGAGGCAAATTCAAGCCTGGAACGAACTAGTGCCGTATACAAAAGCTTTAGCGTGTATGGGTCAGTGAAATCCGAGCTATGACGCCTCACAAAAGCAAGCATGGCATATGACTTAGAGATAACAAAATTAATATGATTAGCAAACGCAAACTTCGAGTCAAAGATTACGCCCAAATCTTTAATTTCATCAACACGCATCAGGGGCGCCATGGAAATGTGATAAGAGGTGTCAATGACTTTGTAACGTTTTGAAAAGGTGACTTGAAAACACTTGTTTATATTCAGTGACAATCGATTTTTGATACACCAATTGCTGACATTATCAATATCAATCTGCAGCAATTGGGAATCGTAGGAGTTTCTGATCAATGAGTAGATCTTTAGGTCATCCGCATAAAGCAGAAACTTAGCTGTGGAGAAGCATGTGCAAATATCATTAATGAATAACACAAAAAACAGCGGGCCCAGGATGCTACCTTGGGGTACCCCAGAGGAAGCAACGAAAGGTACCGACCTAACATTGTCGACAACAACCACGCACCTACGATTGTTTAAATAAGATGCAATCCAAGTCAGAAAAACTGAGTGGAAACCCATACACGCTAATTTATTTATCAGTATAGCATGAGAGACCCTATCGAAAGCCTTAGAAAAATCAGTATAAATCGTATCAACCTGGGTGCCAGATTGAAAAGCAGAAATGCAGTCGTCTGAGAAAACAGCTAGATTCGACACTGTTGAGCGTCCCGGAATGAAGCCATGCTGCTCCGGACATATTGAATTCTTTACAGAAAATAGTAATTTAGCTTGGATGATGCATTCAAAAAGTTTTGATGTTGCAGAGAGCTTTGAAATGGGTCTATAATTGCTAACGTCATTTCTGTTACCACTCTTGAAGATTGGAGAGATAAAAGCCAGTTTCCATGCATCAATGAAAGTTCCCGATGAAAGAGATTTGTTAAAGATGACCAGTAATGGGTACACTAGAGAGTCACACTTCTTGTACAAGGCTGCAGACAGGCCATCAACATCCATTTGTAAGGAAGACTTAAGTCGGGCAATGCCATTGAGCACATCTTGAGAAGACAACTCAAGCTTGCCAAAATCGAGAGATTGTTTTATATTGAACGAGACATTATTATCGCTACTAGATTCAGCTGTGAAATTGGACTTAAAAAACGACGCAAAGAGATTAGCTGAGTCGACAGGAGTATTGGAAACTTTGTCGTCAAGAAAAAGTGCCGAGGGAATACTGGAGCACGATTTTTTCGAGTTAACGAAATGCCAAAATGCTTTCGGGTTAGATTTTATGTTGGACTCAAAGCTTAGGATATAATTTCTATGCAGAAATTTATCCAAACAAAGGAATTTCTTAGAATATTTTTTATACAGGTTGTAATAAGCAATATTGTTGCTTTTCTTGAATTTACGATGAAATTTGTTCCTCTTGTTGCGAAGTTTCGACAGAGCAGCATTGTGCCAAGGCACTTTATATTGTTTTTTCGTTATAGCAGGGCATATGCTTTTGCAGACATCTACCACAGTAGTCCTAAAGATCTCAAAACGCTTAGCAACATCAAGATGAAGAAACAAATTATCCCAATTGATGTTCATCAAAAGATCATTCAGTTTCAAAAAATCGCATCGCTTAAAATTAAGGGATGATTTTGAATTAATATTACTGACTTTAGAAAATGTATAAAATTCCAGATCAAGCACAAGAGGTATATGATGCATATCAGGTTTACTAATGGGAAATGTACATTCAAGTAAAGAAAAATTTACAGTGTTACTTAGGAATATTAAATCTAAAGTACGACCTAGTTTATTTGGAAAACAATTAATTTGCATGAGATCTATACTTAAGAAACTATCTACTAGATAAGTTTCACTGATACTATTGACATCATAGGCAATAAGAGCAGCTTTGGAAATAGTGCGAGACCAATTAATATTACATAGGTTGAAGTCCCCTAGCACGCAAAGATGATCACCCCTTGCATTGTTCTGAGCTAGTGTTGTGACATTGTCAACATGGGCAGTGTAGAGGTTGTGGCTACTGTTAGGCGGAATGTATGAAGCACAAACAAAAAGGGAGTCAGAAATACCCCTAATGTAAACACAAAGTTGATCAAGTAGCGCATTCTGACATTTAAGTGCAACCACAGAAGCCTGATGCTTACATTGCACAGCAATAAGAACACCACCACCCCTAGCACAGCCAGTTAGATTAAAATCCCTGTCTTTACGAAACACATCGTAGAGATTGGAATCAAAAAACTCATTGAAGAAATTTACATTCAGCCAAGTCTCGACGATGACAATAATGTCGTAGTCAAGATGCGAACTAAATAACCGCAAAATCTGTGACTTAGTTCTAAGTCCAGAAATGTTTTGCATATAGATTTTCAAGCGCTTAACATCAGGAACCACAGGAACAAAAAGTTTACCATTAGCACTCGTTACGGGAGCGGAGGTTGAAGACTGGGTTTCAGAAAAAACTGAAACGGACGTACATTCACATTGGCAGGCCAGATATCGGGAACCAGTAGCTTCTCGTAAGCCGAATCAGGGACGCCAAGCTTAAAATTGACCCGCCTCAATGTGTCCAAAGAGGCATCTTTTTTCACTAACTTATAGCAGTGGAGGAGCTGTTTATCTATGCACGCATGTTTAGCAACATAATTAATAATATTTTCTGCATTTACCGAAGGCACAAAAGACGATATGTGCAGCCACTTTAATCGAACCGCAACATCGAGCTCAGAGCTCAGGTTAGAACCAACAACAACAGGTTGTTTCTTCCTATTGTTCTTCTTCACCTTTATCCACTCAGTAGTCTGATGGTTCGGCAGCACAGGCGGTGTAGTGGGATGTCGCACGGCAGAGGGCTCAGCATCTAGTGGCGTTAATCCAGCAGAAATTTCTGTATCAGCAAGCGGCGCGATCCCAGCAACAGCCGACGACGCGAGAGCACGAGCAGCAGCAGCAGCAACAGGCACAACCCCTTCACAAGGCGGAGCATTTATGCAAACAGCAGCAAGCGACGAATTTACGCACAGCAGCGAGGAAGAAGTATGAGCAGCAAGAACAGCATTTAAATCACTTGTAGCGGGAGAGCGTGACGACGAAACAGCGTGCGCAGCATAAGCGGTGATAGCGGGAGATTGAGAACGCACGGTCTTACTCGCAACTTTAGGCGGCAGCGGCGAGCAGGAGGCAGTAGAGGCTTCCTTAGCAGTAGGCACACGAACATCAGCCACCTTGGCACGGGAGCGGGTAACAACCAGCGTTGCCACAAGAAAAAACAATTTATAACCAGGAACAAAAATAAAAATAACCAAAATGTAACAAAAATAACCAAAATGTCCATTCGACATAAACAAAATAAATAACTCATACATAAATTTCAAGATTTAAGGAGCATTTAAAAGGCTTTTGGCACATATGTATGTATGTTTGACATAAAATAAATAATTAACACGTTCACGCACAGTAAAAATTTCAGTGAGCTGCAAAAATAGACAGGCGATATTATTTTTAATTAGTTGTCAACGTCCGCGAACGTGTTGTTGACTTTTTTTAAAACATAGTTATCGATTTAAACAATGCTGCTTTCTTTTTTACGAGAAACAGCAATGGCTATGAGTTGCTACCATCAATCAATATCAATATTATTGCCACTCCCAATAATATTGTGGTAGATGATACGAGTACATTTGTATCAGCGTGCAATATTCTAAAAAATAACCAAATGGGATAAAAAATCACCAAATAACCAAAACCCATTTTCAAAAATAAAAATAACCATTTTTGGTTAAAAATAACCAAAACGGCAACGCTGGTCCGAAATGAAATCGCAAAATTATTTCAGATGCGCCTTCTGTATACTGTTTATTCTGTGGTTGTATGTAACGAGGTGTTTATTAAGCAAGAAGTGCGTTGTGATTGCGTTGCGGTCTAAAGTGCAAGTGAAGCAATGCATGTACGCAAGGGCCGAAGCTGTGGGTGCCGTTCAACAAAAGAGAGAAAAGCTTTTATGTTGATAACGGCTTACAAAAAAATGCATACAGACGGTACAGAGATGTTACAAGCGGAGACATTGATAGGAGTTTTGGCCTAAACATTGCCGCCACCCTTGCAGTGTCTAACGCCGCAAAACTACGAAAAAAATAGATATAAATATTTAACAATGTAATAACGTTCAATTTCAAATCCAATCTATAGTTATTAGAACATCTTAAAGACTAGGCGTTTATACCGATATAAAGAGTTAATTCATTGAGCATTTCAAAATATAAATTTCTGATTGTAAATAATTTACCACAACCAGGATCAATAAGGATCCATATAAAAGGTTTGTTAACATGGGCCGGAAAGGACCCATCCAAAAATAGAATCCTGTGCCAGAGGTAGGCCAGGGTTACAAATGAATCCAGATCGGATGATCTTGTGGTAGATCTCTGAGCCAAGGATAGCGATACGGCGGTGGATCGATAAAAGTAAGGATCCGCAAGTCGAAAATTCGAAAAACGTTCTGCAACTCGCCCGTCAATGTCTTCCAGAGGAGTTTTAAAGGCGAGCGTATGTTCGATCTTGGCATGCACGTCGATGCGCTGAGATGAATCATGACACGAGACCAGGGTGACTCGGCAAAAGTGATGATGATCAACCTTGGAGACTGGAAGATGTAGCTGGCGTACCATTGACGACTAGATGCGGCTGGTGCAGCAGCAAGAATCTATAAGGATTCGAGCAGGATAGCTGGCGGCACGGACACGTATGAAGACGGAGGCCGTCGGAAAAAGGACGGTGACGCGTTGAACTGACGCACTCGTAACAAAAGGACGAGCTGCGCGTTGAGTAATTAGGCGTTCATTCGCATGGAGAAGCGTATTATGATGACGCTGACAATATCTGCAAACCATTTTGCTAGTGCAGTGTTTCGCGATGTGTGAATGTGCCAAACATCTAGAGCAATAACGATGCAGCAATATAATCCGTAATCGCTTTTCTAAGTTCATCGAAAGGAACTTTTTACAGAAGCGTAGAGGATGAGTGCGTTGACATAATCTGAATTTTTTATTGTTATCGAAAGAGGTCGATGAAGCGTTATCACTCATGGCTACCTATGATTAGGACAACAAAAAATTGTTAAGAAATGGTGGAAGAGTTAGTCCGGCAAGACGATTAATTTCGTAACGGAGCGCGTAATTATTCCTCGTTCGGTTTTAATATCGGCGACGCGGACGCGTTTATCGCTACCGGGAAATACTCGAAGAATTCTTCCCAACCGCCACGAAGTAGGGGGAAGATTTTCTTGACTAACAACAACTAAATCGTCAACAGCAAGATCGCGCGATGGATGTTTCCATTTATATCGCTTATGCAATTCTTTGAGATACTCTTCTTTCCATCGTAAAGCGATCTGTTGACCCAAAGCCTTCATTTTTTCCCATCTATTTCTTGCGCTTTTATCAGAAAGAATTGGCTCGGGGGGACTCAGGAGAGGACACCCAATAAGGAAGTGCCCTGGAGTCAACGCAGATACATCGGTAGGACTTTCTGACATAGTACTAATAGGTCGAGAATTTAAACACGCTTCAATACGAGATAAAACTGTTGATAGTTCCTCGAATGTGTATTTATGAGGAAGAGCCATTTTACGAAAATGGAGTTTGAAACTTTTAATTCCCGCTTCCCATAAGCCACCCATATGAGGCGACCCAGCAGGAATAAAATTCATTCAACAGGCTGATGGGAAAAGTGATTGGAAAATGAATCACGAAATTGCTTTAGAAATGCTTCAAAATCCTTTTTGAAAGCTTTAGAAGCATCAACAAAGTTAGTACCATTATCGGAGAAAATGGTTTTTGGGCAACCACGACGAGAAACGAATCGAATAAAAGCAGCGAGAAAAGCAGGTGTCGAAAGATCACTGACTGCCTCCAAATGGATTGCCTTTGTAGAGAAACATACAAAAATACAACCATAACCTTTCGTTATAAGGCAAGCTCTACCTGTAAAATTCTTCATGTCAAAGGAACCTGCAAAGTCGACACCAGTAATGGAGAATACACGACTAAGCGTAGTTCATTCGGGGGTAAAGCAGCCATGATCTGAGAGGCCTTTCGTTTCTTATCCAACAGACAAGTTTTACATCGATGAATAGTAGATCTAATGAGATTTTTCGCCTTCGGAATCTAATATTCCTGACGAAGCAATCGAAGTAGAAGTGAGTTGCCACCGTGAACCGTGATTTTATGTATAAAGGCAACTAAAAGTTTCGAAAACTGAGAACCATACGGAAGGATAATTGGGTGCTGTTCATCAAAGGAAAGAGTTGGTGCGTTAGCTAAGCGACCATTAATACGCATAACTTGTTCTTTATCCAAAAAGGGATTTAGAGTCAATATGCTGCTCTTAGAATTAAGTGGCTTTTGAGTTAGAAGACAACTATATTCAGTTTGAAAGTGCGTTTTCTGAGAGAGAATTGTCAAGAATTTTCTGGTGTTATGGAGTTCCGCGTTAGACAACACTATTGATGTATAGCCCTTAGAATTTTCTGCAGGACGGTGAGTGCGATAGTAAAACCGAAGTATCAGGTGTACAACTTTGCTTCCGCCGTTTTTTTTTCCAAAATTAAAAGCTTTATTGCGAAAAAGTGCTTACAGATGTATTATTCAAAGTATTGTCCGTCGCTAGCGACAACTTTCTCCCATCTTTCCGGCAATTTTCGGATCCCGGCTCGAAAAAAGGAGTCCTCTTTTGACGCTATCCATGAAGCAATCCATTTTCCAATTCTTCGAAGGATTGAAAATGTTGATCTGCCAGGCCGTGTGCCATCGAACGGAATAGGTGGAAGTCAGAAGGGGCGACATCTGGGGAATACGGCGGGTGGGGCAAGACTTCCCATTTCAGCGTTTCCAGGTACTTTTTGACCACTTTTGCGACGTGAGGCCGAGCATTGTCGTGTTGGAGGATGACTTTGTCATGTCGCTCTTGATATTGTGGCCGCTTTTCTTTTAGCGCGCGACTAAGGCGCATCAGTTGCGTTCGGTAGCGATCTCCTGTGATGGTTTCACCCGGTTTTAAGAGCTCGTAGTAAATCACACCGAGCTGATCCCACCAAATACAAATCATAACCTTGGCGCCGTGAATATTCGGTTTTGCCGTCGACGAAGAAGCATGCCCGGGCTTTCCCCATGATTTTCTGCGTTTAGGATTATCGTATCGAACCCACTTTTCATCACCGGTTACGATTCGATGTAAAAACCCCTTACGATTTTGTCTTTGAAGCAGTTGCTCACATACAAATAGACGGCGCTCGATGTCCCTCGGTTTCAACTCGTACGGCACCCAGTTTCCTTCTTTCTGAATCATGCCCAGGGCCCAGACGTTTTGAAATGGCTTGCTGACTCACTCCCAACGATTCGGCAAGCTCTTCTTGGGTTTGGCACGAATCTTCACCAAGCAATGCTTCTAGTTGTTCATCTTTGAAGGTTTTTTCTCTTCCACCACCATGTTTGTCTTCGACATCGAAATCACCATTTTTAAAACGTTGAAACCACTCCCGACACGTTCTTTCACTCAGAGCAGCATCACCGTAAGTTTCTGAGAGCATTCGATGCGCTTCAGCTGCATTTTTTTGCGAATTGTAACAGAAAAGTAAAACTTCCCGCAAATGGCGAGAATTGGGCACATAAACGGACATTTTCGAGCGTGAATAATACGAAAACAAGAACAACTGTCACTGAAACGGCGATGACAATTCGTTAGGCACTGTCCACACTCACTTTAAAGGCATTACCATCTATGTATTTCAACCAGCCTCAGCCGGTACAGCCACCTATCGGAAAACGGCGGAAGCAAAGTTGTACACCTGATATATATGAGACCACTCGAAGAGCTCTCGAAAATGACGAAAATCTAGAGAGAATGTCTTCCTCAACATTTACGAGCAAGTTGTGTACTGCCACCTTTTTGCTTCGATTGAAGTTTCAAGATGAGTAGGGCTAGAAGATGGCCACTCGGACCTATCCTTAAAAAGCCAGGATGGGCCATGCCACCATAACGAATTCATACTTAAGGCCTGTGGAGTAAGACGGCGACTACATAAATCAGCAGGGTTATTAGGTGAATCGACGTGATACCAATTTCTAGCGTACGGTTTCTCCTGAATTTTGCTAACACGATTAGCAACGAAGGTAGTCCATGTAGATGGTGTTTTTCGAAGCCATGACAAAACAATTGTTGAATCAGTCCAGCAGAAGACATCGTGGACTTTAATATCAAGTTCGGGTAGGAGTGAATCGAGAATATCACATAGAAGTACTGCACCGCATAGTTCTAATCTTGGCAACGAAACAGTTTTGACTGGAGCTACTTTTGTTTTCGATGTAAGTAAGTGGGAGTAGAAAGTAGTAGATGATTTACGTATACGTATGAAAATCGACGCCCCGTATGCTTTCTCGGAAGCATCAGAGAAAGCATGAATTTGAACTTCATCTTGTAAAGAATAGTTCACCCATCGTGGTACCTTAATCAGGTTTATATCCATATATCCATCTAAAAACTGTTGCCATTTTCGTTCAATGGGTTTAGAAAGACAATCGTCCCAACCTATATTCTCAAGCCAGACCAGTTGCATTAAATTTTTAGCAACAATAACTACAGGTGCAAGCCATCCGACAGGGTCAAACAATTTAGCAATCATGGAGAGAAGTTCCCTCTTGGTGTGCGAATCCTTTCGCTCAATAGCAGGAACCTTGAAATAGAAATTATCAGTACAGGCGTTCCAACGTACCCCTAAAGCCTTTGTAGAACTGGAATCTTCGAAATTTGAGAATTCTTCCTTTAATGTATCATGGCACGTTAGAAAGGGGAATTTTTAATGATTTAAAAAATTATTTATTTTTCAGCTCCTTTATTATCAATCTTTTTGAAAATTTTTTTACAAAATATTCATGGTTTAAGGAACACAAAAAAAATATTTTTTTTTTTTAGCATATTGTCTCTTATATAGGTGGAGCTGAAGTCGCGTAACAAAAAAAAAACAAATCCTCCATTGCGGACACTTAATCTCCGAATCGGCTAATCTGAAACAAAAAAACAAACCCGATTCATAATTATTAAGCTTTCGGACACAGGAATTCACCAGAAAAATAAAAAAAACGCTAAAAATAAAAGAATAGGAGCTTTTTGAAAAAAAGTGTCAAAAATTTACTGCGTTTTTCACCTTTTTTCCCGAGAAAAAGTACTTTAAATAAAAAATTTTCTTCAATATTGTGGTCGATTCTTGTAAAAAATAAGTTAATAAAGAGAACTAAAAATTTTTTTTTTAAATCGGTCGAGCCAATCCGGAGATTAAGTGTCCGCAATGGAGGATGTGTTTTTTTTCTACGCGACTTCAGCTCCACCTAGATAAGAGACAATATGCTAAATGCAATATGCTTTTATTGTGTTCCTTAAACCTTCACTATATTGTAGAAAAATTTTCAAAAAGATTGATAATAAAGGAGCTGAAAAATAAATAATTTTGTAAATCATTAAAAATGCCCCTTTCTAACGTGCCATGATACCTTAATAGGTGCTCTTTCGGAAGGTCCACTAGAATTTCTTTGCGATTTGAAGTCCATTTTCTTAAGGGGGGAGGTAAGGGATGAGCAGTTTCGGAAAATCGATTTTTTTTTTACATTTTCTTAAAGTTTAACATTTCAAAAATGTTGTGTCAAAATTTCAAATCAATCGGAGCAAAACTGTCAACATAATGCGCTCCTGAGTGGCGCCTTCTTTATCTCCGAAATGACCACTATTGCGCGCTTATCTTTTAGCGTGCGCTGCCGACAAGCGGGTGAAATATTCAGGTTTGTTGGATTCCCTTTGACATTTTTTATCTCTTTAGACAGATTTCTTAGGATTCTACAAAACTAAGGAGTGCGTCGTTAAAAATTGTGACATGCAATTTTTCTAATAACTTCGTTAATACAAATTCAAATTAAACTTTCTTTGATCAGGTGAGCCATGAAAACTTTGTCATTGAATAGTTTATGTCCATTTATAGCATTGAATGAGACTAGTGGTTGCTGAGATGTTTTAATTTTTCGATGTCACAATTTTTAACGACGCACTCCTTAGTTCAGTAGGTTTTATAGATAAGTTCATATTTCGAGGAGAAAATGAGGAGAAAATCAGTTCGTCTGTACGTCCAATCGAGCAGTTTCCGCGCGGTGCTAGACTCATTTATCGAACCGAATTAGCTACGAATTTTTAACGAAAATGCCGAGAGTATCAAAAGTGTCACGGGAAGATCGGAGAACCTTGAAAAAAACCTTGAGTAGATCGAAAAAACGAGTCGCTCCATGCAAACGCAAAAAAGATGATATTCGTAGAAATAGTGCATCGTCAAAAAAAATTAAAGTCAATACAAATAGAAAAGTGCCACAAGACGCGGATAAACACTACCGTGTAATTGATTTTTTGCTGGTTTTTACTACAATTTCGACTTTAGTGAAGTGTGCTCAATGTAGTGGAAAAGTTTCATTCCAATCGTGTGGAAAAGAAGGACTTGGATTCGAAATTAAAGTTACTTGTCCCAAGTGTGAACCGCGTTACGTGCCATCAAGCCAAAGAATCAGTCGGAGCTACGAAGTGAACACAAGATTTGTTTTTGTTATGCGGATTTTGGGCCTTGGTCTTGCAGCGTGCAATAAATTCTGTGGTTTGATGGATTTGGCAAGTCAATTTTTATCCAAACCGAGTTACTTAGATACCATGAAAAAAATCTGCTCATCTGTCAAAATTACAGGTGCAAAATTTCTGTTCTCTGCCGCTGAAGAAGAAAAAAAATTAACTGTGAGAAATCAAAATTCCGAAAATTTAATTGCTTCTGGAGATGGGACATGGATGAAACAAGGCTATACTTCATTATTCGGAGTAACTTCTCTTATTGGATACTTTACTGGAAAAGTATTCGACATTTTTGTGAGCAGTTCGTATTGTCAGATGTGCAAACTTTGGGAAAAAAAAACTTTAAACGCGTTTTTCTGAAAACCATTTTTTCGAAGTCGGTGAACACGATCCTGCAAAATCTACTCAATGGATTCTTTTCAAACTTGGAACATACTTTCTTGCTATAAAATGCCTCCCCCCTACACTTTTCAAATTTTTCCATTTTTATTTTTAGGTAGTTTTTATTTAAAAAATGGCGGAAAATTTAGCGCAAAATCGCGTTTTTTGCTTCAGTAGCCCACGAATTGTTGAAAAACGCAAATAATAACTTTTCAACGATTGGGGGGGGAGGATTAACTCATACTCTAAGTAAATTGGCCAACTTTTTTGATTTCAGATAATTCTACGCCGACTTATCGTGTTCACCGCACAACGTGTTTTCAAAAAGACGTTCTGGGAAACCCGCTGTCACCGGCTTATATTTCAATATTTTGTTACGAAAATTTCACGAAATATTCTCTAAATGATGCTTTATAATTTAAAAAAAGTTTCAATAAATTTGCTTCAGCTGCATCTCCGTAAAAAATTAGCGAAAAAAGTGTTTTTTGATTCAAATTATCCCTTACCCCCCCCTTAAGGAAAGTCCAGCACCATGTAATGTGTCGATGAGTTCATTCCGAGCTTTTATAGCGGAAGGCAAATCGTGCGCACCGGCGAGAACATCGTCGACATACATGGATCGTCGAAGAACATGTGCGGCAAGGGGATAAGTGTCTTGAGAATCGGCTGCAAGTTGAAGGAGAGTGCGAATCGCAAGATATGGTGCGCAGTTGACACCAAAAGTTACCGTTTGTAATTCGTAATCCGAGACTTCCACATCGGTAGAAGAGCAATGTAGAATGCGTTGGAATGGACGATGCCTTGGGTCGGCAAGAATTTGTCGATACATTTTCTGAATATCACTATTGAAAACAAATCGGAAAAGTCTCCATCTTAGGAGAAGTAACGCTAAGTCAGACTGTAGCGCCGGACCGACGTACAACACATCATTCAAACTATTACCATTGGAAGTTTTATTTGAAGCGTTAAAAACAACACGAAGTTTTGTTGTAAGACTTTCTGCTTTAATGACCGCATGATGCGGAAGATAACAATATGTGACCAAACTCTGATTTGAAGGCGGACCGATTAACTTCATATGCGATAACTGCAAGTATTCGTCAACTACCTGGTCATATATAACTTTGAATTCGGGTTTTTTAAGAAGCGAAGCTTCGTTCCAAAGGAACTGCCGTAAAGCACTATTTCGAGAATCTCCCAAGCAAAGTTCGTTAGGATAATTAACTTTAAAAGGAAGAGAGACAATGTATCTCCCATCTTCATTCCGCCGAGTAGTAGCCATGTAGTTGTCCTCACACCATTGATCAGCATCCGATAGAATCCTTTTCCTGGGGGGTTCTTCAATTTCCCAAAAGCGAGAAAGAATTTTGTCCAACCCAGAATCCGTTGAGATGTCCACCTTCGTTGTAAAACACCTGACTTCGGAATCCGGAATGGGGCCAGTAAGAGTCCATCCGAAAACGGTTTGCTGAGCTGTCAGACTGCCAAGTAGATTGCGATAAATTCCATGGAGCACCACCTGTGGGTACAAGTCAGCGCCGATAAGTACGTCTATGGCGGAAGTCCTCCAAAAGTCTCCGTCTGCCCAATTAAGGTTCGGTAGTTTATGACGTAGTCCTGAATCGACTGTACAGGATGGCAAATTTCCAGTGATTTGCGAAAGTACGAAAGCGAGGGCTTCGATTTTCACGTTTGGATCCGTAGGTGATCCGAGAACAAATGAGCTAAGTCGATTAGCGCTTGCAGAAAACGATTGATTAACCCCAGATATACTGGCTTGTGTAGCAAACGTAGGCAAGTTAATCAGTTTACGAAGGCGATCAGAAATGAAAGATGCTTCTGATCCTGGATCAATTAAAGCCCTAGCAGAATAATTGGTATTCAAATGGCAAATATAGATTTGCGCTGTACCTAAAAGTACACGTTGGTTTCGAGGAAACGCAAGATTCGGAGAATCACTATTCGAAGATGTATTAGTAGTGGACTGTATTTTTTGATGGAAGCTATGAAGCTCACTCGTTTGAGCTACGGAAGAAGTAGAAGGCTGATTGGAGCGAAGCCCCGAAGAAGCACCCGAAGGTTGAAATCCTGGCGCGGTGGAGCGTAACTCGGACGACGCAGGCACTCTAGAAGTAGTGTTAGTGGGACGTAATCCCGACTGAGTCTTCGTAGAAGAAGGTGATTCGCGATGTAACAACGTGTGATGGCGTTGATGACATACGGAACAATTGTAGGCGCTTTTACAATCCTTTAACTGATGGCCTTTCGGTATGCAATTTAAATAGCACTGAAAACGCTTAACACTGGAAAACCGATCGCAAACTTGCATGTTAAGAAAACGTTTACAATTGCGCGATATGTGTGGTTGCTTGCAAAGAACACAGCTTGAATCAACCACATTCGCGTGAAAAGTATGTGTAAGTCGTTTAGAACCGCTAGCCTCGCTAGATGCCGGCTTATTCGAATTTGATTTGTTGGAAGTAGAAGTCTTTAACTCATCGACGCATTCGAGAGTTCGGTATCGCGTAGTAAGAAACTCGTCAAGTTCGCACCACTTTAGTAAAGCAGATTTGTCTTTAACACCTTGCTCCCAAAAAGCAATAGTGCGTTGAGGTAAACGATGCATACACATATAAACAATGATAGGATCCCAATCGGAAGTATTAACGTCGTATAATTTTGGCGAATTCAAACAATTATTAATGCCGCGTTGCAAACTCTTAAGCCCAGAACCAGTTTCAGAAGAAAGAGCTGGTAAATCAAAAAGAAGTTTAATTTGAGCATTAACTAAAATTCGTTTATTATTAAAGGCTTGGTTTAAATTATTCCAAGCGAGCTCGAAACCTTCATTGGTGAGAGGGGACTTTCGAACTATTTGTCTCTCTTCTCCGCTCGTTTTCTGAATGAGGTGATACAATTTTTCGACATTACTCAAACGACTGTTTCTTATGTATATGGCCGTAAATAAATCGCGGAAAGTTGGCCAAGACGTATAATCACCTTTAAAAACTTCAGTATCACAAGGCGGAAGTGCGATATTATTGCTTGAAAAAGGTTCTGATAAAGCAGAACCATCGAGAGTGGATGTGTGACGAGGAGAGGATGAAGCGAGATCGAAGTCATGTATTTTTTCATTAATCTTCGCTAAACATGAAACGTATGTGCGATACGTGCTGTGATATTTCGCAGTGACGACAGCGATATCATCAGCACTTCTTTTCGTTTGCGATCCAAAATATATTTGACATTTTTCATATTGAGCTTTCACGGCAGCCCACAACTCCTTTAGTTCGGAGCTTTGAATTTCTAAAGTGGATTTGCTATGACTACTTGATGGAGTTTCCGTAAAAGCATTTTCAAATTCGAAAACGCGATCAGAAGCATGGGTGAAATCGTCAAGTTTGGACATTCTGGTTTGAATAGAAGAAAGCAAAATCAAAAAGTAAAAACAATCCGCGACCAGAAAAGGTCAATCGAAGCAGCCCAAACTGTTTCACCTTAGCCACAACAAAGGTGTAATGCAAAAAGAGAACGCCAAAAAATGTACGACACAAGATAATGAAAAAGGGAAGAACAAGAGAAACTTAATTCAACGCTTGCTTTATTGTAGAATGTTATAATATTTCGCTTATGCACTTAGAAAATGTAAATGCATTTAGTATGTAGCACAAGTAATTTGTGTTACTCAATAAAAGTTGAATTCAAATAATTTAAAATTTCATGTGTCACCTCGTACTTCAATTTGAATTCAAATAATTTAAAATTGTATTCACGCAAGGCCTACTTGTTCTTTACTTTCTTATGTACGTACCAGCAATTGTTAGTACATGGCAGATATGTACGTATGCACTAGTGGTTGTTGTTGCACTACGGATGTGCACGTATAACAGAAATAGAAAAAAAGGCAAAGTCGCGAAAACGTACGTATAACTGTAGCACTGAGTATACCGAATACAGGGTCACGTGATATGCGCGTAGCTAAAGGTGCTTTACATGCAAGGCACTTTGAATCCGTTAACCTATATGGCGTGATACCTATGTAGAGGTATGTATATATATATTGTTTATTGTTTATTAATTAAGTCTAATCAAATTACACACTTAGAGAAATAAAAGGTGTAAATTCAAACAAAATCGAAAAATATACTTAAAGGTACTTATAATTAGATAACAAGGTGCAAAATACGTTTAACGGTAAAGCGAGATCAATATCCAAAGAATTTGTGAGGCTATTAAATTCAGTTAAAACTCTAGTAATAGGAGCATTTTTGGCATAATTGGTCTTGTTAATGCCAACATAAAAGAGCTCAGACCGCCGAAGAGATCTGGCTGGAATATTAAAACGAATTTTTTCAAGAATAGACGAGCAGTCAATAAGTCCATTAACGATATTATATAAAAATTTCAATGAGAGAAAAGATCTTCTACTAAGTAGAGATTTCAAGTTTAGAAGCTGACAACGTGCATCATAGGAGGGAATCGGATCTGCAAAATTCAGGGAACGAAGGGCAAAGCGAATAAAACCCTTCTGCACTCGTTCAAGCCGATTTATGCTTAAGGCATAAAATGGCCTCCAAATGACGGCTGCATATTCTAGCCTGGAACGAACAAAGGCGGAATAAAGTAACTTGAAAGTATAAGGGTCAGAGAAGGTAGAACAGTTGCGACGAATAAAGGCTAACATAGAATAGGATTTGGAGATGGTAGAGTCAATATGTTCAGAAAAAGAGAAATTAGAATCAAAGAAGACACCCAGGTCTTTGATAACACTGACCACTTTAAGCCCAGAGTTTGAGATAGAGTAGGAGGCAGGAAAAGAAATACGTTTTTTAGCGAAAGTTAGTTGGAAACATTTTTTGGTATTAAGAAAGAGACGATTTCTGACACACCACTCATTTAAGATGTTAAGCTCAGATTGAAGCGCAGAGGAATCCTCAGGGGTTCTAATCTCAGAGTAGATTTTAAGGTCGTCTGCATACAATAGAAATTTGGAGGTTAAAAAGCACGAACAAACATCGTTAATATAGAGCACAAATAATAGTGGACCTAAAATACTACCCTGGGGAACACCGGAGGTCGCCATAAAAGGCTGGGAAGAGGTGTTGTCAAATGACACAACACAGAGACGTTCACTAAGATAGGATTTTAACCATTCAAGAAACTCAGAATGAAAACCAAGACTAGAAAGCTTAGCAAGTAAAATTTTATGGGAGACTCTATCAAACGCTTTAGAAAAGTCAGTATAAATAGCATCAATTTGTAAGCCCTTCTGAAAAGCCGAGATGCAATCCTCAGAAAAAACCGCAAGGTTGGTTATAGTGGACCGACCGGATACAAAACCATGTTGATTAGGGCTAATTATATTTTTAACCGCAAAATAAACCTTATCTTTAATGATGGTTTCAAACAGTTTAGAAACTGTGGATAACTTTGAAATTGGTCTATAATTGGACACATAATTTTTTTTGCCACTTTTGAAAATTGGAGTAATTGAGGCTTTTTTCCAATCATTGATAAATACTCCAGATACGAGAGACCTATTAAAGATAATTTTCAAAGGTTCAACAAGGGAAGGACAGTGTTTTAGCAGGACAGAAGAGAGACCATCTATATCAGTTTGCGACGAAAGCTTTATATCGCGAATACCCTTTGCTACATCGTCTGAAGTTAAGACCAAAGAGCCAAAGTCAAGAGATGCCTTAGTATTAATGGACTCACTGACTTCGAACTCGTCATCAGTAACAAAATTAGAACGAAAAAATTCCGCAAAGAGGTTTGCGGCATCCTCCATTGAGACAGCTGATTTCCCTAAAAGGGAAACAGAGGATGGAATATTGGAGCACATTTTTTTAGATTTTATAAAGCTCCAAAAATTCTTTGGATTGCGTTTAATATTTCGTTCGAAACTCTGTATGTAATTATTATATAGCATTTCTTCCAGGTTTCTAAATTAATTTAGGTAATGAAGATATTTGTCATAGAAAACAAGGTTCTTTGTTAACTTAAATTTTTTGTGAAACTTATTTCTCAGATTCTTAAGATGCATTAATTCTTTTGAGTACCATGGGAGCTTATAAGTTCGAGTAGCAAAAATGGGGATATTAGCTAAGCAGATATCGAAGACCAAAGATTTAAATTTGCTATAACATTTGGAGACATCAGCCTTTAAAAAAAGGGCGACCCAGTCAGTATTAAGAAAAAAAGAGTCAAGAGAAGCGAAGTTACACAAATTGAAATTGAAAGAAATTTTACTGGTGGCAGAAGGCACTTCAAAAAATTTATAAAACTCGAGGTCTAAAGTTAATGGAAAATGATGCAAGTTCGACGGGGAAATTGCAGAGGAACTTCGAGACAACTTGAAATTGAAGTTATTGCTAATAAAAATTAAATCTAAAATACGATTGAAGTTATTTACAAAGCCATTAATCTGAGCCAAGTCAATACTTAACAGATTATCAATAACAAATGTTTCGAACTGCTTATTTACATTAGACGGTGTAAGAGAAAAGTCATTATCCAAATGAGACCAACAGATACCGCTTAGATTAAAATCACCAAGAACACAAAGTTGGTTATCACCAACAGGGTTCTGTAGCGCCAGCACATTGTCCACGTGCGATTTGTAGAGAGATTCATTAGCCGCAGGTGGGATATAGGAGCAGCACAGGAACAGCAAGCCGGACGAACCTTGCAAGCGTACACAGAGTTGATCCAAGATAGTGTTATCATTAGCGAGTGGGATGAAAGTCGCCCGAAGTTTACGATGAACAGCGATCAATACACCACCACCTCTACTACACCCAGTACTAGTAGCATCTCGGTCCTTGCGAAAGACGTCAAACAAATTAGGATCAAAATATTCCGAGTCAAAGAAGTTCGCAGTCAGCCAAGTCTCTACGATGACATAAATGTCGTGGTCCGATTGTGTGCTAAATTTACGAACACCATTGCGCACAGGACTGGCCGTAGACGACGAAACTATCCTGTTGCCGGCTGTTGCCCTTGCTTTAGAAAAAACTGAAAAGGGCGCACAGTCACACTTGCCGGCCACAATTCAGGACTAAGCAGTTTTTCAATCGCGTTTTCAGGAACACCCAGCTTAAAATTTATTCGTTTTAAAGATTCTACAGAGGTGTCTTTTTTAACAAGACTATAGCACGAAATGACGCTCTTCTCGATGTTTGCATGCTTCCTAACATACTCAATGATGTTGTCAGGAGTAACAGTGGGCAAGAAAGAGGAAAGGTGCAGCCACTTAACCCTCTAGCAGGCCAATTTTGTATTGCTGTAAAAAAATTACAGTTGGTTAATTTCGTCATGAGAAAGACGAAAATGATATTAACTTTTGTCTCAGGCGAATAGTTTCGTCGCTAGGTGTGTTTAAAGGTAGCCCGCCTCCAGGCGGGGCTGCCGAAAATACAGCATATTCAGGTGCATAGACGCAAGTGATGAGAAGGTAGGAAAATCAAAAGAAGTGATGGTAAATGTTTGACAATGTTATTTATTTTTTGTGAAAAGTAAAAAACAGTCTTTGGTGTTGCTGAAACACAAATATTTATAAGTTGCATTTAAGGGGGTCCTACCATGTAAACGCCGTTTTTCGAGGCGTTTTTTGGGATCTTGCAGAAGGAAAAGTATTCAATATTTTCCAATGCGGTTTTTTTTACATTTTTATTGGTCCTTTTAGTATAAAAAAAAATCGAAGTTTAAGAAATAAGTGTTATGCTGTAGCCACAGCACCCCTGCGAAATAAGGCCTTCCAAAAGTATGTGGGTTGATGGTACACACGATTTTGCAAAAACTGTTCGTCTGAAACACAAAAGGAAAGGTTTTTTACAATCTGCAGACTTGCCGCTATCGTACGGTAATAATTCACATAATTATCTTTACAATTGACAAAAAGGCGGATCATGAAAAAAAAAATTTCATTTCTCGGTTTTTTAAGCAGATAAAACCAATTTTTTTATTATTTGTTTATAACAATTGGAAGCTCATCTTGTACCGAACGATAGCGACAACATTTACACACATTTAAAAAAAAAATTATCAAAATCCGTCCACTTTAGAGTATTATAATCTCTAAGACAAAGTAAATACATCCTAAGCATCTCAGTTCAAGCTATAAACAAAGTTGACGTAAACCGGCAAGACCGCCTGCAAGCGCTGTGCAACATGACGTAAAACGGCAACCCCGCCTGCAGGCGGTCTTGCTTTAGGGGGTGGCTGTAGGTCTCCCAATGATAATTCTCATAAACAAAATCAATTATATACAAATACAAATATTGGTTTGCTTACTGAAATTTTCTGCAGCTTCAATCTCCAAGATTTATTAGTCTTTTTATTAAATGAAAAACTCATACTCGCGAAAATAATTATTTTCGTCCGAATTCGACAAATTCTCACTTCAAATGGGTTTAAAACCAAAAGTAGCTCACTTATGGTCACAAAATTTATACCGTTAGTTAAAGGGAACTTTTCCAAACCATTATCAGCCATATTTAAATAAATAAAGTTCGTCGCCTACTCAGCAAACGCATTTTGGTGTACCCCGCCTGGAGGCGGGCTTGCCCGCTAGAGGGTTAAGGCGAACAGCAACGCCAAGTTCGGAATTGTCGTTAGAACCAACAACACGCATTTGGTTACGTTTGTTGTTTTTCTTCCCAGCAGCAATCCAGCCTGGTGTAGTGGGCTGTCTGGGAGGCGTGGAGACTTCACGACGCACAGCAGCGAAGTCAGCAGAATCAGCGGAGGCAGCGGCAGCGGCGGCAGAAGGCAGAGCAGCAGCAGCAGCAGAATCAGCGGCGGCAGCATAAGTGCAAGTAAACTTTGAGTGGCCCGTAGAAACAGCAGGAAGAGAACGGTCAGCACGAGTCGATGAGGCAGCGGTAGCAGGCGGACAATGCGCAATGGAAACGGCGGAAACGACGGGTTGAGCGTGTTCAACGACAACGGAGCGACAGGCATCCGAGGTCACAGCATTATTGTTGGAGAGAGTGCGAGTGTCAGAGACCAAAGTGGCTCTTTTATCCAGAAGATCACAGATATTATTTCCAATAGCTTTGACATCATTAGTTAGGACAGATAATTTAGGGACGATATCATTGTCACTTAACTTGCATTGCAATGAATGAAACTCTTCTTGCAGGCTTTCGAGTTTTTCGGCTAGAAGCTTTTTTTCATCACGCAAAGAGTTCAGCACCGAGAGCACACGAGTTACGTCACAGGCAATGTCCAGCGATAAGAGCAGACTCTCGACATTGCCAGTGCCCAACCGAAACCTTAAGATAAACTGGGAAACATAAAAACTCCCAAACAGTCCCGATATTGTAAACCATCCAAACAGTCGTAAATCAACTGATAAGAGATGTTTGGGTGCGTCGTAAAAGGGACTGTTCAAAATAGATAAGCAACAATTATGTATATTAAGATAAGGATTATTGAGCTAGCACTTAAGATGATATTTGAAAAATAAAACAGAACATATTTGAGTTCTGAAGAGACCAGACGTGTTTCAATACGAAAATATAATTGGCGCAGTCGGTAAACCCTACCGAATTCAAAGATTTTTATTGAACTGAAGTTCAAATCGAGAAAAATCACGAATTTGAAAATAAGGACAAGTGATCCGAAGATCCTGTCTTAACATTAAAATTAACGAGAGTACGAATCTCAAGATCGTAGCTCAAAAGTGAAGTGAAGTGAATCGATCAAGGTCTTAAGATCCTGACACAATCACGACGAAGAGCAGAGCGAAAAACTGAGGGAAGAAAGCGAACAGGTTATGCCAAAACACAAAAAAGCAAACCTGCAACTTTAAAACCATATACCATACCCGAAGAAGCGACAGAAGACGAGATGGCCCTTTCGATACCAGCGTCAGAGCTCCTGAAGGAGGCATCCAGGATAAGGGAATTCAACGGAAGCGGTGACTACAGTCTGACGTCTTTCATAAGGGAAGTGGACCAAATTCTTCCCCTCTTTGAAACCAACCCCAGCATGAAGGAATTCGTGTTTAGACGATACGTCACCACAAAGATCCAAGGAGCGGCACTCAACGCGGTCCAGACTTTAGACGCTAACGCCTCATGGACGGACATCAAAGCGGAGCTGATCCGTTCCTTCGGAATTCGGGAGAGCTACTTGAGCCTCCATCACCAAGCCTTCACGACAAAGCAGTATAACGTAAGTCAATATTTTAATAACCTTAAGTGTATACTAGATAAGCTAAATATGAAATTTGAATTCGACTTAGAAAAGCCAAGCAAGTTTTCTCCTAAGGCTAATGAAAAAATAATTTTAAAAACATTTTTAAATGGAATTCATCCAAATTTAGCTAGCATAATAATTTCACGTAATATCGTAACTTTAAGAGATGCTTATTATATCTTAGAAGAATCAAATATGATTCAGAAATACACACACCATAAACATAAAGAACAAAGTGTTAATGAGTTATATAGAAATAATAATCAAAATTTAAATCAATCAGGTCAATTTAGAAATAATCAAAACTATTCAAATTATTCAAGAAACTCAAATCAGTCAAGTCAATTTCGGTCAAATAACTTTAATAACAATCAGTCAGGTCAGTTTAGACAAAATTCAAATCGGTCAAGTGATTTTCGACCAAATTACAACCAATCAAATCAATTTAGGCAAAACTATACAAATCAGTCAAATCAATTTCGGCAAAATTATCCAAATCAATCTAACCAGTTCCGACATAACCGACCTGAACCGATGGAAATTGACCACTGCGAACAGTCAAATTTTCAATCGACGGGCCAACAACGAATCTACCGATAGTATTATTAACGATTGGAACCCAAAAAATAAAATGTTTAATAGATACGGGATCCACAACTAGCCTTTTAGATAAAACAAATTGTTAAATTATAAAAGAAACAGTTTACAACGGAAGATATATTTTAATACACTAAATGGCCAAACTGCTATAGACACGGAAATAATTACAGAACTTCCGCTGGAATTTAATGAAAATAACCTTATGTGTTGGAAAATAACAACATTTATTAATACAAATTTTGATGCCCTTGTAGGCCAAAATATCTTAAAAGCCCTTAATGCGGTTATAAACTTAAAAGAAGAATACTTAGAAATAAATAATAACAAAATAAAATTTTTAAATGCATGTCCTTTTGAGTATAACGATATTCACACACTAGAAGAAGGAGAAAACAAACTACAAGATTTAATCCGAGAGGACATGAACAATGAGGAAAAAAGTAAATTAAAAACACTTTTAAATAGTAATAAACATTTATTTTACCATGAAGGAGAACAATTATCCCATACTCATGAAATTCAACATGAGATAGTAACAAGATCTGAAAGACCAATATATTGTAAAATATATAGATATCCCCAAATTCACGAGGAAGAGATTAGCAATCAAATAAATGATATGTTAAAACAGGGAATAATTAAAGAAAGCAATTCACCATACAACTCACCTCTTTGGATAGTTCCTAAGAAGCTAGACAATTCGGGAAAGAAAAAATGGCGAATAGTCATTGATTATAGAAAACTGAATGAAGACACCATCGACGACAAATTTCCTATACCCAATATTGAGACTATTTTAGACAAACTTGGTAGAGCACAATATTTTACAACACTTGATCTAGCTAAAGGTTTCCACCAGGTTAACATAAAAGAAATAGATCGACCAACGACAGCTTTCTGAACCCCTCAAGGACATTACGAATTTATAAGAATGCCGTTTGGATTGAAAAACGCACCTGCAACTTTTCAAAGGCTAATGAACTCTGTGCTTAGGGAATACATAAATAAGATATGTGTAGTATATTTAGACGACATTTTAATCTTCAGCTCAAGTCTCGAAGAACACACACAAAACGTACAAAAAATACTTACGAAATTACATGAACACAATTTCAAAATACAAATAGATAAGTGCAAATTTTTTGCAAAATCAACAGAATATCTTGGTCACACTTTAACTGTGGACGGTATCAAACCCAATCTAGATAAAATAAAAAATATTCAAAATTTAAAATTACCTACTACAGTTAAACAAATAAAATCATTCTTAGGTATAACTGGTTACTATAGAAAGTTTTTTTTAAAAAAAGACTACGCAAATGTAGCTTCTGGACTAACAAAATACCTCAAAAAAGGGATGCAAATAAACACAAATGATTCTAATTACATAAATTCTTTTGAAAAATTAAAATCACTTTTAATAAACCGATTAATTCTAAAATATCCCGATTATAAAAAGACTTTTTGCATTGCAACTGACGCAAGCGATTTTGCCATAGGCGCAGTATTAACTCAAGAAAACCATCCTATAAGTTATGCCAGTAGGACTCTGAATGATCATGAAAGAAGGTACTCCACAGAAAAAGAATTATTAGCTATAGTATGGGCAGTTAATTATTTTAGACCATATATTTACGGCAGACCGTTTGACCTCCTAACCGATCACCAACCTCTAAAATGGTTGCAAGCTAAACTTAAAGGGAAGGACATTAATCCCAGACTTCAACGATGGCTTTTAAAATTAGGAGAATACAATATAAATATCAACTATTTAAAAGGAAAAGACAACAACGTAGCAGACTTTTTAAGCAGAATAAATTCAGAAACAGGTGAAATTAATGCAGTAGAAGACGGAATTACGATCAAAACTGACGCAACTATCCACTCTCAAGAGGAGGAACTAAACGATCATTTTCCTATACTTCATACTATTGTCAATCGTTTTAAAACCCAAATAATTTTAACAAATAATAAAACAAAAGAAATCGAAACATTTTTGAATAAAACAAAAATCTATCTCAATTCTAATGACATTGAAAATAACAATATAATAAATATTTGTCGAAAGTATTTAAATACTGGAAAAGTAGGCATTTATTCGGATCTCAGCGAACATCAATACAACATCGTTCAACAAGAATTAATTAAAAACTTTGGTAAACAAATTAAATTTGTAAAATGTGAATTTCATGCCAAAGACATGAAAACTGAAGAAGAAACTTATAAACAAATAGCAAATTTTCATAAAAATGAAACTGGACATGCAGGCATAAACGAAAACTACGCGAGTTTGAAAAACCTTATCTATTTTCAAAATTTAAAACTACTTATTCAAAAATTCATAAATAATTGTGATACTTGCAATAGGGCCAAATACGATAGGAAACCAATTAAACCAAAATTCCACTTGACAGAAACCCCTTCAGATACAAATGAAATCGTACATGCCGATACGTACACAAATTCAAGAACACATTATATAACATTCATTGACAGGTTTTCAAAACATGCCTTAGCCTTTAATTTAGAAGGTAGAAACAGCGTAACACTGATAGAAAAGATAAGATTGTACTTTTCAGTTATGGGAAAACCAAAATTATTAATCCTAGATAATGAATTCAACTCAATTAATATCAAAGATTTCCTTAAACAAGAAAATATAGAAGTTCATTACACTAAACCAAATAGCCATACTGGAAATTCTGACATTGAAAGATTTCACAGTACATTGAGTGAGAAAATTAGAATATTAGGAATCGAAAACCCGAAACTCTTAGCAACAGAAAAAGTATTTAAAAGTGTTGAATGGTACAACAAATCATTTCATACTACCATAAAAACTCGTCCAATTGATATAATACTAGGAAAATCAGACAAACAAATAGTAAAAGAAAATATTAATTACCGCTGCCATTATAACAATAATAATCTTGTTAAAGAAGCAAAGAAAAATGAAAATCGAATTTGTAAACAAAACCCGGGAGTGTTTTGAGTTAAAGAAGGGAGTAGTTACGTCACAGGCAATGTCCAGCGATAAGAGCAGACTCTCGACATTGCCAGTGCCCAACCGAAACCTTAAGATAAACTGGGAAACATAAAAACTCCCAAACAGTCCCGATATTGTAAACCATCCAAACAGTCGTAAATCAACTGATAAGAGATGTTTGGGTGCGTCGTAAAAGGGACTGTTCAAAATAGATAAGCAACAATTATGTATATTAAGATAAGGATTATTGAGCTAGCACTTAAGATGATATTTGAAAAATAAAACAGAACATATTTGAGCTCTGAAGAGACCAGACGTGTTTCAATACGAAAATATAATTCACGCGCATTGTCAGCTCTGAGGGCGACGAGCTCACTAAAAATCGTTTGCAGCGTAACTTCTTGCTTGTCACACTTTTGTTGTTGAGAGACATTCGGTATTGGCAGCTGAGATTGTTGTTGCGGCTTAGGCTAAGAACATAATGGAGCGGCGAGCAAAGCGAAGAGCAAAGCAGCGAGCAAAGCGTGGAGCGAGCAAAGCGTGGAGCGAGCAAAGAGTAAAGCAAACATAGTGAGGCGTCGCTGCAAGAGTAATGAAAAGAATTATTCTATCGATCTATCTGTCTGTCTTCTGTGGAAATGGATTTAATTTCTGAAAATTCCGCATTAAAAATGTAGTACATAATAAAAAAAAACAAAGAAAACAAAAGAAGGTACAGTGTGCATAATATAAACAAGGAACGGAAGATTCATGGTGAATTTCACCACCTTTACAATCAACTGCGCGAGAGTCCTGAGAGGTTCCAGAGATATTTCCGTATGCAAATGTCCACATTTGATTATATACTTAAAAAAATCAAGCATAGATTAACACAAAAGTGGACAAATTTTAACAAAACACCTATCGGCGCAGAAGAAAGATTAGTTCTTACGTTAAGGTAAGTTCAATTCTTAGTTTTATTCACGGCGATTGACACTTACATATATTTTCATCAAACAAACAAACAACTTATTAATAACAAAAAACAACGAGCGTCTTGTCAGCTGCGCCGAAATTGCGTATTGAATCCAAATAATTTTTGCTGACAACTCAATGGCAAGAAATGAAATGGCAGGAAGCCCTAAATCTTTGGAAGATACTCCGAGCGCTTCAGAAAGGCGTTGAGAAACCAAAACATGAAGGTGATACCGGAGTAGCTTTCTAAACATGTGAGGAGGATGCAATAAATAAAATTAAATTAAATAAAATTCTACGGAAGCAAGAACAAGAAACATAATATGAAGAGTTTTTTGCCTCATACAAAAAGACTTTCGCCAGCTGACAAGATGCTCAAAATGCAAGGCTTTTTTTGCAATTTTGTTTATGTTAACATAAATCTTCACATTGATCCGCACAATCACCGTCTGCACGACCCTCAGCATAGACAAAATTGTAGACAAGGCCTTGCATTTTGAGCCTTAAAAGCATCTTCTCAGCTGGCGGAAGTGTTTTTATGTGCGGCAGTAAACTATGCAAAAATTGCACATCATCATCATCTTTCCTTTGTTCTTGCTTTCGGAGAATTTTCATTTTATCCTCCTCAAGTCTTACGAGCGCTGCTCCGATATCATCCTCATCCCGCTTTCGTTTTTAAACGCCTCTCTGGCGTGAAGTGCTCGGAGTTTCTTCTAAAGTAGGGCTTTCTGCCATTTCATTTGTTGCCATTGAATTTTCATCCAAATCGATTTGGATGCAATCGGCAATTTCGGGTTCCTTTAGATTCCCACTGCTCGGTCTGGTTGTAAATTGGTCCTTGAGAAAAGACAAGCTTTCAAAATACGTCCAGTTGGAGGACCACTTGGGGACTGCTCCATCTCCAGATCGAGGAGTTGGGAATTTGCGCAGCTCCTTGCGGAATGTGTCTCGTAGGGACTTCCACTTATTCCGGACGACATCTCCTAAAAAAGATAAAAACAATTAAAAACATAAATTTATTCTTTTTTTATAGATATTTGGCTACGGGATCATCCTTCAAAACTCTCGCATTCACTTTTCGAATGGGTGCAACAACTGTGTCAAAAATTGTACGTGAAACCATGAACGCGGTTTGGGAAGTTCTCCAGCCGATACACATGAAAGTGCCTACGGAAACCTCTTTCAAGAAAATTGCAGATGATTATTACCAAAAATGGAACTTCCCAAATTGCCTCGGCAGCATCGACGGCAAACATGTGCGGATAAAATGCCCTGCTCATTCTGGCACAATGTTTTATAATTATAAACATTTTTATTCTGTTGTGTTGCAAGCTGTAGCAGATGCCGACTATAAATTTATAACAATTGATGTTGGAGGATATGGGAAGCAAAGTGATGGTGGAACCTTTCGGTCTTCTTCACTTTTCCATGCAATACAAAGTGAAAACCTAAATATTCCCCCAGATACGACTTTGCCGTCGACTGCGGTTACCGTCCCATATGTATTCATAGGAGATGAGGCATATCCACTATTGACGCATTTATTAAAGCCATACAGCAGAAATAACTTGGATGCTGATAAGGAACATTTTAATATGCGTCTTTCGCGAGCAAGAAGAACAGTAGAATGTGCCTTTGGTATAATAAATGCGAAATTTAGAATTTTATGGAAGCCAATTGAAACCTTACCAGAAACGGCAGACAAAATTATAAAAGCAATATGCGTTTTGCATAATACAATTATTGATATGGAAGGAGTTGATGCGCAATGTGAGCAACTCGCTGCCCAATGCTCCAATATGCCAAGGAATAGAGAGAATAATAGAGCTTCCAGTTCTGCAAATATTGTAAGGGAGTCGTACAAAACGTTTTTGTGTGAGAACCGAATTTAGCACATTAGTTGGAATCTGCTACAGCTTCCGACGCCACAGAATAAAAATGTTTATAATTGAAAAACATGCTGTTTGCCGTCGATACTTCTGAAGCAATTTGGGAGGTCGAATTTTTGGTAATAATCATCTGCTGTCTAATTCAATGTTGTTAATGTTCTTATTTATTTTTAATGTAGATTGTTCACAATAATAAATGCTGAATGTTCTATGAGTTGTTATGTTTAATGTGCAATTTCATATAATGCTTTGATGTAACAATGTTGGTGTAATGTGAATAGTGTAAATCGCTGGTGATTGAAGGATGAACACTTGTTGCTGATTTAAGTTAAACAAAATCAAAACATCTTTGTTAACAACAAACATGTAAACGCGCCTTTTACTTCACAAATTCGATTCTTATAATTTGATCTATATTTTCGTGCACTTAGTGATAGTGTCCTGCACGAGCACAATTCCCGTTTTTACAATTACTTTCGCACTCAACAGTTACATTTGTCGCAAAAACACTACTATATATCGCATAAAATAAAAATATGTTTGCTACTTACGTGTTGTTTGCATTTGTTCTGCAACTTCGTCCCATTGTTTGTCCAGGACGTGGCGGTTATGATGCATGGGATCTTTTTGGTCCCATAAGGCACTTTTCGCGAATATTGCGCTTATTAGTCCGTCTACGTTCATTTTTTCCCCCAAAAAATGTTTCAACAATTGAATTTTTTAAATTTTCAAGTAGAGCAAAGCGGCGAGCAAAGCGACGAAAACAAAATATTTTGAACTCGTCGCTTTGCTCTTTTCAGCTTTCTTCGCTTTGCTCGTCACTATGTGCGCTTCGATTCAACAGCGTTGATTTGTTTTCGTCGCTTTGCTCGCTGCTTTGCTCTTCGCTTTGCTCGCCGCTCCACTATGTTCTTAGCCTTAGGCTGATGCACTTGTTGTTGCGGTTTAGGCTAATGCACTTGTTGTTGGGCTTTAGGCAGTTGAGCTTGATGTGGGGTTTTTGGCTGTAGTGCATGTTGTTGCGGCTTAGGCTGTTGTGCTTGTTGTTGCGAAGCTGAGCTCGGGTTATTGCACTGCACTTTTTGTGTTATTTGTGTAGATGAGAAAATCACGGCGTCGCTGTCCGAGCACACTCGATCGGCGCGGGTGGTAGGCGTAAGGGGCGACTGAATTGAATTTCGGCGCGCACTTAAGCAGCCATTACAATGGTATGGTCTACAGTTTTTTTGCAAAAACTCGAGGTCAGCAGGCTGAAAGTTCACGCAGTCCAAATGAAAGAATTCGTTGCATTTGGCACATTGCAGCTTCGCCTGACCTCGATCAACTTTCTGACCTGAAATTTCACTTCTGAAATTAAGAAGTGTCCAAGTGAAAACGAGCGAATAACGAACGACTCGCCTCACTCTCGCACGGGCAGAGAGGTAAAAATAAAGCACGAAAGCGCGGAGCACAGAAACACGTCTGCACAGTACAAGGTCAAGGACTGTACTAACCGTATATATATAACCGAACTTGTATGGTAACGGAACCCGAGAAAAACAGATGTATATAATTGAATTTGCGCCACATTCGATAAAGGTGTTGTTGTGATAAATTGTCACTTGCACTAAAATTTATAAAATAAATGTGTAGACGCGCGAAATTATATTTATATAAAAAAAAAACACTATGCTCAACGAATTAACTTCTTAACTAGAAGCATATATCGGGCAACGCACCTGTTATCTGATTGCAGCAGCCGAGATGATGAAACTTATGTTGATGATGAACAACAGATCGATGAGTTCACAATGATGTGTGGAGAAGAAGATGGCTACAGGCTGGATGCTGTTTTTTGCACAATAAATCCAAGTTTTTTGTAGAAAGCCAAGGCAACCGCCGTTTTGAAATCGCAGACGTAGATCTGACCGGACGAAGATCCGGCTCGAAGGACCAAAATGTTGGGGTTGTCGCCACGATAGTGAACGAGAGAAGTGAAAATTCAAGTGGATTAGCAAAATTTACCAGCACAAGTAACCAATACAATTTCGGCTCGATACTTACTTGGATTAGTGGGGACACCAATCAAACGCGAAAATGATATGACAAATCCAACGAAGAGCGAGCACCAGAGCCAAAAAATGAGAAGTCAAACGATGTGTTGTATGTAACGAGGTGTTTATTAAGCAAGAAGTGCGTTGTGATTGCGTTGCGGTCTAAAGTGCAAGTGAAGCAATGCATGTACGCAAGGGCCGAAGCTGTGGGTGCCGTTCAACAAAAGAGAGAAAAGCTTTTATGTTGATAACGGCTTACAAAAAAATGCATACAGACCAGTGATGGAATTTGGGCCCAAGTGTATCGTATCAAACATCAGCATAGGAGTGTACCATATTCAAGCAAAATGTATCAATTTTTTTCCAAGCTCTCAGTTAAGTGAAAGGCCAATTTAATAACATTTTTATTAAAAAACAATTCAAAAGTCTTATTCGAAACTAAAATGTATATTTAAAAACACATGAAATTCACTTCTAATTTAAACAAGAAATATATACATGTTGTTGCGAATATGGCAACTCTCTTATCAAATGCAACCCTGTACTGATCTTCTCAAAATACAACTCTGTGTTATTGAGGTTGTGCGGCGATGTGGCAACTACCGGATGAAGAACGCCATATCCTCCTTTTCTGGATTGACACATCGACGAGAACAGTCGCCAGCGATAAGGCAATTGGAAAGTGGGAGAGTAAGCCGATTTTTGTGCGTTTTTTGCAATTCACGTACACAATCTGTGTGTGCTGGCAGTCATCAGCTCTTCACTGTTTTCGCTCTTTTCCCGATATTAGGGATGATTGTGCAAACTAAAATGCCGCCAGTTTCCTTTCAATTATTTGCTTTTTAAAGTATGTTCTCATTAACATATCATTAACACAACATATCAACTTTTTGGTTTCATTACGTAGATATTATTGAAAAATATACCAAAGAACACAAAGCTTAATGCGTTGAACACGACAGGTTCAATTGCCGTCCTTTTTATTTCGCAGTTCTTCATTTAGCGAATCTCTAACACAGGGTTGACGATCAGATCAGAACAGGTATGCTTTTGGTGATAAATGCTCTAGTTCGAACGCAGGACTGTTTTTTTTTGGATGCAGCTTATAAAACCTTAATTTAATTCAATAAAAAGCATACCCATCGGTTCTTTTGACACTTTTGGGCAATAATATATTTTTATAGTTAGTTTTATACAAACGTATTACGAAATTGCACCAAAAAAAATACAAATATAAAGAAATATTTCTTTGGTCACTAAAAATGACTCACACCAGCAACACTAGAAATTTGAAATGAACTAGAACAACAACCCCGTTTTAGAAATTTATATGGAGGAAAAACTACGTTCCTGATCAAGCTTGGGGCCTACTAGTAGGCCCCAAGGTTGCAATTTTATAATAATATTAGTGAAACTCTGTGCATGTATTCTGTGCGGCTCTCCCACTTTCACATCGCTTAATCGTTGATAGTCGCATTGAGAAAACAAAAATAAAATTTAATAGTAAAAATAAGGAAAACGAAACCAAGTCTTACAATATATATAGATTATTCTAAATAGGAATCATTCTTAAAATCATAACAACATTTATTACTGGCTTTCAAGAAATCTTTCGTTTGTATTAAGAACAAAGCAGTGCTTACTTGTAAACGGTTTCGTAACTTGCTTTTAACTGGCTGAAGAGTGGGGGAATAGATAAAATACCTTTAACAACTCTTAAAATGTTTTTGAAAGAGGCTCGTTTAATTCATTTTTTAAGCAAGAAAATTTTTCCCAAAATTCAGTAAAACCAACATTTTAAAAGATTCCCATTGTTAATTTCTTCGAGATACTTAATCTCTTTGGGAAAAAGCTTGGAAACAATTGGTACAACAGTATTTGTTTTACCCAGCAAGACATGCTCGGGTGAAAACTTTGGCAGAAAGTTTTATATTTCATCATTAAAGTTAACTCTTTTTCTTAAAGAGTCAAGAAACTTTATGTTAAACTCACGACATTTCCTTTAAATTTTGAAACATCTTCATCAGATATAACCCCTGATATAATCTACTCCAATTCCACAACACACATCACCAACAGGTAATTGATCTTCAAATAATCTTCGTTTATATCTTTGCCGTCAAATACTTCTTTTTTCAAAAAATTTCTTGCTAAATGGTGAAACAAATATGCAATTCTTAGAAGAAATGTGTGAATTCGTGCGTCTTCCGATTCCATTGACGATGGTAATATGATAAAAACTATCCATAACTAGTTAGAGATGTTAAGCTATGTCACCAATTTCCATTTTAAGGTTGCCACACAATTTGCAACAATTTTTGTTTTTAGTGCTAGAAGGCAATAAAAAGATTTATTTTGGTTACTCGACCAGTGTGTACCAAAAACGAGGCCTGTGTACCAACGTACTTTTTAAACTGTGATTGTATCAAAAAAGTACAATAGTATCAAGAATTCCATCACTGATACAGACGGTACAGGGATGTTACAAGCGGAGACATTGATAGGAGGAGTTTTGGCCTAACCAGGCCGTTTGAGCGAAGTTTCAAGACTAGTATAGACTCTGGTCAGTGATAACGTGATACGAAACTGGGAGGGGAGTAGCGATTTTTTGACCATTTTTTGCATTTCACATACACAATCTGTGTGAGCTGTCATGGCGTCGTCTACTGGATCAGTGAATAGGTCTGTTTGGGAACTTTTCCAGCAAAAAATATTAATGCAAAAGGCAAATGGTTCGTTGCGCTCAATCTGCATCTTTTTCCTTTTCAGCTGCAGCTGGAAAAGCTTAGCAAGACGGTTGTGGGTCAGCAGACTTGCGAACGCACAATTTCTTTGCTGTTTCCATTTGCCTACAAATTCGTACAAATTATTCGTTCCCAAACAGACCTATTGGCTGTTAAGGTTCAACAGTGTGGTCGCGTTGAAGTTAGAACAAAGCGCAAAGTTGCAATTTAGAGGTAGCTTGTCTTTCGTATTATTTTAGAAAAAGGCGTATTAATACGATGCATGTTATTATTTTCATAATTGTCAATCATTTCAATAGAAAATGCATACATTTTCTCGATGCATGTTATTATTTTCATAATTGTCAATTATTTCAATAAAAAATGCGTACATATTATAGACTTTGTTAACTGACTGTTCTGTATATTATTCGTGTAAGGAGTTTGAAATTCTTGTTGGCACACGTAACACTTGAAAAATACAACAAATATACAGAAGTTTTTTGTTAACAATTTTAAAACCCCTCGCGTTATGAATAAAAATGCCTTTGTCGATTTCTTCTGGTTCTGACATATATTTTGTTATTGATCTTACTTCCAAATATCGCCAGGTTTGTTTTATATTTTTCGTTACTCTTTACACGCTTTTGGATAAATACAAAAGTTGGTTGGATATGGGGACCTGCAGATTGCTCTCCAGTGCTAATGCTAAACAGAACAGCACCATTCGGCAGCGAATTAGCAAATGAAGTATCTTTTTATAATCAATTTTTAACGATTCGACCTGGGAAGCCCTTCCAGAGGCGCCAGTGTGAGATATCTACAATAGAATATAAACAGTATTGTGTATTCATCGCAACCATTTTGCAAACCACTCCACTCAGAAGCACATTGCAGCTTCGTCTTCACCTGTGAATTAATCTTTTGTTTTCCAAATAACGCATGCCATTGCATATCTGCATAGCGAACTCACAACGCGTCGGTATGGTGAGGAAGCTCATGCGCAACCCCGCATCTTTAAGACACTCCAGCAGCAAACGCAAATGAGCTAACTCGGTAACCAGCATCAGGGGGTCCGTTGCTAACATTACGCCGTACAGCCGAACAATATTCTCGTGCTCGATGGAATGCATAATGGCAGCCTCCCTTAAAAACTCCATTGGATTTGACTGCATTCGCTCACGGCAGAGGCACTTAATGGCCACCTGAATCTGCGGAAAAGAATAGAAAAACCGGTTTAACAACAGTGACTAGGTACAGTGGTGACACACACCCGTTCTCTGCTCCGAAGCAGCATGCGGAGACGTGATACACATACACATCAGAGACTCAGAGTCGAACAACTTTGCCGAAGTCTCCTTTAAGGCCGTGACAAACATGGTGCTGTCCTTGTTCAGTTGCATATCATTGATGCCGGCTGTGTGGTCGTTTACCGAATTGATCTCTCTGCCGCCCTTGCGTATGTCCCAGATAGAAATTTGTCCATTAATATGACCTACAAAAATAAACTTTAGTACATATTTTTCACTACATTCAACAATTTATACACACCAGTGATGATGGTCTCATCCAGTGGACCCCACAGCATTGACGTGATCTTTGACTGCAACATGGGTATGCGCAGAATGGGAACATACTCCGCTATACTCGAGTCAGCGGTGCGCACATTAATCACAAACAGTTCCGAATTCGGACCCTTGTCCGTCGAATAAGCTGCCTGATTGCCAGAGTGACTGAAATTGCAGGTGCGCACCGACGACTTGGCCGGTATGGACGCGATTACAGTACCAAACTCTACATCCCAAATCTTGGTGGTCATATCACCAGCGCCGAATATCAGCTTCGACGTAGTTCAGTCGACGTCCAAACACCAGACGGCACCCTGGTGACCGTCATAGGTACCCAGCCGGAGCCCAGTAAAAATTTCGTGCTTCCAAGCACTTCCGGACACAATTTCGCTGGCGTGGCATTGCTGGATACACTTGCTTGATGTGTTATTATGATTTTTATCTGAAAAGAATCAATGTATGTTAATAAAATGCAAATTTTCTAAAGTTCAACTTCTCTCTGATTGCTTCCCGCGCTGTTTGTTTACAAATTAAACCCCAAATCATCGCAGTTCAGAGATGCTTTTGGTGTAAAATGTAATGAGTAATGAAATGTTTGTAATGAGTCAATGAAAACTTAAATAATGACATGATAGAGACATATTCAAACAATTTTATTACATTTGTAAGCAATAATAGAATTTTATATTCATTTTTCTATAAACGTATCACAGAATTCTGTGCAAAAAATTAATTAATGTTCTATGCAATTAAAAATGAACCACAACGATAACCCTCACACATGAAAATTGACCAGCACAACAACCCTCCATTTTGAAATTGACCAACACCACAACCCTCCATTTTCATGGGGTCAGCAGTATCAGCTGTGGGGACTAAGTATCAGCTGTTATGTGAGAGGATTGGTGCATTTTATGTGTGTATTGTCGGTTTTTTCACACTTCTCCTCCGAGTTACCAATCGCTTATCCCGAGTAGCAGCGTGCCCTTCTATGCACTAAACTATTTAAGCAAACACATCCAAAATCATGCAGCACGAGTTTTTTAGCTGTTATGATGTTTTAAAAAGGTTACTTTTGAATAGATGTCGGCAAAATTGACAATGAGATGGTGTTAGTGAGCGCAGTGAAATTTCTCTCCACTGTGTAAATTATACCTGAACAATGGCTGATTGAGAGAGCGTACTGTGTGCTGAGCGTACTGCTCATAAGAGTAAGCTTTGCCGACCGCTGCTTTTGAAAAAGCTCAACGCACTTGTGAAATAAGCACCTATATCACATTACCCGAACTTACTCTATTTTTTTTTAGAAATTTGGTAATTTTTTTCTTTTGGTTGTGGCAACGCTGAGCACAACGGCTCCGATCGCTCCCAAGCAAAAGCAAAATTGTGTGCGCTCGCTTGACACGCGTTAAAATCAGTGGCACAGGCAGGACTTCATTTTGGAGGGATATTTCACTACTAATTCTTGTATTTGAGGGGGTTTGAATCCCCAAACGTTCCCGCCCCGTGTACGCTACTGATTGAAACAATCAACCACCAAAAAAATCAACACAAGAGCACATAAAGATCACACCAAAGAATATGAAGTGTATAGAAGGCGCATCTGAGCTTAAAAATTCAAATTTTTGTTTGCGAGTTTCATAGAGCGGGGGAAGCCTCAAAAGAAAAAAAAAAAATCAGGTTTTGTAAATTTTATAAAAAAAAAACAATGTTTTGCTTATAATTTTTTACTCGTACATATAAAGTATATAATGTGGTACATCAAAATAAAGGTATGAAAAAGACCTATCGTTTGATACCCATATCGTATAAATCGATTGAAAATTGACTGAGTTATTTTGATAAAAGTTTTGGACTTTGACCCCGTGCCACGCCTTTGGTAGGCGTTTCCCCAGCAAAATTTTTAGTTTGTTACATTCACAAAAACAAGTTCTATATAGCCAAATTTTTATTTTTTTTCACGAGGGTACGCTATTCTGCACTTGTTCCAGAAATTTACATTGCAGTCACAGTTCATTTTTATTTTAGGAATAAAACGACAAATAAAGCGCAAAGCGAACTACTGCTCAATAGGATGCAGGAGGAACAGGATAATGCGAGAGGTTTCATAAAAGGAAGCCGGGAAAAATTCGCAGAGTTTTGGAGGAATCTGACACTGGAGCTGAATAGTGCCAGCCCTCCAATGAAAAGCGAAGTGGAGTGGAAGAAGGTAAAAATTGTGTTACTTGAACATACACATATGTAGGGGAAACTGGGGTACATTTGACTTTGGGGCGAAATATATAACGAAATTTTGCTTATTTTTAATCAGAAGCGATTTTATTTTCTTTCACAAATATAGATGTCAAATGTTCCCCTCCCAAAGTCGAATGTGCCCCTCAGTGGCGTACACAGGTTTTTAAGTTAGTACAGAAATTTAATTTAAAACCGTCGCATATATGTTAAATCATCAATAACACGACTCGACACAAAAAATGCACCTAAAAAAAGTGTTTTGTAGACTAACTTTGGGCCGCTGAAACTGAAGATCAAAACAATTTTGTTAGAAGCGTTTTCAAATCTTGGAAAAACCAGTTTTTACCCTGTTGTTTCAGTTATGAGCACATATCTCGTAAACGAACCATCTGACTAACACAAGATGTCCGTCGGTCAGAAGATAATACCTTAGCTTTTCCAGAGATATACAGATTGTCCGAATCAGATGAGATTTGGAGAAATGACTGACGATGAAAGTTGTAAAAAATTTGAATTTTTCGACCATTTTCAAAAATCATAAATTTTTGAATATTTTTTTTAGATAAAATAAATGATTTCCTTTGGTTTTAAGACCTAAGATGAAAAACATTTTATTTGCGCAAATATTAAGCCTACCATCAATGGAATCGAAAGAAAAATGACAAAGTTATGATGCACTGAGTGAAAACACCAACTTTACATATACTACACCGTGACCCTTCCAAATGTTGTAGGCGTGAAACTAGAGGTCATTTACCTGGAATTTTATTTATTTAGTTTTTCATTTTCTGACCCAAAGTGATTTTTAAAGGACTTTAAAATTTTAAGGACATACACATTTCAAATAATTTTTCAAATATTTGCGGTAGTGCAATGATGAAGATATGGGTTCAAATGAAAGAAGAAAATTGTCTCCTTTAAATAAATTTTCTATTTTGAGCTTTCAGGACCAAAATAGGTCAGGTAGGGGAAACATACCAGGTATTTCAGTATGAAGTGAGCCTTTTTTTGTGAAAATAAAATACTAATTTTTAATGGGAAATTAAAAAACATTTTATTCAAAGTATTGGCCATGGCTAGCCACACATTTTGTCCATTTTCAGGCAATTTGTGGACAGCGCGCCAATAGAATTGTTTGTCTTTTGAAGCAAACCAATCAGACACCCAATTTTCGACTTCCTCGTAGTAATCGTGTCCTATCGATGAAAACAAATGGTAGTCGGAAGGAGCCAAGTCTGATGAATACGGCGGGTGGTGTAGCAGCTTCCAGCTTTGATTGTATCCTGAACCGGTCTTGCTTTGTGTGCAGGTGCATTGCCATGGAGCAAAATTACCTTGCCGTGTCTTCTGGCCCATTCTGGTCGTTTTTCGATCAATGCATGGTTCAAATTGATCATTTGTTGTCGGTAGCGATCAGTATTAACGGTTTCGCCAGGTCCGTTCGCTCTGGTCCCACCAAACACACAGCATTGTCTTCTTGCCGAATCGATCTGGTTTTGCAGTCGATGTTGAAGGTTGTCCCGGATTAACCCATGATTTTTTCCGTTTAGTATTCTTAAAATAGATAAATTTTTCATCGCCAGTAACAATTCGATGCAAAATTGATTTTCTTTCGTGTCTTTGAAGCAAAATTTCGCAAGTGTTTTTTCGGTTTTCCATCTGCCTTCATTCAATTCATGTGGCACCCATTTCCCACATTTTTGGATCTTTCCCATAGCTTTTAAACGGACAGAAATTGTTCCTTGTGCAACATTTAACATTTCTGCCATTTGCTGTTGTCTCAAAGTGTCATCTTTATCTAATATCGTTTGCAATTCGGCGTCTTCAAACTTTTTTGGTGGTCTTCCACGTTCTTCATTTCTCACATCAAAATCATTATTTCTGAACCGTTGAAACCATATTTTGCATGTTGCTCTTGATAGAGCATGATCACCATATGCCTCGACAAGCATTCGATGCGACTCTGCAGCACTTTTCTTCAAATGAAAACAAAAAATTAATGCTTTCCGCAAATCTTCACTATCTGGTACAAAATTCGACATTTTTAACACGATGAAAAAATATGATGTTGTTTGTTCAATGACTTGATGTATACCATGATACAAAAATAGAAGGTAGAGCCGATGCTTCTTCTCAGCCATATTGCGCATCTGACGCTAAAGGTCTTTTTGACGTTCTTCTTTGAAAATGTGCTACCGTACTGTTGTTAGAAAATCCCTTGAACATTTTTTTAATACTGCAATATCTTATCTGCTGTTGAATGTGCATTAACATTTTTAAACTTTCGCCCAAAATGTGTTAGTCACAGTGAAATGTCTATTCCGTGTTTATTTTAAAAAAGATCTTAAAATTCCAAGAACCTTAAATATTTCTAATTTAATATTACATCGAAGTGGCATCACGGCTCAAGCTTTTGACAAATACGAAAAACGTCAATAAGCACGTTTAGTGTCAAAAAAATTGACAGCGGTTCTACCTTCTATTATTGTATCATGATGTATACTAAATATAAAGATTGTCAATTGTTACGCGTGGGCAGACGTGCCGTTTTGTGCTCCGTGGTTTTTTATTGTTTCTGTCCGTCCCTCGCGTGTGTAATGTTCGTCCGCCTGATATGTCTCGTCGATGCTACGCCGCGTGTGCCTAATAAATAACTAATAATATTAATAATCACTAATAATCCTAAATAATTAATAATAACTAAACGCAAATATAAAACAAAATTATCAAATACAAATTGCCGTTATCCCGTTCTCGCTGTCCGCCGCATTGACCTCTGCTCGCGTTGTGTTTGTTGTGGTTCACTTTCCATGTCTCCCTCCTCCGTCCGTATTCAGTGGCGCTACATGCGGTCTTGTTCGACACTGAGAAATTGACTGTTCTGTGGTAAAGGCATAACACTTACCACAGAGCATAATCAATTTCTTAGTGCGTCAGATCGCATTCCCGGCTACTTTCCTTGTTCTTTAACCCACCCGGGTCATGGTGCTGGACAAATTTCGCATAGCCTTCTGCAACGTGCGCGGGCTCAGGGCGAACTTTTTCGCTGTATACGCGTTTGTTAATCTCCACAAACCCCATGTAATGGCACTAGGTGAGACCCAGGTGTGTGAGGATGCAGATCCACTGGATTTTCACATCCCGGGGTACCACTTACTGCCATTATTCTCTCCTCACAGGGGTCTTGCCCTTTATGTGTGCAGTAATGTTGCGTACCAGTGCCAGCAACAACTATACACGACGGATGCCGAATTTAGCTCCATGTGGGTTAAGTTCAATATCCAGTCGCACATTCTGCACTTTTGCTTTCTTTACAGAAGCCCGAATTCAGGGAGAGATTTTACTTATAACAAGTTTGATCTTCTCTCTGATTCTATTTCTCATATCTTGGAATCGTATCCGAATAGTGAAATTGTAGTTGCTGGTGATTTCAATATTCATAATTCCAATTGGCTACGCCATTCCAGCCACACAACTCCTGAAGGCTTATTTGTCGAGCTCTTTGCCGAGTCTAATAACTTGACTCAAATAGTGCATGAACCAACGCATATCCCCTGCGTTGCGGGGCAAGCTCTCAATACTCTAGACCTTTTTCTCACTTCACATCATGAAAAATATGATGTTGAAATGCACGCACCTCTTGGAAACTCGGACCATTGCACCATTTTGGCGTCTTTTTCATACTCTTCTATCCGCAATGCTTCGCCCTTAGCCCCGAAGCGCTTAATGTGGATGTATGATAAAGCTAACTGGAGTGGACTTAACGATTTTTTCGCCCACTTCAATTGGAAATTGTGTTTTCTTGATGGAAACATAAATGCCGCAGCCAAAATGGTTGAAGAAATTATATTATTGGGAATGCGGTCCTTCATCCCCAATAAGCAAATTTGCATTAAACCTAAGGACAATCTCTGGTTTAATGAGACATGCAGAATTGCTGTCAGGTCTAAAGAGGAAGCTTTCAGAGCATGGCAGGCAAATAAAAATACCGCCACTGAACAGCTGCGTAAACAGGCTAGAAATCGATGCAATGCCATCCTAAGGCGCCAAAAGTTTCTGCACGAACAGCGCCAAAGGAAAAAAGTTCTTCAATGCCAGCGTGGTAGTAAGAACTTCTGGTCATTCGTTAAGAAGGTGAAGAACCAAACATCGTCTTCAATTCCAACTCTTCTTAACAATGATCAAATCATCACTCACTCGGTTGATAAAGCTAATTTGTTGGCTAAAATTTTCGCAGAGAATTCCTCTCTGCCCCCCAGCGATCAACCACTGCCCGTAGTCGAAAACGTATCTTGCTCTATGCCAGAAATTCATTTTCGGACACGGGTAGTTAAAAGAGTGCTTGCAAATCTCGATGTAAATAAGGCTTCAGGGCCGGACGGCATTCCAGCCCTTGTTTTGAAAAAGTGCGCTACTTCGCTGGCTTGTCCATTACGCAAACTTTTCAACATGTCATACACCACAGGTGTATTTCCGACATGTTGGAAGGTGGCAAATGTTCAACCAGTTCCCAAAAAAGGCAAGACTACTGACCCTGCGAACTACCGACCTATAGCAATTTGCTCGGTGCTTTCCAAAGCAATGGAAAGCATTGTAAACTTCAACCTTGTGAAATATCTGGAGCACAATAGACTGCTAAGTGACCGCCAATACGGCTTCCGAAGACAGCGATCGACGGGAGACCTTATGGCGGTCCTCACCGAGAAATGGAACCATAGCATTCTAAACCTCGGTGAAAGCAAGGTTGTTGCATTGGATATTTCCAAGGCTTTTGACCGGGTGTGGCATAAAGCACTCGTGTCAAAATTGATTGCCTATGGTGTCGGTAGCATCTTCTCTCGTTGGATAACGAGCTTCCTCCATGATCGCTCTATTCGTGTTGTGATAGACGGCATAGCCTCGGAAAAGCATTCCCTTAGCGCGGGAGTGCCGCAGGGTTCGGTCCTTTCTCCAACCCTTTTCCTGATCTTCATCAACGACCTATTGTCGTCGACGAAGAATCCCATCTACTCGTTTGCGGATGACAGCACCATTTGTCATTCATACTCCTTCACAAAGCGTCCCAGCTCTGTGGAGATTGAGAGAGGACGGCGCCGTATGAATGACACACTTAATAGCGACCTTCAAACAATCTCCAAGTGGGGTCAAGCGAACAGGGTCGATTTTAACCCCCGCAAGACCCAATGTTGCCTGTTATCCCACAAACGAGTCTCCCCACATCCCAACACATCCCTGGTTATGGGTGGTGTGGGTATTGCGGAATCGGCAGCTCTTGATGTTCTGGGCATGTCCATTAAGAACGATCTTCGTTGGAACGATCATATCTTTGGCGTGTCGAAAGAAGCAGCCAAGTGCCTCGGCTTCCTAAAGCGGTGCAAAAAATATTTCACTCCGTCTGATCTACGCATTATTTACACTACCTATATCCGACCCAAAATGGAGTTTAACTCGCACCTCTGGGCGGGGGCTTCAAAAACCCATTTGGAGCTCCTCGATCGGGTGCAAAACCGTGCGATTAAACTTATAGGGGACAGTAGGGCATCCAGCTCTATTGACTCCTTGGAACATCGTCGAAACGTGGCATGTGTGGTGTTATTTTACCGATACTTTTTCGGTAATTGCTCAGTGGAGATGAGCAGCTTGATGCCATCACTCCGGGTATTCCCCCGGGCAACCCGTTTGAACACTGGCGCCCATGCATTCCATGTCGAAACGATGTTCCAGCGCACTACGCACTACAGAGAAAGTTCGTTTCTGGCCCGTACAGCGCGGTTGTGGAATGGTCCCCCTGCGGATATTTTCCCCAGCACTTATGATCTTGATGGGTTCAAGGCAAGAGTCCATAACCACTTCACTCATAACCCTATCTCCTAACCTTTTATATCCTTCCTGAACCAACGCAATGCTTCGCATTAATAGGGATCATCCCCTGCGCGTTTGTTCCTGTTTAAAAAAAAAAAAAAAAAATATGCTCGACAGATGTCATAGCAACAAAACAAAAGAAAAATTAAGGCTCGTTCACAACAAATATTCCCTATCGAGACATTTGACAAATTGAATTTTCCTTTTCTCATTTTGAATTTACGCATTCCCATTATGAATTTATATTTCTCATTTTGAACTAACGCATTCCCATTATGAATTTACTTTTATTATATTATGATTACCATTGGCTAAATGTGTTCGTTCCAGTGTTCTGTGGATCCTGCACAACTCCAATCCTCTCCCTTCCAATTCCCCTTTGTATTTATGTTCCACTTTCCAGATCCACCGGCTCCGGCCGTTTGTGTCGTCCAATGTGTTTTACCATTGTCATTCGTGTTTTAGCAACGCAATAAAACATACGCATTCCGCACAACTCCCGCGTTTTATTTTCAAAGCGTACCGTCGACGGCTCATTAAGAGATCTTGTTTTCATGGTCCTTCGAGCCACCGCGAACCGCGAAAACAAAACGAACACATAGTGACAGAAAAAACATTTAATCAAACAAGTGACACAAAACAAACACATAGTGAACAACATACCACAAAACAGTGAAACATACAGTGACAAATTAAAACTAAACAAACAAAGAGTGAACAACATCCCACAATACCAAACAAGAAATGAGGTAAACGAAAAAGATCAATAACAAAAACAAAAAGTAAAGTGAACAGTGTACAGTGCGGACCCCCTTACAAAAACCAAAAAGCCAACCCCGGCCCCCTACTCAAAAAAAAAAGAAGCCATCCCCGGCCCCCCCTTTTTTAGAAAAAAAAATAATAAATAAAAAACAAAAGCCAACCCCAGCCCCCCTTTTTCAAACAAAAAAAAAAGAAGCCAACCCCGGCCTTCCTATTCAGAAACAAAAAACAAAAGCCATCCCCGGCCCCCCTGTTTAAAAACCAAAAACAAAACATCCCCGGCCTCCCCCCTGGTCGAAAAATAAAAAATTTTACAAAGTGCAGTGCAGAAAACATAAAAACATATAGTGCAGTGCAATAACGAAGCAGAAACACATCCAACAACAACAACACACCATACGCAGACGAAGAGGGAAGCGACAACGAAAAAAAGGGCAGACAACACTAGCACCACAACACAACGTTGGACGGACATTATCAAAACATAGAGGAGATCCCCATACTCGGGCACTGGGCCCAATAAGCCCTAAAAATTTATTAAAATTAACATTCATACTAACATCCACATACACATATATTTTACAAAGAAAAAAAATTTTTGTAAAGAATAATTTAAATTCCCATAATCCTACCCGTCCGATTATTAAATTGCGGTTTAATTTCATACACATACATATATTTTACAAATTTACAAAAATTCTTGCACTTTCATTTATTTGCCGTTGAATATTGTCACAGAACAAACAATATACAGAATGCGCATCTGGTGTAAAGAAAATTTTCTTTGCGGGTTTCAGCGGTACGGCCCGTTTGTGGATGCGGGGGGAAGCAGTAAAGGGGACGAGGCACAGTAGTACTTCGGCTATACGAAGTTTTGTCGCTGGCTTAAGCAAACTTAAATTTTCGAAGATCACCTTCATTCTCTGTTGGGGTGTTCGACAAGGAACATCAATTGCGAGCAAATTCGAATATGCAAGGGTGTGTGTCCGTGTGAAAATAAACGTGCGTGTTGCTTGTGTATGCGCTGAGGCGATTGGAAACAATACGAGCAACTGCACAAGATGAAAAGCAAATTGAATTTCCATGACTTTCGGTACTGCTATGAATAATGAACCATGTGAATTCGCAAAGGCGTACAGTAGAGTGTGCGTTCTTTATTGATACAAAAACAAAACCATGAATTTCTGCTGTGCAATGTTGGGATTCATGTTGGCTACGTTGCCTTCTGGCCTAATAAAATTCATACCGATAAATTTTTCAAATTCATGTATTAACAGCCCAATTCTTAATAAATTCACCATATTGACTATTTGTCAAGTTCTTACTATTTGTCAAGAATTGGCATTCTATTTCTAAAAGTAAAAGCTCTTTAATTGATAAATTGTCAAAAGTGTAAATGCTATTGAGAATAGCTTACAAATTGAAATTTTTTGTTAATTAAATTAACAAAACAAAAAATCAATTTAATTATTGGTATTTATTATTATTATTAATTATTAATTATTGTTATTTATTGTTATTATTCTTATTTAGTTGGTATTTATAACTTTTTCTTCATTATTTATTCCTTTTATTTTCTTAAAGTTTATATCATTTAGTATTTTTATGTGTTTTTTAGTATTTTTATTTTATTCTTATTTTTCGTTGTACTTGCAATGTGTTCTTTTAGCCAAATGCAATTTTTTCCAAGCAAAATTATTAAAAAGTAATCTAATATAAATTAGATTATTAGTTTAGATTAGATGAGGAAAGGCTACAGCCTGTGGTTGTTGTTGTCGCTGGCTAACAACTGAAGTTAGAATAAATTTTTGCTTTGGCTGATTTCTGTAAGGAGCTCAACGACTCACAATACTACGATTAAAAAACCGCCAATTGTGGGAATAAGTTTGGTCAAAATAACCAGAGTTTATTACGATTTTAGGATTTTAAGTTTTCGGGGTTTAGTTAAATTTTTTTTTGCTAAGGCCCATGAACAATGCTTCCTGAGAAGAACTAAGATCATAAAATCCAAAATTGTGTTTTTATGATCAGGACATGTGGAAAACCATTGTGGTGTAGCATTTTGACATTTAACTTTTATTAAATTTTTTATGCCTAGAATTTGTGGCTGTTTTTCAAAAATGCTGCGGAAAATTGAAATGTGTACTTTGCTTATCTCTAATAGAATTTGCGATGGACTAATAAGATTGCCGAAATCTTTGAGAGAGTTAAAGTTTTTGTGAAATATGAAAAGTTCACTAGGAACTGTTAGTACCTCATCTTCTTTTCTCAATTCACCTGCACATGTTTCACAGTTTATTTTGGGAAGTATTTTGTAAACAACATAACCCAAAAAATATCTTAAAGACGCTAAATCAATGGTAAATTCAGAACAGTTCTGAAGATTATCATTTAATATGAAATCGGCAAGGATGGCTGTATTATTATCCACTTCGAAATCATCGGTTTGACTAGTTTCTTCGTTATGTTCAGGAGCTGAGTCGAGATTTAATACGATATTAGAAAGCGTTTCAAATGTAGTATCATTTAATTCTTCACAATTGCTGTGGGAACTCAATTGCACAATTTTGGCGGCCATTAAGCGTGCTAATATATTATTAATATCAGCAACCACCATATCAAAGTGCCCGAGTAAAGCCAAGCATGTGAAGTCAGCGCCAGCGATCGCTGTCAGCGCACACAATTATGCGAACGACTGACCACATCAACATAAAGCAAATTATGAAAGCTGACTTCGAATTAAGAAGTGTGCCGAAGTCATCGCGAAAATCTTCGAATAGCCGAAGTCTCTCGGTTCCATATACATTTTCCTCATCTTTGCTGCTCCCGCCCGCGTCCGAAATGAAATCGCAAAATTATTTCAGATGCGCCTTCTGTATACTGTTTATTCTGTGATATTGTATATATATATATATATATACAATATTCAACTGGATCAAAACTCCCGCAAAATTCAGTTCCGCTAATGCTACTGTTTCCATATTTTTCTCATTTCCCCTGCGCATAAAATTAGCGCCAATCCTCATTTTCGCGCTTCTCCCTGTGCGCACATATTGCCCATTTCCTCCTCTTTTCTTTGTGCTTTGCACAAAAAATCAGCAGCAAACTGCCCAGCTGCTTTCCACTTGTGCCATATTCACGCACTTTTCCTTGCGCACCTTGTCTTTGCGCTTGTACATAAGACCAGCAGCGACAGCCCAGCTGCTGTGTACATTCTGCGCGCCCACTGCTGCACATATTTCCGCATTTCCTTTTGTGCTATATCCGTACGCACTTGGCAGCACGCAATCCAGCTGCTTGGCCCAAGTGCATATACATAAACAAGGAAGCACAAAGCGGATACAGTGGGACAAACTGCCCATTTTCACAGCACATTGAAAAATTTCTGCAACTTAGAAAATTTTCAATCGTGCATATATATACACTTATACATACACTCAGATACCAATACATACTCATTTCATACATACCGTAGGACAACAAGACCCGTCCTCAGTACATTGAAAATTTTCGACTTAGAAAATTTTCAATTGTACATAAACGTTCACTGCGCATACACTACACATACATACAGTGGGACAAACTCATCCCACCTGTGCACAAAATTAAAAAATTTGTTTCTCCCTTATACACTCAAAGACATTTTACTAAATTTACTAACAACTAATAAATTTATTCAAAAATATATTTTGACAGACACTTGTACACACATATAGACATACCCATACGTATTTATTTTTCCTTTTCACATACATTTATACACATTTATAAACATACACATATTTATTCATTTTCATTTCAATAAATTAAATACAAAAACACATATACAAATAATAAAAGACAATTTATTATTAATATTCCCTGTCACTGGTTGTTTTTATTTTCTTAAATTACACACAACACTCATACAAATTTACATTTTCTCGGATTCCGCGGTTCTAATTTACAATTTTTTCGATATTTTTTCGTATTATTCTCATACGGTTAATAAAGTTGGCCAACAAACTAACGGCATTTTTCCATTCAATCGAATAATTTTCACACATTCGTGTAATTTTTCGATTTTTTCCAATTTTAAGCCGTTTGTGCGGACGCGGCCAACTTTAATCATCTCATTTATTCCCATTCTCAGGTGGAAATTTAATTTCAACTTTTTCGCACCTGACCCCCCTCTCCCTCAAGTTTCGCTAATTACTTTCAATGCCGGTAAAGCGTTCGCCTAAAAAGCAATCTGACGCGATGGAGTCAACCGCCTCCAAACAACTCCCTAAGGTGTCAACTGATTTGTTTTTGACAGACCCTGTCACACGTGAGCCGCCAAAAACGCGCTCTAAATCCCCCATACTCAAAGCAACCGATCCTAGCGTTGCTAAATTCATATTTGAGTCCGATCGGCTCGTGCATTTATGCACAAAATTCTCCACTGTTCCCATTGAGGAACAAACGAAGTCCCTCGTCCAAATTCGTCAAAAGAATTTGGAAGTCCAACGGACAAGGCTTATGCATGCATACGAGGCAGTCTCCATTGCGGAAGACAGTAGCCAGCCCGACCGTTTCAAGGAGTCGGCTCGGCAGAAGATTGAAGCCTGCACAGACCAATATGAGTTGTGCATGGCTCAAATGTCGGACATCATTGAGATGCTCCAGCCTCCACCCACTCAGCACGCTGCGCATACGGAACAGGTTCGATCCCCAGAACCAACAAATACTCCGAATATTTGTCTACAAGTTCCACCTTGCGATACCGAAACATTTTTCGGGGGCTATGAGCAGTGGCCGTCCTTCCGGGACATGTTTACGGCAGTATACATAAACCACCCCAAGCTCACTCCAGCCCAAAAATTGTATCACCTCCGATACAAGACGCAAGGCAAAGCCGGTGCAATCGTGAAACAATTTGCCTTAAGCGATGAAAACTTCGGACTCGCATGGGAAGCCCTGAAATCCCGTTACGAAAACAGGCGCATATTGGTTGACAACCAGATTCGTTCCCTTCTAAATATTACCTCGGCTACTACCGAAAATAGCGAAGCGCTGCAGCGGATTCAAAGTACAATAAATAATTGTCTGTCAGTACTTAGGTCCCAGGCCGTGGACACTGACAATTGGGATCCGCTGCTTGTGTACATTTGTTGCACCAAATTGCCCGAAGAGACATTAGCTCTCTGGGAACAATCCCTTACATCTCGTAAGGACCTGCCTCTTTGGTCGCAAATGGACGAGTTCCTGACCTGCAGGTACGAGGTGGTGGAACGGCTCAATAGCATTCGCCCCGCTAAGCCAAAATCACAACCCTCCAATTTTCATATTCCCCAAAATCGGCCTCAAACCAGACCTCAGCTCTTCCACACTGAGGTGAAAAAAGATTTCGCGTGCAAGCTTTGCAACGCAAACCACCCTATTCGAACTTGTCAGAGTTTCAAGAAGCTCAGCCCCCAGAGCCGATTGAAATACGTCAAAGAGCACAGCTTATGTGTAAACTGTCTTGCGACAACGCATACCATAAAGGATTGCACAAGCAGTTTTACATGTGTTTACTGCCAAAGGAAGCATCATTCCCTGCTTCATTTCCCCAACAATAAATCCCAAGCCCCGCAGCCTCTCAATAGGTCTCAGACGACCACTTCTCAGATCGCAACAGCTCATCCACAACCGAACAATAACTCCACAACTCATTCCCCCACTTCAGATGCGCAACCCGGCCCATCTTCAAGGCTAAGTACGCCTCAAGTACCAGCCCTCCATTCCAATAATGGCACCCAATCCCTTCTGCCTACGGCACTGGTGTCTATTGCCCACTTAGGAGAATTGTTCAAGGTTAGAGCGTTGATCGACCAAGGCTCGCAACGCACCTTCATTTCCTCGAAGGTGCAAAAACGCCTTAAATTGCCAATTGAAAGATCTCACTTCGAAATTTCAGGCATGGGCGGTAAAATTGTGCAAAATTCCAATCACATTTGCTTTTTGACGTTGGCAGTTCCAAACTCCAGCACGACCCTCAATGTGCAAGCAATAGTACTCCCCCAATTAACAAAATTGCTACCCCCATTCACAATTAGCCATCCCAATTGGCAAGAATTTGCCACGCTAAATCTCGCTGACCCAAGTCCTTTCGAGTCGGCGCAGATAGACTTAGTTATTGGCAGTGATCTGATTCCCCAGATCTTACTCGAAGGTATCCGACGAAATGTGTGTGGCAGTTTATTAGCCCAAAACACCATTTTCGGTTGGATACTCAGTGGGCCAGTACCCCATACGGTGTCATCTTATTCGACATACGTAGCAGAAATCTCCAATGAGGAACTTAGTTCACAACTCAGGCAGTTCTGGGAGCAGGAAGAAGTCAAACTCCCGACGCCTGTCTCCTCGGATGACACTTATTGCGAAGAGTTATACCGGAAGACCACAACCCGTGGATCGGACGGTAGATATACTGTTAAACTTCCCTTTAAGGCAGAATTTCCATGCTCGATAGCATTGGGCAATTCCCGACCCAATGCGCTCCAGCAATATGTTAGCATGGAGCGAAATCTCTCCCGAAAGGGAAACCTCAAGACCATCTACGATGACGTCTTAGAGGAATATCTCACCCTTGACCATATGGAACTCACAAATCCCCGTGAGATAATCCAAAATGGCAAATACTTTTCGTTCTATCTGCCTCATCACGCAGTCATCCGCCCCGAGAAGAAGACCACCAAAGTCCGAGTGGTTTTCAATGCCTCAAAGTCCTCAAGCTCTGGTCAGTCATTAAACGACATTCTGCATACTGGCCCTACTCTTCAAAATGACCTCACAGCCCTCATTCTCCGATGGCGCCTTTACCGCTTTGTCTTCAATGGCGATGTCCAGAAGATGTATAGGCAAATTCGGGTCCATAATGATCACCAGGAATTCCAGCGAATACTCTTTCGCAAATCCCCGGAATCTCCTATTCAAGATTTCAAATTGAAAACGGTGACATTTGGGGTTAACTGTGCGCCATATTTGGCCATCAGAACGCTCCATCAATTGGCCCACGATTCTCAGCCATCTAGCCCGTTAGCGGCAAAAATACTTCTCAGCTGCAGCTCTGTACATCCGTACCAGCACAAATGGTGACAACCCCTCGTCACATCTCCTTGTTGCGAAAACAAGAGTTGCACCTCTCCAAACAATAAGCTTACCTCGCTTAGAGCTTTGCGGAGCAGTTTTACTCTCCCAGCTCATAAAATCCCTCCGCTCTCACCTCGGGTTCGACAAATCGGAAATCCATTTATGGACCGATTCGGAAATTGTCCTTGCTTGGTTGGAAAAACCACCTTGCACATGGAAAACCTATGTTGCCAACCGCACGACCGAAATACGTCAAAATGTGCACAACGCTCCCTGGCGACATGTCCCAAGCGCTGAAAATCCCGCGGACTTAGGAACGCGCGGATGCAAGCCGCAAGATCTCAAAGATCACACTCTATGGTGGAATGGCCCCAAATGGTTGCAGCAAGCTTCCGATGCTTGGCCCAAAGGCCACTCTCGCAAAGTTCCAGTCCCGGAACAACGAGCGATTGACTGCCACCACCTTCTCGAAGAGCAGACCGACATCCTCGATCGGTTCTCCAGCTTCTCTCGAGCCCTGCGAGTAATCGCATACATGTTCCGATTTGGTTATAACGGCATCTCCTCCCGTCGCCAACACAATCCCATACACGGAACACTGTTGTCCCAAGCAGAGTTGGCATTTGTTAAGAATCGCCTTATAACTCTCGCGCAAAGTTCCCATTATCCCCAGGAACGACAAGCGCTCTCTCATTCTCTTCCCATCTCCAAGAAAAGTTCTCTCTTGGTGCTCAATCCCTTCTTAGACAAACAGAAGGCGATGCGAGTTAATGGCAGACTCGCCAATGCGGCATTGTCGTATAATGAACGACACCCCATTATTCTCCCCCCAGAGTCCCGCTACTGCAGTTTACTTCTTCGCTTCCTTCACAAGCTATTACTGCATGCGGACCAACGACTCATGCTCCGTATGATTCGGCAGGAATATTACATTCCGCGCCTAAAGCCGCAAATCAAAAGGTGCATTTTTCAATGCAAAACGTGTGTCATCCACAAGCAAAAGCTGCGAACACAGATCATGGCAGCGCTCCCCCCCGAACGATGCACACTTACCATCCCATTCGCCACAACCGGAATCGACTTTGCTGGTCCATTCCAGATCAAAGCTTCCATGCTCCGTAGCTCAACCTACCTCAAAGGTTATGTTGCAGTGTTCGTGTGCTTCTCCACGAAAGCCGTTCACTTGGAACTCTGTTCGGATCTTACGACCGAAGCGTTCCGCGCAGCATTCGCCCGATTTACTGGTCGACGAGGGCTACCGCTCAAAATCATGACCGACAACGGCAAAACGTTCGTCGGTGCTCAACGTGCCATGGCCAGAGACTTTGCCAAATTCTCGAGAGAAATCGCCCAAGATATTCTCGACCGATACGGTCCTCAGGGCGTCGAGTGGCAATTTATCCCCCCATATGCTCCTCACATAGGAGGACTATGGGAGTCGGCGGTCAAAAGCTTCAAGACTCACCTTAAAAAGGTAGCCGGCTCTCATAGATTCACATACGAAGAGTTTACGACTCTTCTTACTAGAATTGAAGGGACGCTCAATTCACGTCCACTCTCTCCTCAATCGCAGGACCCTAGCGATTTAGTGTCTCTGACCCCTGGCCACTTTCTCCGAGGCGCTCCTATCGCCGCACCCCCCGAACCCGAGTGCTCCGAGCTATCCCTAATAAACCGATGGGGAAAACTGAAAGTCCTCCATCATCAATTTGCCCGACGATGGAAGGATGAATACCTCAAGGATCTCCACAAACGATATAAGTGGAAGCATCCGCAAAGAGAGGTGGGAGAAGATGAAATGGTCGTCATTAAAGACGATCTGCTTCCTCCCAATGAATGGCGGCTCGGCCGTATTCATAAAATACATCGCGGTCCCGACAATCACGTCCGTGTCGTGGATATCCGCACTGACTCTGGCATCCTGACAAGACCAGTAGTCAAGCTATGCCCCCTAGTAGCTTCTTAATCTCGATTCATAGCCCTGCCTATTTTTCTCATACACACTTGCTCATACTCTACCCAATCACCATGATCCTTTAGTGATACACCTTTCTTGTATTTTGCAGGGCAACTAGGAAGCAGAAGGTCGTCCAGCAATGCCGGCTGTGCCACCACCTCCACGGCATACGATATTGCCGGGCCTTCCTGGCGATGGCACCGCAGCAACGACAGCAGGTGGCCCGCGCCCAGGGCTACTGTACTAACTGCTTGGCGCGGTCCCACCCCACCAACCGGTGCAACTCCACCGCTCGCTGCAGCAAGTGCGGCCGAGCGCACCACACTATGCTGCACTTCAGCGTGAGGCCAACCGCAGCAGCAGCGACCAGGGCCGCAACGAAGGGCGGCAAGAAGCCGCAACGTCCGCGGCAGCAGCACGCTCCAGCACCCCACTCTGTGGAGCGCTCCACCCTTGCGGATCGGCTTACACGCCACCGCCGACAGCCCCAACCACGAACCAGCCGTTCCGCAGCCGAGGTAGCAGACCAACGGCAGCTGATCGCATTCAGCGAGGACGAGGCCTCCACCGACGGAACCCCCGAGCCGCGCGTCGGAGCCCGCGCCCTCATCGAGCAGGCTCTGGAGGCATTGGGCCGGCTCAGCGAGCAGCTCCGGCATTAATGTTGCCAGAGGCAACGCGGGCCGCCATGGCTAAATGTGTTCGTTCCAGTGTTCTGTGGATCCTGCACAACTCCAATCCTCTCCCTTCCAATTCCCCTTTGTATTTATGTTCCACTTTTCAGATCCACCGGCTCCGGCCGTTTGTGTCGTCCAATGTGTTTTACCATTGTCATTCGTGTTTTAGCAACGCAATAAAACATACGCATTCCGCACAACTCCCGCGTTTTATTTTCAAAGCGTACCGTCGACGGCTCATTAAGAGATCTTGTTTTCACCATTATGAATTTACTTTTATCTATATTCTTATTATGAATTTACGCATTCTCATTTAGCATTTATATTTCTCATTATGAACTTACGCATTCTCATTATGAATTAACATATTCTCGTTTTGAGGTTGAAAAGGTGTAGTCAACAAGTTGTTAAGAACACAAACACAGTCATTGAGTCATTTTTTTATTTGAGTAATATCTTGTCATTCGAGTAATTTCTTGATTTCTTCTTCTGGGAACTTTTTGTTGAGAGCATTGGGTCTCTAGTAAACTTTGCTAGATTTATTTTCATTAATCTGACAGCTATAACCGTCCAGCAGAAGAGACTGTGCCACTGCCCGGCTCTACTGGAACGCCGACTCCGCACCCTGGGGTCAAGATTCCTGACGGACCTGGCTAGCGCGGCAAAAGTTGAAATCTCGGATCTGCTTTCCTTCATTTAAGTTCGAACTGGTTCTCCCCCGGATTGAGACCGTTGCTTAGCTCCAGAGATATTTAAAAAGGGACTTACCATAAGACATTTCGATCGCCGAGTAGAACTGTGGTCTGTGTCGCACACACCTAACTACGTCTACCTAACCTAACCCTCCATTAGCCAAACATCTAATGGAATGCCTTTCTGAGTGTTAGTTAAGTCCGCCCAAGCCACTTTAAGTCATGGCGTCATTCTCACTTGAAGCATCTCACAATGGACCTTCTTCAGGCCTCCGAGTAGATGATTAGCTTTTATTACAAAAACTTTTAATAACCGAATCTAGCCTATCCTAAGCTATGGCGTGAAGTGAAATGGCTACTAAATGTCAACTAAAATAGTTGTAAAAATGTTTTATGTAAAATAAAACGAATTTGGCATCAGTGCAATTTAAGCTGAGCCAAGTATTTAAATATTTCGTCGCCCACGTGATTCTGTTCCGCGTTGGTCTTCCAAAACTTAGTGTTTCTCAAAGATCGGACATAGAACACGCCCTTTCTTTGCTCCAATAAAAACATTGTTGTTGTTTTTATTATTTTTTTAATTTAAATTCTAAAAATATTTGAAAAGATTTAAAAATATCAACAAAATAATATCGCAAATTCGCCATAAATATCTGAACACACAACAAAAACGTTGGCGCTTTTGACGTTTCTCGACATTTTGTGGATATTTTTAAAAGCAAAAGCGTATCCGCACATATTTCAGTTTATAAAAGTGCCGAAATGTCAAAATGCCACAACACCCACAATAAAAACACATTCCTTTGGCATCGCCCCCCCGTCGTCTTGGGACAGCAAACTACAAGAAAATCTAATACTGGCCAACAGTCACTCAGGGCGCATGGCGGACAAATATATGTATATATAGTACATACATACGCACTTAAGTTAATATTTATGTACATTTGGAGACGTAAAGTACGACAATTTATCGGTTGCTTTTGATACATATTTTATTTAGAAAGTGGTATTGCAAGAACAAAATACGCAAGCTGGACTAAAAAACGACTTTTCAAAAGCAAAAATATGTTTGCGAATTATTGTATTCGCACAATAAATTAAAATAATGCTGCAGCGAGTCATATGGTTCGCCATATCAATTAAGAACGACATCAAAATTAAAATGTAAAAAATAAAAAATAACACGTAAAACATACAACAACCAAAAACAATTAAACTATAAGATGTCTTATACTACGTTTACACAGCGAGATTAACTCATCGAGATTACGATAATCTCGTTGCCCGTTTACATAGAGATTAACTTGAATACGATTAATCCAACACACAAACCTTTTCGCGCTACATGCCCTTCGCCAACAAAGAAACGCATTATTCCTTGCAATGATTAATCCAACACACAAACCTTTTCGCGCTACAATTCATTTTTTTGTTTAGTGATGATACAAAAATAATCGATTTCAGCCAAATTTGCAGAGTTGCTTTGGGGAAATACGAAATTACTTTGTGAGATTAAATTTTAATCGCGCTTTTTGCGAGGTTAACTTTGTATGGGTAATCGCGCATTTTGATACGAGATTAACGACTTAATCGCGCAAATCGGGATAATCTCGTCTGTGTAAACGTAGTATTACGTTCATACAAATCAGTGGCGCTGCAAAAATTTGCCGTGGTTTTTTCAATAAAGCCACGTGAGAGTGGTTTTTACAGCAGCGACACATCCGGAGAACAACGATGAAGCCACGCAAGCAACTCTCTCTGCGCAACGATGAAGCCACGCAAGCAACTCTCTCTGCGCAACGATGAAGCCACGCAAGCAACTCTCTCTGCGCAACGATGAAGCCACGCAAGTAACTCTCTCTGCTTGCAGTCGGCAGAGATGTGAATATGCGTGTGATCTCTATGTGCACTTGCGTTGATTTTTTTGGTGGTTGATTGTTTTAATCAGTAGCGCACACGGGACGGGAGCATTTGGGGATTCAAACCCCCTCAAATACAAAAAATAGTAGTGAAATATCCCTTCAAAAAGAAGTCCTGCCTGCGCCACTGACTTCAACGCATGTAAAGTGAGCGCACACAATTTTGCTTTTGCTTGGCAGCGATCAGTGTTCGGACTTTGCTACGATCGTAGTGAATTTGCTACGCTTTTCGCAAAATTTGAAAATCTGCTACGCCACTCCGCTTGAATCCCAATCTGCTACGATTTTTCCCGAAGCAAAATGAACAAACAATGTTTGGCAGCACCAATTGTAGAAAGCATAAAGAAAGGGTTGAATGTGGTAACTCTTTGACACTCTTCTCCATAGAAAATATATGCAAAAATCATTCAGCCATATAGTTTAACTTGCGTAAGTGAATAAACCATATCCAAACGCACTGATCAGCTTGTGCTGTTCGGACATTTTGCTATTCCTTTTACAAGCACACGAAATTTTCGCTGCGAAAGGCTGCATCTTGCAAAATGGAGAAATATTTGCTCCCGAAGTAAGTCAATTAAATAATAAAATTTGTTCAATCATTAATTTGTTCAACATTTTCAGTCAAATGGAAGAATCCTCGTCTTCAGAGGAAAAAATAACATCAAAAAACTATATTCAAAAGTATAAAGCGGAATGGGAGGCGAAAAAGCCGTGGCTAAAGAAGGAAAACGGCGTCGCCCATTGCAAATCGTGCAAAAAAGCCTGAGCAACAATGCAACAAATTTAAACCGGCACAAAATTCACAAAAAGAAAGAAAGAATACTTAATGTAAAAAATCCTATTTACAAGCTTATTATTATTTTTTAAATGAATTTTAAAAGTTTTGTTATTTTATGAACTTTGTTATGTTATGTTTTCTACGTTGTACAATAAAATTGTTTTGAAAAAAAAGTTATATTTTTGAGGAAATTCACTACGCAAATTTGGGTTTTGCTACGCTTTTTTGCAGCTGTCACTACGATTTCGGTTTTGCTAGGTCCGAACCCTGGCAGCGATCAAAGCCGTTGTGCTTTGTTTGAGCAAAACAATGAGCGTTAATATTATTATGCTCTCACTGTACCGACGCTTGCTTGCTCTCGATAATGAAAATTTTGCAAATTCGAGCTCGCCTTATGCCATTCGGTTGTATGGCTGTAAGCAGTGTTGCCGGTGAAAACTTTAAAAAGTCGCAAAAAACGTGTCACAGCCGAAAAAACAGTGTCATCAAGTGTTCCAATTTTTTTACACCATGTATATATATACATGTATATATATAACGAGATAATTTTCTGTGAGAAAAACTTTCCCCCCCTTAAATTAATTGATGAGGGATATATTAGAAAGTCCCAATATGCATGTTTTGTATTTATTAGGAAAACATTTGCATTTCATGCGTGATATACTTACTTATACATTGGAAGCCATCAAAATTAATGTAGCACAAATAACTTGGGCAATGCCACAAAAAAGCGCGTTAATTCAGATTAAGTTTGTACATTTTTGCGGAAAAACTTTGACATAAAAAAAGGGTTGCAGGTAGTTTAAATGTTGCCAGAGGTGTAATTTTTAAGTACTTAAGTGTTATCTTTGAAAAGTGAATACTAAAAAGAAGGCATATTTTGAGTATTTTTAAACACGCAAAAATAAAAAAACGTAACTTTACGAAACAACTTTCAAAATGTACCTACATATAAACTTTTTGATCAAGAAAAAGGGGCAAAAGTCGCATGATTTTTAAGAAAAGTGTCAAAAGAAGCCTATTTTTAAAAAGTCGGTGTCAGGTGGCATAAAATTAAAATGAAGCAAACTGCACCCGCATGTGTAAGAATGAAACAACAAACGAAGCATCGTGAACTTGTCATCAGTGCTGCTTGAAATTGACCTGCTGAGATGATCGCTTAGGGCGCTGTTATGCAGACGGTCAAATGACCGTCGGTCACGATAGTTGTTGTTGCTTCAATGTAAAATGAAAAATTGAGAGAGAGAGCGGGAGAGTAAAATTTGACCGCGTCGGTCAAAAATGATGAGGCTCTCGATGCCAAATCATGCGATCAAAACAGTGTTGCGTTGTGAAATTATTCACAACGCATGTGTTTTCGGAGCAAAATGGCACACTTGTCGCGAAAATATGTATCTAATGACGGAAAAAATGGTTCGTAGCAACCCTCATCGTTTGTTTAGTGTACTGGTGACCGGCGATCAAATGACCGTCTGCATAACAGGGTTTTGGCACAGAGTAGAAAAAACAAAACGAGAGCGTAAAAAGTATCGTGACCGACGGTCATTTGACCGTCTGCATAACAGCGCCCTTATACACGCATGTGTAAGAAGGAGAAGCACCTGCTGACAAGAACTCGCATCGGAGTTAATATAATTATTAAGAGCCGGAGGCTGCCATAGCTACGTAGCTCAGCTGGCTAATGCGTGCGGCCGCGAGTCAAATGCGACGCGCGAATCCAAGTTCAATACTCCGTTGCTTCAAACACCAAAAAAAAAGGAAAAACAGAATGAAGGTAAGAATTCGAATTAAAATTTACTTTAAATAATATTATTTGAATATTTAAATAATTCTGCACTTTCAGTAGCTTCAATATTGGGCCATAGCAAGTACCGAAGCGCAAGACCAAGGAAGCCGATGCCAATGATGCCGCGCTAAGCAAACGCCTTCGATTGCGACAATATGGGATCAAAGACAATTAAACAATAAGATGTCTTACGGCCATACAACCGAATGGCATAGGGCGAGCTCGAATTTGCAACATTTTCACTATCGAGAGCAAGCAAGCGTCGGTACAGTGTGAGCGTAATAATATTAACGCTCTTTGTTTTGCTCACACAGAGCACAACGGCTTTGATCACTGCCAAGCAAAAGCAAAATTGTGTGCGCTCACTTTACATGCGTTGAAGTCAGTGGCGCAGGCAGGACTTCTTTTTGGAGGGATGTTTCACTACTAATTTTTGTATTTGAGGGGGTTTGAATCCCCAAATGCTCCCGTCCCGTGGGCGCTACTGATTAAAACAATCAACCACAAGAGCACATAGAGATCACACGCATATTCACATCTCTGCCGACTGCAAGCAGAGAGAGTTGCTTGCGTGGCTTCATCGTTGCGCAGAGAGAGTTACTTGCGTGGCTTCATCGTTGCTCTCCGGATGTGGCGTTGCTGTAAAAACCACTCTCACGTGGCTTTATTGAAAAAGCCACGGCAAATTTTTGAAGCGCCACTGATTTGTATGAACGTAAGACATCTTATACTTTAATTATCTTTGATGGGATCATCCAAGCAGGACCGCAAATGAATTTTTTTAAATTCAATTTTTTTTATATTATTTCATTTAAATGAATTAAAAATAAATTCAGGCAGAAGTAAAAGCAAACGGTTTTTCCAAAAAATGTCAATAAAAACCTGCATTTTTTCAATATTGAGTATTGGTCATGAATGACTGATTTATACATCACATTGTGACCGATATTTGCATCAGCATTTCAGCCCGACAGCCCGATTACGAGACATAGGCAATGTTACTCTCAGAGGTTTGCCATTTCCTGCTGAGAGGACAGCCGCCGAAAGAAAAATTGAAAAAAGTTGTTTTTCTTTTTTTTCGGTGTTAACGCAACGGTGTATTGAACTCGCGGAGTGTTGACTCGCGGCCGCACGCATAGCCAGCTGAGCTACGTAGCTACGGCAGCCACCGGCTGTTAAACATTTATATTAACTCCGATGGCGGCGGCGGCTGCAAGATAGCTACACAAAACTAAATATTTGGAGGTTGAAATACGTATGCGTTAGAGCAGAGCAAAAACACTTTTCTTAATATGCAAAAGGTGTGTGTTAGAGTGAAACAAAAAATCACACGTACACGAGTTTCTATCAGTTTTTTCACACCGCCTGTACAAAAATGATAGAAACTTTGTTCGGAGAGCTGACCGAAACTTCGGTCAGGCATGTCGGTCATATGACCGGTCAAATGACCGTCACTGTTCTTGTAGGGGGTAGATATACATACACAGAATTTCACTAATATTATTGCAAAATTGCAACCTTGGGGCCTACTAGTAGGCCCCAAGCTTGATCAGGAACGTAGTTTTTCCTCCATATAAATTTCTAAAACGGGGTTGTTGTTCTAGTTCATTTCAATTTCCCGTGTTGCTGGTGTGAGACATTTTTTGTGACCAAAGAAATATAATATTAATTTTTATTTGTATTTTTTTTGGTACAATTTCGTAATACGTTTGTATAGAACTATAAAAATGCCGGCCTCGATAGCTCAGCGGGTAGCGCGCGGGCTTCTCATACCGAGCGCCCCAGGTTCGATTCCTGGCTCGGGCTGAAAAAACGCTCATCTACTTCTTTCGCTATCCACATGAAGGGAATGAGAATTACAAGAATCGCACAAGTGCGCTCTTGGCAGGCAATGGCAAAAAACCTCCAAGTGTGAAAGAAAAACTGCCAATCGCCGTTCGGATTCGGCGTTAAACTGTAGGTCCCCTCCCCTCCCTTTCCCCATCCGCTTGAAATGTGTGCTGTAACATATGTTGGAAAAAACAGTGTTGCATACACATTTCAAAACGGGTGAAATATATGTGGTATCACAATGGGCCTTTCGGGCCTCCGAGCATGTCTCTTATAGAGGCAGCTATGGTACAATAACAAGGTATGCATGCACAAGATGCACAAGATAGGGAGAGTACTTTTCATGTACTATGGGATGTCAATGTCAAACGACAAAAATTAGAGGTGCTTATGAATGGGAGTCGTGCGCAGGGCTGCACAGAAAATACTGATAAGCATACAGTTTTTACAATACACAGAAAAACTTTAAAAGGTATCTTGTTCTTTGCAAAAAGTATAAAAATGCTCATATTTCTGCATTTTTTAATACACACGGACGATTTTCAATTTAGTAATGTTTAATTTGTTTCACTCAATCACTTTTTGAAATGAGAATCACAGCATGGCGAACAGCCCCCGCACTCATGTTTCTGCATGAAACAATAGAAAAATCAAAAGTCTTGCTTTGTGAAAAAGTGCACAAAGTCCAGAGCACAAATTAAAAATAACGGCAGAAAATGTCTTAAGTCACAAGTCGGCGGAACATTTTTTTTTTATTTCTTCACAATCTCTTTGAAAAAACACAAGAGTTTATGAGTTGTGAGAGTTGCTCTATCTCCCTTCGCGTTCAATTAGCAACTGGTCTGGTGGACCAATTTTTATTCTTTTTATAGTGATTTTTACAACTGTATTCTTTTTGCACTACATAACAAACAAAGCAATAAACATAATTTGGGAAGTAGGTAAATACAAAGTTAGTGGTACTAGCAGCGGTAAGCAACTATGTTACATACATAATTATAGTCGCAATGACAACAGTTTAACAGTTTGTCTAATTCAATTCGCTTTCAATGTAACAATTCAATTTCAATATTAGTTCAATTTTAATACAATTTATCTTAAAACATTATTTAAACAATTCAGCTTATAATTAAATGGTAATTAGTAATATAATATGTGGTTTAATTCTTTGTGCATCATCTGACGCAACACCGGCCACCTTGCCGAGTCCGACTCAACTGCTGTCGCTGATGGGAAGGACCGCAATTTTATGAATAGGGCGTCGTAGGCTTCCTCCACTTGTTTTCAGTTCTACGATCCGAACCTTTCCGTCTTGACCTGCTACTACGTCCTGCACTCTGCCCAGCCTCCACTGTTGAGGAGGTATGTTGTCCTCGTGGACGACGACGAGATCTCCGACGGCTACATTGCGCTGTGGTAGTAACCATTTGTTGCGTTGCTGCAAGGTCAGGAGATAATTCCTCGACCATGCCCGCCAGAACTGCTGCTTGAGCGACGAGACAAGTTGCCATCTGTCTAAATAGACTAGTGGCTTGTCTGGAACTGGTTCCGGTGGCATTGCTCGCAGCGGACAACCGATCAGTAGATGCGCCGGAGTGAGTGCTTCCCCATCGTTGGGATCCCTGCTGATTGGTGCTATGGGCCTGCTGTTTAAAATTGCTTCTATTTCCACGAGAAGCGTTTGCAGTTCTTCGGCGGTGAGCAATGCGTTTCCAATTGTTCGACAGAGCCGATTCTTTGCGGATTTCACAGCCGCCTCCCACAACCCTCCGAAGTGCGGCGCCCTTGGTGGTGTAAAGACGAAGCTGAATCCTTCGTTGGCAGCGTACCTTGCCACTTCGTCCTGACTGGCCAGAAAAGCCTCTCGCAGCTCGGCTAACTTCCGCTGTGCGCCGACAAAGTTGGTTGCGTTGTCGCAGTGGATCCGTTGTGGTACTCCTCGACGACCGATGAACCTTTTTAGAGCAAAAATAAAACGATCAGTACTCAAATCGGAAACAATTTCTAGGTGTACCGCCTTAGAAGTGAAACACACTAAAACTGCTATGTACGTTTTGACAGGTGGTCTGCCTCGAATTTTTAAAGAGGTATAAATAGGACCACAAAACTCAACACCGCAGATCAAGAAAGGACGTAACGCTTGAAGCCTATCTGCGGGTAAATTGCCCATGATTTGGGTTAACAATTTTGGTTTGTACCGAAAACAATGTATGCAGTTTCGCACGGTCTTTCTACACGCTTCCTGCGCATTAACTAGCCAAATTCTCTCTCGGAGAATTGCCATAAGCGCTTTTGGCCCTGCATGATGATTTCGGAAGTGTAGATGCCGTAAATATGTTTCTGTAAAATGTGAATTTTTTGGCAACAGCAGTGGAAATTTGGCGTCATATGGAATCGGTGCGTTCATTAACCGACCACCTACTCGAAGCAATTTGAAATTCAGTGGGCCATCTGAATACTCATGTATAAATGGGTTTAATTTCTGTATATTAGTAGGGAGTGGCTGATTTCTTTCCAATTTCCTAATTTCCTCGGCAAATTCTTTATGTTGTTCTAATTGAATTAATTTTAAAATGCTACAATTCAGATCTTTTGCTGTCGGAGTTATTTCGTTTTCCTTTGGCTTAATTTTTGCGATTCTGTACCAATGAATTATAAATGCGAAAATACGAATAATTTTTTGATGAAGAAAAGTCGCGTATGACTTCCAATAAAGGATTTTCTGTCATTTCAATTGCGGCTAACGAGAAAATATTTTTCCTTTTTTCCAATGATTCGTCTTCTTGAGAAAGGATGAAGTGAGAATTTTGTGGCCACCGTGCAGGGTCTTCTAGAAGGAACTGTGGACCGTTGAACCAAATTGAGCCGTTTAGCTCGTCCACGTTGCAACCTCGAGACACTAAATCTGCAGGGTTTTGTTTTGTTGGAACATGTTGCCATATGACTTCTGTCGACCACTCTTGTATTTGAGATACGCGATTTCCTACGAAAGTAGTTAAAGCTGATGGATGTGTCTTGATCCAATGAAGCACAATTTCGGAATCTGTCCAGAAATGAATCTTGTCCCACTGTCGACTCAACATTGGCGCAATGCGTGACCATACTTTGGCCAGAAGATGTGCTGCACATAGCTCTAATCTTGGTAGCGACTTTGTTTTCAGTGGAGCTACTCTGGATTTTGCGGTCAACAAAGTACATGTCACCTTGTTAGCAATTTGGCTTCGTACGTAGATGCAACAGCCATATGCTCTAATTGATGCATCCGCAAACCCATGAATCTGGCAGCTAGCACCCACACTCGTATTCACATAACGAGGGATGCTGATAGACGCGAGCTGAGCCAAGTTGGCTTTGAATGTTTGAAAGCTCGTATCTAAGCGCAATGGAATCGACTCGTCCCAATCAAGTTTTTGGATCCAAAGCTCTTGCAGTAAGATTTTTGCTTTGATGACGATAGGGGACAGTAAACCAAGAGGGTCGAAAAGGCGCGCAGAAACAGACAAAATTTTTCTTTTGGTTGCGCGCAAGTCATGGAATGTTTCATCCAATCTAAAACGAAATAGATCGTCTTTCGGTAGCCATCGAAGTCCCAGCGTTTTTGTCGAGTCTTCGTTATTAAATTGCAATGTCTTCTCTGAACTTTTGCTGTTGATGTGATCAGGATGATTCGAGAACCACTTCGCTAAGTGCATTCCGGCTGATTTTAAGATGTCGATTACCTCACTTCGTATTTGATCCAGAGTTTCTAAATTGTCGGCACCTGTCAGTAGATCGTCGACATAGAAATCTCTTGACATGATTTTGGCCCCCAACGGATAATTTGTCGCATTAACATCGCTCAGCATTTTAAGGCTTCGGATTGCCAGAAATGGAGCAGGCGATGTGCCATAGGTCACGGTATTCAAGCGAAAAATTTGAATTTGCTCTGCTGGATCCTGGCACCATACTATTAGCTGAAAGTTCCTATCTTCTTCGTGTACCATTTCCTGTCGGTACATCTTTGTAATATCTGCCGTGATGGCATATTTGTGAAGTCGAAAACGAAGAAGTGTAGAGAAAAGTTCTTCTTGAATGGTAGGACCCACCATTAAAATGTCATTCAGCGCGAGCTGTGATGTGGTGCGACACGAAGCATCGAAAACTACGCGAAGTTTTGTGGTGGTGCTATCTGGTCGTAGCACGCATTGATGCGGAATAAAATAATGTGGAGTTATTGGAATTTTATTATTTGTTGGACTCATATGCCCTAATGCCAAATATTCTTTTATGAAATCCAGATACATTTGCCGAAGTTCTGGATTTTTAGACAGCTTTCTCTCCAGGGACCGAAATCGACGTTCAGCGGTTTCATATGAAGAGCCTAGCAAAGTTGGGTTTTCTTTGAATGGCAATCGAACTTCCAATCTTCCAGACGGTAAAAATGTAGTGTTTTGGACGAAATGTTTCTCGCATTCCACCTGCTCATCAGTGAATAAATTTGCAGCAACTTCCGATGGAATTTCTTCTAATTCCCAGAATTTTTGAACAGTCGCATCAATCTGCGCAAAATTACCTTCGGTTTGGCATAAGTTGCTACTAATGTGGGAGTGAGGACTATCTTTCAATGTATATTTCCCCGAAATGATCCAACCAAGAACAGTTTTTTGTAATGTTGGGTGCTTAGGGCTTGTTTTGATTTGGCCCACTGAGAGAAGTTCGAAAAAGGTTTCAGCACCCAAGAGAAGATCGATTTTCTGAGGTTTATTGAAGTTGGGATCCGCTAACTCAATATTCGAAGGAATATTCCAGCCATCAATGTTGATTTTTTGGTCTGGATGAGTTGCTGAAATGGATCGCAACACCCAGAAATCTGCCGAAAATTCGTGCGCGTTTATTCGCGACTTAACAAATGTGTTTAATTTTGTGCGCACTGTAGTATTAGCCTTGCCTATACCTATAACATTTAAATTCTTGGTCTCACGACGGATGCGAAGTTTTTGGGCCAGCTCTTCAGTCATAAAGTTCACTTGGGATCCTGAATCTAAAAGAGCTCTCGCTTGCATATATTCACCGGACTGACTTTTCACCATTACAATAGCTGTAGCTAAAATGACTCGATCAGGTGCACTGATTGAGTGCATGGCATGTGATGCTGGTTGTTGAGGTTCGACTCCAAAGCTAACCGGATATTGGTTCAGCAAGCTATGGTGAGACCTATTGCATACGCGACATTTTTGTGAATTGCATTTCGACACCGTATGACCCTTACGCAAGCAATTTATACACAATGGCACTGATTTGGCGAACTCAAATCTCTGTTGTACAGCGAGAGCGAGAAATGAAGGGCAAGTAGATATGTAATGTTCGCTGGATTTACAGTGAAGACATGTTGGCTGCTTCTGTTTCGATGCCACATACGAAGACCTTGAGTTTTTGTTGAACGATTTGTTGCCACTCTGGTCGTTCTTGGATTTGTTGTCGTTGAAGGTCGTCAATTTCGACCGCGATGTTGATGCTTCCTCAGCAGACAAATGTTGATATCGTTTGTTGAGCGCAGCTTCGCACTCACTCCACAACGGCAGCCTTTCGTAGTCCAGTTGTTCTTCCCACTTGGAGCGAGTTGTTGGATCCACCTTGGGCATGACTAAGTGAATAATGATCGCATTTGACACATTTTTGTCATCACCTAATGATAAGAGGGAGTCGTATACAGCCGACACTGTATCGATCATACTGCGTAACGATAGTGAAGAGGCTTTTGGCATGTTTGGCAGTTCAAACAGTTTAGATATTGTGTCAAAAAATATGAGACATTTATTATCATAAACTTTTTTGAGACTCGCCAAAGCCTTGGGATAATTTTCTTCCGAAATTTGGAAGGCTCTCACTGTACCTAAGGCTTCTCCAGACAGACAAGAAACTAAATGATTAAATTTTTCAATGTCCGGAATAGTGGGATCATTGTGGACTAAGCTTTCGAACAAACTTATAAAATTTTTGAATTCCGAATATTTCCCCTTGAATTTCGGAAGTGCCATTTTTGGTAGACGAGAACTGTGTGGTGAACAAAACGATGATTCGGGAACGCTGGCAGATCGGCTCTTCGATAGTATCGCCTTTATCTTGGACTTCGTTTCCACGATGATGTCCTCCAACTCCCCACGGCCCATGTCTTCATCGTCGATCTCCTCTATCTCCGTCTGACATTTCATCAATTTGTCGCTGTATGTGTTGAGGATGTCCAATCGACACTCGAGCTCGAATGGATTTACAGACATCGATCCATCCAAGAGAGCTGTTTTTATTCGCAAAATATTATTTTTATTTAACAATCTTTGCTTTTTTAAAATTTTAAGATCATCCGCCTTACTTGGCGAAATTTGCCTTTTCTTACTCATTTTGTTAAATGGTAAGAATTACAAAATGGCTTTAACTTGAATTCGAAAGAATATTGCTGCTCCAATTTACCGAATTGTAAATTGAAATGCAGATGTAAATGTGAACCGACGTAATTGAGGAAACCTTGGTTGAACGAGAAAAGCGAAAACGAAAAGTAGACCTAATTTCCAAATCAATACTTCGATGCACCGAATGTCTGCAAATGCAACTGATATTACGCCAACAATTATTCTGGCACTGAATGATTGTTCAATGTATGCCAAAACCAATGAGATCAGTTAAAGAGCAATGTACCAGAAACCAAGTAATAGAAATGGAATCGCAAATTTCAATAAAATTTCCAACTTTATTTGCTTAATCACTGATCAATAAATTGATTTTCAAATTAAGTTTTTTATCGCACACTCTACCTACATGGCCCACTGTAACCCTTATATCGTTTCACTTCTATGCGTTTCAATAATAAACACCCATATGTATGTACATAAATACGAAACAAGTGCATAAACAGAAGTGCATAAATAGAAATTGCTGAGCAGCCAAAATTAAGTTGTTGTTATTGCCCTTATTAGCGAGCAAGTGCCGTGCACTGGTCTTTATAACACAACTCAATATTGGCACTCAGATACCTGTTCATCTGTTACTCTCCTTGTGCAAACGATGCAGTGGCACTCCATTCCAATGAAATGGAACAAACGAAAATAGGTGAAGAACAGCGGAGATGACAGCAGCGACGTCAGCAGCGTGAGTATAGAACAGCGACGGCGGCAGCAGCAATGCGACAGCGTAAGTATCAGCGGCGGCGTAATGTAACAGCGACGGCGCAGCTAGCAAACACAGCGTGAGTATCAGCGGAGCAAAGTAGCGTAAGTATAGTTTTACAGGCAGCGACGGCGATCAGCAATAGCAGCGTATGTTTTAGCAGCGATGACGGCTGCAGTAAACAGGGTAAGTTTTGGCAGTGACGTAAATTACAGCGACGATGGCAGCAGCAAACAGCAACAAACTGGCAGCAACGACGGCAACAGCAACAGCGCAAATATGTTAGCAAAGATGTTAGCGCCGCAAGTATTAGCGAAAACGAAAAGGATTAGCGACGCAAGTAACAACGAAAAACTCATGGCACAATAATAAGGTAATAGCATGCCCGCAACACCAAAAACCACATGTATTTTGTTGGTAGGATTGTTTATGGTTACTGTCAAAATCAGCTGATATTTTCCGACGAAAGAGGGAGAAACTGAAAACATACAAAAGTGATTGTTGCCAGACGGTGCTGTATTTGAGTGAAAAAACGGGAAAAGTGCTCAGGTCAGTTGTTTTCAGTCAGGTATTTTCATTTCAACCGATGCGGCAACACAGCACACCGACGATTTTGACAGAAGCCATAAACGATCAGCCGGTGGCTTGCTACAACCTTATAGTTGAACCATGGAAAAACTGTATGAGCGAGTACTGGCGAAAACGGCGAGCACAGCGCGAGCGACGCAAGTAATAGCGAAGACGGCACGAGAATAATGAGCGACGCAAGTGATAAAAAGCGAGAACGATGAACACAGCACTAGCGAGAATCATGGCACAATAATAAGGTAATAGCATGCCCGCAACACCAAAAACCACATGTATTTTGTTGGTAGGATTGTTTATGGTTACTGTCAAAATCAGCTGATATTTTCCGACGAAAGAGGGAGAAACTGAAAACATACAAAAGTGATTGTTGCCAGACGGTGCTGTATTTGAGTGAAAAAACGGGAAAAGTGCTCAGGTCAGTTGTTTTCAGTCAGGTATTTTCATTTCAACCGATGCGGCAACACAGCACACCGACGATTTTGACAGAAGCCATAAACGATCAGCCGGTGGCTTGCTACAACCTTATAGTTGAACCATGGCGAGAATAGTTATTGTGGGTGATGAAAGCAACGAAAGCACGATGGAAGGGCTAATCACAGCCTTGTTGTTGTTTTTAGTTTTGCTCTCTTTTTTACACCACTTTTTGTTTGGTCACTACGTTCCACTTTCACTTGTCGCAAAGTGTTTAGTTTTTAATTTTGAATTTTTGCGTCTTCGCGAGCGCCAAACAATGCACTGCACACTTTGTTTCTTTTTGTTTTTGAATGTTTGTTTGTGACTTGTTAAAGTCCCTGCTCGGGCGCCATGAAAAAACACAAGAGTTTATGTGTTGTGAGAGTTGCTCTATCTCCCTTCGCGTTCAATTAGCAACTGGTCTGGTGGACCAAATTTTATTCTTTTTATAGTGATTTTTACAACTGTATTCTTTTTGCACTACATAACAAACAAAGCAATAAACATAATTTGGGAAGTAGGTAAATACAAAGTTAGTGGTACTAGCAGCGGTAAGCAACTATGTTACATACATAATTATAGTCGCAATGACAACAGTTTAACAGTTTGTCTAATTCAATTCGCTTTCAATGTAACAATTCAATTTCAATATTAGTTCAATTTAAATACAATTTATCTTAAAACATTATTTAAACAATTCAGCTTATAATTAAATGATAATTAGTAATATAATATGTGGTTTAATTCTTTGTGCATCATCTGACGCAACACTCTTCATTACTCCAAGGCAAAAATTAGCAACATTACTTAAAGAAATAAAACTATTAGGTATGTAAATAAACATAAATATAAATTCTTTTTACTTAGTTTTTTTGTCTTTTCTGGAACATTTGAAAAAGTGGATTTAGCACCTTTTCACTCTAAGCCAGCTAGTGCATATTTCTTATTTGTTTAGTATGAACATTTCCAAAACGTATGGTATGCATGGAAAAAGGTACAAAATTTCTAGCGTACACGCAACTCTAGTATCTCTGTTTGACAGCATTTCCAAATGTAAACAAAGGAAAAAAGAGCGAGATTTTTCTAGTTGGCCATGGTTCAACTATAAGGTTGTAGCAAGCCACCGGCTGATCGTTTATGGCTTCTGTCAAAATCGTCGGTGTGCTGTGTTGCCGCATCGGTTGAAATGAAAATACTTGACTGAAAACAACTGACCTGAGCACTTTTCCCGTTTTTTCACTCAAATACAGCACCGTCTGGCAACAATCACTATTGTATGTTTTCAGTTTCTCCCTCTTTCGTCGGAAAATATCAGCTGATTTTGACAGTAACGATAAACAATCCTACCAACAAAATACATGTGGTTTTTGGTGTTGCGGGCATACTATTACCTTATTATTGTGCCATGTAGTTGGCATACCTTGTTATTGTACCATGGAGGCCAGTGACTACGTGACGCGAAACTCGGAGGAGAAATGATTTGCAGACCATTTTTTGCTTTTTCCAATCGTCCGATAGTGTACGGGTTTTTTTACCCAAACATTCGCACAGCACCGGTTACCAGTCAATTGTTTGCATCTTAAAGTGCTAACTTTTCTTATTCGCTGTAAATATATCATAGCATTGCAAGCCAACTTGTTTTACTGGTCTAAGTAATTTTGATTGTAACGCGTACAAAAAAAAGCAGAAATAAATTATTTCATACGCTGAAGTCAGCAAATATTCGGTTGCTTTTTCCTTCAGTTCATGTCTCATTGAGTTTGCCGTTTCTAGTGCAGCAAGAAACAGTGATGGCAAGTTGAACTCTTTTCAAACGCAGAGCTGCAACTCAAGCAATGCAAACGTTAAGGCTTTGAGGGCAGTCAGCAAAAACTGAAGTAAAATCATATTAAAACACGAGGCAACATACTTATGACGTTTTTCAGCAACAACGTTTTTTTGCAATCAATTTCCTATAAACGTACTACAGAATGAAATCAAAACAAAACCAATTATTTTATTTGCAAATAAACATCGAACGCACCAGCAGCCCTTGCCCTGGCGTTTGTATGGCGAATATTTTGTACGAACCCTAATCAACTCTGGGGCCTGGTTTTACCGAATTTGCGACTCTGGGGCCTGGTTTTACGGAATTAGCAACCGTGACCCCTCCGAGTTTCGCGTCATGTAGTCATTGATGGAGGCAGCCACCATAACCTAACGTAACCATGGCTTTTTGCTGGCCAATGCTTTGATTGATTTAAAAATTTGGTGGTTGATCCCAATTTAAAATGTTTACAAATATTTTTACGTGGCGAGTTCTAAGTAAAATTATTTATTTATATTTTCACATTGTTGATTACAATTTTGAGAATATGGCAAAACCACAGATAACTCATCAAGTAGATGCCCAGTCTCATACGACGAAAACGGCACCAAAATTTCAAGCTCTGAATTACAGCTTTTTCCCGCAAAGCTATTTTACGCACACAACTGCATGTGCTCATCCAGATCTTTTGCCGAATTGAATTAATTTGGAATTTCTTTTCTTGCTTGTGATATTCTTTTCTGCAACATACATTTATGATTTTAGCTACACTAGTCGCGTTCTGTATGTGGTGTAACAGGTAGACAGCACATCAGATATTCGTAATTTTTTTTTTTCGTAAATTTCGCCTCAGGTTCGAGGCTGGGCGAGGAGCACAATTTTTTTAACATTTAACGCTTTATTTTAATAGGGGTACCGGTTAATTCGTGCGGTTTTCTAACGGATGGCGTAACTTGATTTTGTGAACAGTGATTCACCTTTCCAAATATGTGTTGGAAAGCTATTGTCATATAGTTTCAGAATCAGTATGTGTCATTTAGCTGAAGCGTAAACAACAATACTTTTTTTTACTCTGAAAATGTCGAATTTTGTGCCGAATAAAGTGTTTTTGCGGGGAGTACTTTCTTCATTACTTCAATATGAAGAAAAAGGCTGCCGAAAGTCATCGTATTTTGGTGGAAGTGTATGGTGTGCATGCTCTAGCTGAGCGTACGTGCCAGAAGTGGTTTGCACGGTTCAAAAGTGGCAATTTTGACTTGGAGGACGATGAACGGCCCGGACAGCCAAAAAAGTTTGACCAGCTGGGTGTGATCTATTATGAGCTGTTGCAACCGAATGAAACGATCACAGGGGAAGTCTACCGACGACAATTGATGCGTTTGAGCCGAGCACTGCGCGAAAAACGGCCGGAATATGAACAAAGGCACGGCAAGGTAATTTTGCAACATGACAATACTCGGCCACATGTTGCACAGATCGTCAAAACCTACCTTGAAACGCTCAAATGGGATGTCCTACCCCACCCGCCGTATAGTCCAGACCTTGCGCCATCCGATTACTATCTCTTCCGATCAATGCAACATGGCCTGGCTGACCAGCACTTCTCCAATTATGAAGAAGCCAAAAATTGGATCGATTCGTGGATAGCGGAAAAGCCTGCCGAATTTTTCAGAAAGGGTATTCGTGAATTGCCAGAAAAATGGGAAAAAGTTATAGCTAGTGATGGACAATACTTTGAATATTAAATTTGTAACCATTTTTTCACAATAAAGCTTCAATTTTCCCAAAAAAACTGCACGAATTAACCGATACCCCTATTATAAACATTTTTAATCGGTTACACCTGAAATTAATAATGTATTGAAAAATATTGATTTCAATGAATCTGCTCTAACAATATTTCATCGCACAAATTATTCTGGTGTATGATCAAAGAATATGAAGTCTTTATTTTCTTTGGTATGATACATACCAGAGACCGGCAATGAGTACTAATAAAATTAGTATACTTAAGGGGGTCGTCTAGTGTGAAGGCCGTATTTGTATGCCTTTTTTTGACAGTCATTATTAAAAAAACCGTTCAAGTAAAATAACTTTTGAATTTTATTTCTTCTTTGAGTACATTTCGACAAAGTTTTATAATTATTTGAAGCCAATCTATTGATTAGTATCGGAGTTACACCACTCAACAGGAAGACGTAAAAAAAAAAAGTTGCTCCACTGCTGCCATGATTCCGGGCGTTGTAATTATCTGAAATCAAAAAACCAAACGCCATTTCATTCCTGAGACTTCAAACTGCAAATTGAGCTAAAAGAAAGTTCGAATTCCAAAAAAAAGTATTTTTTTGCCTAAACATAAAAAAAATATGAGTTTTTCGACTATTTTTCACGTGCATATAATTGAAGAAAAAAAAAAGTAACGAAGCAATCTTAATTCTTTTAGCTTAATTTGTAGTTGGACATGTACTCAAGATGGTGTAAAAAGTTGAGCATTAATAGTGAAATAGTTTTTGAGATATCGTGGCAGCAGTTTTGAAAAAACGTGTTTTGAGAAAAACGCGTTTTTAAGTTGGTCGGAGTAGGTATGCGCTCCGCATACCTACTCCGGTTTACAAGTGCAACTTGATAACGGCTTCGAATTTACAAAAATCCATTTATACACGTCTTCTAAACATGTTTTAGAAGTGATTTATGAAAAAAAAAAAAAACGATTTTTTTGACCCGTCACACTAGACGACCCCCTTAAGTCATGAGCCATAACAATTGGTGCAAGTGAATACTCAAACCAATTCAACATAATACTATTACTCATTTGCACCAAATCATCAAAACACTCAAAATTCTCTTACACGAATATGTACCGGTATTTTGTGTGTCTATTGGTTACTGACTCATAATCTGATTTGACTCACTTGTTCGTGTGATGAGTTGAGTAATAGTTCGTGTTGTGCTTCGCGCTTTTTGCTAAACAGTAATTTTTTGCTTTTGGACGCGTATCTGGTTACTGCTGTGCATTGATGCTGACAATATTCTTTTCTTAAATTCTATTTTCAACAAAAAAATTAAATTAATTTTTGTTCATCTTTATAGTTTTTTAGTTATTTAACCCTTTTGGTACAGCTTTTTACGGGGGAAAGTTAAAATTTTAAATTTTACGTTTTAGGCTTCTATGTGGTTATATTAGCAACAATCCATAAGAAATTTTTAAATTTTTATACTCGGACCCTTTATTTTAGAGTGTTTTTCTATGAGAGCAGCCACATCGTTGTGGCTGTAATAATTACTTAAACATAAAACTTTTTATGCATAACGAAAATTTGAATATTTCTTCATTTACTTCAGTCAACATTTTTTAAAAAAAGTATCTAAATTGAAAGAAAACGTCAAATTAAAAAAGTTATCTAATTTTTTCTGCTTCTTCTTCCTTTACTATTTCAAGATATACCATTAAAAAACGTGTATACTTCTCTTCTCTCAACTTAATTATTCAGTTTATTCAGCCAGGTTCCAGAAACCGAGTGAAAGTGAAATTGGAAGTGAATTTGAAACCGAGTGAAAATGTAGTTGGTGTTCTAGAAACCGAGTGATTTCAATTCCACATGTTCATTTTGAACTCGTTATAATTTTCTTCTCGCTGAATTTCCTGTCAGCTGATTGTTGTCGAGCAAAACAAAAAGCAAAAACAGAAATTTATTCAGTATTCAAAAATGAGTGCATTAATTGCATTTGCTGTGACCATTGGTGCAAACAATGATTATTCAAAGGAAAAAATAAAAAGGAAGATTTTGCGCGATCACTCCAACCCTCTGGAAATGATAGAATCTGTGTAAGTGACTGAAATGCACTAAAAGCAACAAGATTTTTATTTATGGGATTTCTTTAGCTTCACAGTGCACTACAGAGTAAATAAAGATGCCTTCCGAATGCTCCTCGACGTTGTAACTCCCCGCTTGAAGCCATCTTCCATTCCAGCGCATATCCAGCTAGCTGCTACGTTAAGGTTACTGGCAGAAGGTGGATTCCAAAAAGCAGTAGGAAAAGACAGCGACATTGCATTAGGGCGAAGCACGGTTACGAAAATTGTGCACAACATCCTTGAAATCCTGGAAAAACATATTTGCGCGAGATGGATAAATTTAAATATGACGGATGGAGAGCGAAAACTTTCGAAGCGCCATTTTTTGCAGAAGTTCCAGATTCCGGGCGTTATAGGCTGTGTTGACGGTACACACGTGCGTATAACGAAGCCAAATCATGACCACACGCTTTTTTACAACAGAAAGGGGTACTTCAGCATAAATGCAATGATTGTAAGTGGTATAAATTTTCAAGTGTAGATTTCCGAGAAACAATTAAACATTTGCAGATATGTGATTATCAAATGGTGATCAGGGCTGTGGATGGTCGTCGCCCTGGCTCGAGCCACGATTCATTGATTTGGAGCGTTAGCCGAGCTCGTGATTACTTTGTAGGCAGCTACGAATCTGGCGAGCGCAGAAGCTGTTTACTAGGCGATGCTGGTTACCCTCTTGAGCCGTTTTTAGTGACACCGTATAGGGATCCACAAATCGGAACACCGCAGCATGCATTCAACATGAAGCATTCGTCTGCGCGGAACGTCGTAGAGAGGACCATTGGCGTTCTTAAAAGTCGCTTCAGATGTTTGGCCCGCTTGCTGCAATACCAACCGAAGAAAGTAGTGCGAATAATAAATGTTTGTTGTGCACTGCACAACATCTGTAGGCACTACAAAGTTCAAGATGTTGACTTAATCGATTTTGGTGGAGAAGATGATGATGAATTTGAGTCCTATGATTTGCCAGCTAGTGGAGAGGCAAATAGAATAAGAGATGAAATTGCCAACAGCCTATAAACAAAATTTTTTCCTGTAGATTTTTTCGTTTTCCTTTTTTTAACTGAACTTGTATTTCTTTTTTCATTTAAAAAAAAATTCATGTATACATATGTATATGTAAGGAACATAAAAATAACAAAACAAACAATAAATATTTCTTTAAATAAATTTGCACTTCAGCTTTTCTTTTGAATTGAACTTTGTTCAATATTCAGTCGTCTTTCTTCTAATTCTAGCTCATCTTGTCGAAGTCTCTCCATTTGGATGTGGTGCCTTTTATTTTCGTCATTGCTGTCAATAAGAGCTGTGACCAATTTCTTTAGGGAATTGTTTACTTCCTTGATTTCACTGTGTATTTATTTGTGTAGTGCAGATTTTCTTTGCCTTCCTGCAGTCTTTCCTTCATTTGCTGCGCTATTGCTGCCATTGAACTTGTTTGTTCCTTAATATATTTTTTTATGGAATCATTAGTCTCGGGCTCGCGTCGACGTTTTCGTGTGCCTCCAATACCAGCAGAGCAAGCGTTAGTAGCAGCAGAAGGCACGTCGGCAGCAGCGGAAGTACAAGCGTTCAAGGAAGCGCTAGCAGCAGCTCTGGAAGTGGAGGGCTGGTCCTCAGTAGTTTCTGTTATATCTGTGGCAGAAGTGGCACCAAACTCCAAAGTGCCTGCTATGCCCTCAATAACGGTGTAAATTCCACATATTTGCGCAATACACTCTTCTGTGGAAGTGAGCACATGCTTGTTGAATGGCCCGCCGCCGGTCGCTCTACTCTCGGAATTGTTGTGTGCAATTTTTTTGCGGATAGTAGCCTTCCAATCCATCCACACCTGTTGATGTATATATGTTGGTGAAGAAATACAAACAAATCTACGAAATCTATACGAAATTTTTGTATTACCTTTTTCCAACCGGACGTGTCTTTTTGGGGCGGGCCATTGCTATTAAGGTCCACCGTCAAGTCTTTTCAGAGCGCCTCCACTTTGACTTTGTCGCCCTTGACAAATCCTTTCGCAATATCGTGGTGCGTTTCCATAAATTTAAGGAGTATTGCATCCTGCGCAGAGTTCTTGTGCTTTCCCCTTGTAAATTAAATTTTCAAATTAAAATTATTTTAATTTTATTTCAATTTTCAATTTACTTACATTTTTATAGAACTTCTATAATTTTCACTTCCTGCTGCTGAAGTGATTTCAATTCACATTTTTTTTAGTGAATTCGGTTTCTGGAACATGCAAAATCACTCGGAATTCATTTTTAAAAACGAGTGGAGTTGAGCGAGTGAAAGTGAAATGTAGAACACCAAAAAGTGAATTTGAAGTGATTTCATTTCAATTTCACTCGAAAGTGAAATCTAGAACCTGGCTGATTAATTTCGTATTTTTCCTAAAACTTCAAACTATTCTAAGGAACAACAAGTTTTTTTGACCTAAAACAGGCACTGAAAAGAGACTATGCCATATGGCATAGAATAACCGAAAGGGTTAACTTAGAATTTGTACGTGTATATTTTTTCTTAAGTATAATTTTAATATTTATGAATTCTTTTAATTTAATTATATTTAAAAAGCATGGATTTGATCTCATTTTGTTATTTACAAATAAAAACTAACAAAAAGTTCATTTAATTGCTTTGCATTTATTGACCTGCGTTTTGGTTTTCCGCTTTTTGTTGCAATATTCTCAATTTCAACTAAGGAGAAAGCGAAACTGAAAATTACTCCAATGACTTAAGTCATTCCATTGAACCATTGGTGTTTCTTGGTGTTGTGAGTGATTACGGTATACACAATGAACCTATTCACTCAATGACAGATCTGAGCACGCACCGGTTCATATCAGCAAAGAACTTATTCATTGTTCATACACAAAATATGTGTGCATGCGTAAACGAGTATGCGTGGATATGAGTCGGATGTTTTTCTTTGACTCAAATCCACTAATACCAATGACTACATGACGCGAAACTCGGAGGGGTCACGGTTGCTAATTCCGTAAAACCAGGCCCCAGAGTCGCAAATTCGGTAAAACCAGGCCCCAGAGTTGATTAGGGTTCGTACAAAATATTCGCCATACAAACGCCAGCGCAAGGGCTGCTGGTGCGTTCGATGTTTATTTGCAAATAAAATAATTGGTTTTGTTTTGCTTTCATTCTGTAGTACGTTTATAGGAAATTGATTGCAAAAAAACGTTGTTGCTGAAAAACGTCATAAGTATGTTGCCTCGTGTTTTAATATGATTTTACTTCAGTTTTTGCTGACTGCCCTCAAAGCCTTAACGTTTGCATTGCTTGAGTTGCAGCTCTGCGTTTGAAAAGAGTTCAACTTGCCATCACTGTTTCTTGCTGCACTAGAAACGGCAAACTCAATGAGACATGAACTGAAGGAAAAAGCAACCGAATATCTGCTGACTTCAGCGTATGAAATAATTTATTTCTGCTTTTTTTTGTACGCGTTACAATCAAAATTACTTAGACCAGTAAAACAAGTTGGCTTGCAATGCTATATTTACAGCGAATAAGAAAAGTTAGCACTTTAAGATGCATACAATTGACTGGTAACCGGTGCTGTGCGAATGTTTGGGTAAAAAAACCCGTACACTATCGGACGATTGGAAAAAGCAAAAAATGGTCTGAAAATCATTTCTCCTCCGAGTTTCGCGTCACGTAGTCACTGCTAATACTCTTTCTTGTGTTATTCAACCAATGACTTGAAAAAGAGAATAATTGCAGTTCTCTGATACATACACATCGTTGCCAAGGCGACGCATTGCCAATAGCTGCGGCGCCAGCAGGTCTACCCTTTGCGTCGGCGTAACTGCATTGCGACAATGTAGTGACCGCTGAACAATTCAATTCGTTTTGGCAATTGTACCGGTCGGTTCATTCTTGTTTGCGAAAAGCAAGTACCTGGGCGTACCCAGCAACAAATTAAAGGGGGGCAAGACATAACTACATTTCCAAATTCAGAATATAAAACTCGAATAGAATAGAAAAGAATTTCTGTACATACAGTACTTTTCGCTTAAAGCGAACTTCGAGGGACTGGGCAAAATGGTTCGTTTTAACCGAAAGTTCGCTTTAAGGGGGGGGTAAGGGTTTACACATTCGAAAAATCTAATTATTTTTTTTATCTTATCTTATTGTAAAACATTTCAAGAATATATTCTCCAAATTTTAAGCCGATCGGAGCAAAACTCTGGAAGTTATGGTCTATAGTTAGTCCTCTGTCCTTTAGTGCAGGTATACAGCATATTCTCTTTAAACGCGTTTTTCTCAAAACTACTTTTTCGAAGTCGGTGAACACGATCCTGCAAAATCTACTCAATGGATTCTTTTCAAACTTGGAACATACTTTCTTGGTATAAAATGCCTCCCCCCTACACTTTTCAAATTTTTCCATTTTTATTTTTAGGTAGTTTTTTATTTAAAAAATGGCGGAAAATTTAGCGCAAAATCGCGTTTTTTGCTTCAGTAGCCCACGAATTGTTGAAAAACGCAAATAATAACTTTTCAACGATTGGGGGGGGAGGATTAACTCATACTCTAAGTAAATTGGCCAACTTTTTTGATTTCAGATTATTCTACGCCGACTTATCGTGTTCACCGCACAACGTGTTTTCAAAAAGACGTTCTGGGAAACCCGCTGTTACCGGCTTATTTTTCAATATTTTGTTACGAAAATTTCACGAAATATTCTCTAAATGATGCTTTATAATTTAAAAAAAGTTTCAATAAATTTGCTTCAGCTGCATCTCCGTAAAAAATTAGCGAAAAAAGTGTTTTTTTATTCAAATTATCCCTTACCCCCCCCTTAAAAGGGGTCCGTAATAAGCGAAAACATACAGCGCGTCCTTTTGAAATTGGTTCGTTTTAGGCGGAAAATCGTTTTAAACGGGTTCGTTATAAACGAAAAGTACTGTATATAAAATATAGAATTACGAGGGGGGAAATACCCTCCTCTACCCATACCTAGGTACGCCCATGAGTGCCTGTCATTATCAATCGAATCGTTTTGCTGTATGGTTGTTTGTAACCGTGTGCTGCCCTTGATTGATTGATTTTAAAACTTGCGAACAATTATATTTGTCTCCAAAACCAAACAATTTACTAATCAAGAGATCTAGAAACCAAATAAATTTTTCATTTATATTGTTTTCACGGGTCGTAAAAAAAGGAATAATTTAAAAAGAAGCCGTTAAAAAATCTTGGCAGCTACAGTAGGAATCGAACCGCGCACCCGTCGCACATTGGGAAAAAACAAGCAAAAACGCTCGCATTGGAGCAAATCCAAAAGTTGCGAATCTGAATCTTTTTTTTTTACTTGTCGTAATATAGATAGACTAGCGAGACAGCAAATCAACTTTTCAAGTCTCTTCATCCCATGACTTGGACTTTACGGCCTTTCAAAGTTGAACGTTTTATTATATTATTTTCACTTCTAGCAAAATACCGTTAACAAGGCTGTCTTCAGATGCCCGTAGAATCTATATTTTTTAATGAAATCCCATAATTTTTCTCATGTGGGGTTATGATATTTAAGTAATTAATATATAAAAAAATTGTATTTAAAAAATGTTTATTTTGACAAAAAAAAATATCTAACCTTTGCCTAATTTTTTGATAAAAATGAGAAAAATCGGGATTTTCTCTGGACTGCAACTTTTGAGATTCCACAGCATTCCACGAAATACGTATACACTGATTAGGTGGGACATTCAGCTAAATGATGGTACCAAACTAATCTGCGGGGTCCTGCGACTAAATGAATGCGAGCAATTTTCGCATGCCAACCCAAGCACTTTTTGTACACAGTTCTGGTGAGCAACGATATATTTTTAATTGGTGAGCAAAACTACAACGTATGAAAAACAGCACGGCTGGTGTTGAAAGGAATAAATATGTATTTAAATATATAGAATTGAGATGTGTAAATATATATTGATTTATCTATGTCCGTCTGTTAATATGTCTTCCAATTCGTCTGTCTGAGGAAGGTATTCATAATATCTTTCGAGAAAGTTGGGACACGAAACTGAAATTTCATACAAACACTTTGGAAATCATGAGAACAACATATTGCCTAAAATGGGCGTGGTTTGCTCATTTTTTAGCAGGGTTGCCATATAAAGATATTTTTCAAAATATGAACTTTTAAATATTTACCGTCCGTTTAGGGATATTTTTGTCTGGAAATATGTGTGACATGCCTCTTTAACCCCTTGAGATACATAATAAGTGATTATTTTAACTTTTAGTGAGGAAAGTTATACTTGTCAGTTAACCTTTTCCGTGCTATATAAAAGTAAATTAATAGTTTAGATTTTTTAAGAAAGAGTTTGCCTACTTTTATAAAAGTGGGCTAAGTGTCTCTAAAGAACATTTTAATGCATGACAACAAAATTTTAGCCTATTTTAATATTGTTAAAAATAAAGTCTGTATGGAGAGTAGGCGTGGCCGTGGGCGAATTTTTTTCATTTTTGGAATAAATTATCTTCTACTTATGGGAAACCGTTATGCGAAAAGTCAATCCTTTATCTTTTTTATTTCCGAAGTTATTAAATTTTTCGTTATACATTCGGAAACCATAAACCGTGTGCGAAAAAGTACTCAAATTAAAAAACGCTAAAACACGTGTAACTTTATTTTTGATCTTCTACGAGAATCAGTTATCAAAATATTGACTTTTTTTTTGCTTCTGATTATGCATGTTTTTAAAACTCTTAACTTCCGACTGTAGGGTACCAGCTCCTGGTAGGGGAAATAAAAAAAAATAAATTATACCATACAATTCTCTGAAGAATTCTAAAGATAATAACGAAATTTCAGTTCTCTAGTGCAAAAACTATAGATGCTAAAGCTCAAAACAGGCGATGCGAGCGTTTTTGCCGGTTTTTTTCCCAATGTGCGTCGTCTGAGGCACTCCCGCTTACGCATTTGACAATCGACACTCAATCCCGACTGGCTGCTTAAAAGGTATGATAACAAACAAGCGCCATTTTAACTAAAAATCGCATACATATTTCTGTATCTAAAAACAGAGCACAATCAGCGTTGCCACAAGAAAAAACAATTTATAACCAGGAACAAAAATAAAAATAACCAAAATGTAACAAAAATAACCAAAATGTTTATTCGACATAAACAAAATAAATAACTCATACAAAAATTTCAAGATTTAAGGAACATTTAAAGGCTTTTGGCACATATGTATGTATGTATGACATAAAATAAATAATTAACACGTTCACGCACAGTAAAAATTTCAGTGAGCTGCAAAAATAGACAGGCGATATTATTTTTAATTAGTTGTCAACGTCCGCGAACATGTTGTTGACTCTTTTTAAAACATAGTTATCGATTTAAACAATGCTGCTTTCTTTTTTACGAGAAACAGCAATGGCTATGAGTTGCTACCATCAATCAATATCAATATTATTGCCACTCCCAATAATATTGTGGTAGATGATACGAGTACATTTGTATCAGCGTGCAATATTCTAAAATATAACCAAATGGGATCAAAAATCACCAAATAACCAAAACCCATTTTCAAAAATAAAAATAACCATTTTTGGTTAAAAATAACCAAAACGGCAACGCTGAGCACAATGCGTGTGAAGCGGTGTTTGTGTGAATGACATTAGAGGCCAAAAAGCTCTTATCGGAGGCCAAATTTGTCGAACTTTTTGACACATTTTTTCCTTGGCCGCTGGACATCTACTTGATGAGTTATCTGTGGCAAAACTATGAAAAAAAATGAACTGATGGGCATATTGACTTCAAAATTCGTGAAAACACTTGAAATCAAAAATAATTAGATACGTGTTTTAATTTTGTTTTTTTTTTTTAAATCGAAATCTAACGGACAAACCAAGGGTTAAAAGATTGTATGGAAAAACATAATTTAATAGGTCTATTGACTTTCAATAGGGCGAAAGCACTACTAAAACACTAAATAAAGAAATAAATAATAAGACAAGTATTTTGTCATAAGAAAAATGTTATTACCGCATGCCTACGTTTAAAAATAGTATAAATATTCTATACCTGAATGGTTCCATGGCGAATGATGTGACCATGCGACCAATTTACAATATAAGATTTTCTTATTTTAGTTCTTTTAAACAAGCATTATATGTGGGCAGTAAGAATAGTTCCAAAGAACGGGACGGAAAATTATTACGGGCTAATAAAAACGTCTTCCTTTCTTTCCGATTCCCTTTTTATTTAATTGTCTTTGTTAATTACTTATTATTAATTTTTTATTGCCTATAGCGATCATATAGGTCGCCATGCCAACCATATTTTATTTTCTTTTCTATGATTTTGCGCACACTACAGTCGGCAGTGAGTTCAGGAGCAATATGAGACGCCGTGCAGGCTTATAGAAGAAGAACAAAAGCCAGCCAGAAAATAGAAATAGTTTTACAATTTCAGCTTTTCGCCAGCGCAACAACAACAACAACAGCACATCGTCTTCCTCCTCTTCGCACAATTGTGCGAGAATGAACGAGTGAGCACAGACGCGGCATTCGTGTTGCTATGATTTGCGCTCAGAGCATTGTGCTCTCATTTCAAATGTTTCTTCTTGTTGCCTACCCACCGCATCTGGAAGACGGGTGGCGGTATCAGCACCCGCATTCAAATTTTTGCTTGTACGTGATGCACACTCTTTATGTTCTATACTTTTTGCTACTACTCATAAGCACCGCATAACATAAGTTTCGCAACCGCACGAGTACAAAACCCGAACGAGTTTGCGATCATCGAATCATTACGAGAATTGGTCAAACGAATACTTTGTATTCGTTTGGATACCACCGCATCGATACTCATTCCTTTTACTACCTACTACCACAGAATAAACAGTATACAGAATGCGCATGTCGACCAGCGAAGCAATCTGAATTTCGGGTGCGGGTCGAAAGCAGCAGGGGGGAGATAACAGAGTTTGATGAACAGAACTTTTGTCTCTGTTAATTTGTCGTGCGACGATGATCTCTGTTATTGTCAATTTCGCTGGGTGCCGAACAGTGCAGAGCGAGTTTGTGCGCTCGTCGCAGGCAATAGAAGTTATTTTTGTTTTCAATGAAGCGAATGACGGCGATGTGCTTTCGTTGTTGTTGTTGTGTTGATCAGCAGTTGAAAATTTTAAATTTTGCATTATTGTTTCTGGCTGACTTTCGCTGCCAATTGCCAACGTGTGTCGGTTTAAAAAAGTAGTTTTCATATTATTATGCGACCGACCTTCTGCGTGAAAAGATGTTTATCTCCTTATGAGCACTTAAAGGCTAAGGTTTCGCTAATTTTTACGTTAATTGACTTCTGGTCTCGATTTATTATTTTAACTCTTCGCCTTTTACCCCCACTCTAGGCTCCAGTTTTTGTGCTCAAACATAATAATCCGCAAATCTGTGCATTTAATCATGTCTAATGTATGTACATATCTATTATAAGAGATATTATATGCAACAAGCTACAAGAAAAAATTAAGTAAGCAACGACGATACCGAATGATCGTATAATAAAAAGTTTGTTTTGCTTTTTCTCGATATATGTATGTATACAATTAAAAATATTTTTCGTACATAACGTTTGTTTCCGAATCCTTAAACTATTTCCAATATTAAATATAATAATAGTGTGATATCTTTATACCGTAGTGACTTTTTAAGTCGATAAGTTAACCCCTATTGACATTCGTTCTCATACATTTTTTCACGCTACACTCCGTCGTAAAGTTGCTACCAACAGCGTATGTACCCACTGCGCTGCACGCAGAATGAACCACAAAGCAAAAATAATTCGAATTCAATGTTTCATTTCCTAGCCGGCAACAATAACAACAACAACAGCTTATTGCTCTTTTTCCCGTATAAGAAGCAAGTGGCACTTCGTTTTGTTGGCCGACAACAACAGCAACCACAGCCTGTTGCTATTTTCCCTTCAATGCTTCACACAGCCGCATGCAGTGACTACGTGACGCGAAACTCGGAGGAGAAATGATTTTCAGACCATTTTTTGCTTTTTCCAATCGTCCGATAGTGTACGGGTTTTTTTACCCGAACATTCGCACAGCACCGGTTACCAGTCAATTGTTTGCATCTTAAAGTGCTAACTTTTCTTATTCGCTGTAAATATAGCATTGCAAACCAACTTGTTTTACTGGTCTAAGTAATTTTGATTGTAACGCGTACAAAAAAAGCAGAAATAAATTATTTTATACGCTGAAGTCAGCAGATATTCGGTTGCTTTTTCCTTCAGTTCATGTCTCATTGAGTTTGCCGTTTCTAGTGCAGCAAGAAACAGTGATGGCAAGTTGAACTCTTTTCAAACGCAGAGCTGCAACTCAAGCAATGCAAACGTTAAGGCTTTGAGGGCAGTCAGCAAAAACTGAAGTAAAATCATATTAAAACACGAGGCAACATACTTATGACGTTTTTCAGCAACAACGTTTTTTTGCAATCAATTTCCTATAAACGTACTACAGAATGAAATCAAAACAAAACCAATTATTTTATTTGCAAATAAACATCGAACGCACCAGCAGCCCTTGCCCTGGCGTTTGTATGGCGAATATTTTGTACGAACCCTAATCAACTCTGGGGCCTGGTTTTACCGAATTTGCGACTCTGGGGCCTGGTTTTACGGAATTAGCAACCGTGACCCCTCCGAGTTTCGCGTCATGTAGTCATTGATGGAGGCAGCCACCATAACCTAACGTAACCATGGCTTTTTGCTGGCCAATGCTTTGATTGATTTAAAAATTTGGTGGTTGATCCCAATTTAAAATGTTTACAAATATTTTTACGTGGCGAGTTCTAAGTAAAATTATTTATTTATATTTTCACATTGTTGATTACAATTTTGAGAATATGGCAAAACCACAGATAACTCATCAAGTAGATGCCCAGTCTCATACGACGAAAACGGCACCAAAATTTCAAGCTCTGAATTACAGCTTTTTCCCGCAAAGCTATTTTACGCACACAACTGCATGTGCTCATCCAGATCTTTTGCCGAATTGAATTAATTTGGAATTTCTTTTCTTGCTTGTGATATTCTTTTCTGCAACATACATTTATGATTTTAGCTACACTAGTCGCGTTCTGTATGTGGTGTAACAGGTAGACAGCACATCAGATATTCGTAATTTTTTTTTTTCGTAAATTTCGCCTCAGGTTCGAGGCTGGGCGAGGAGCACAATTTTTTTAACATTTAACGCTTTATTTTAATAGGGGTACCGGTTAATTCGTGCGGTTTTCTAACGGATGGCGTAACTTGATTTTGTGAACAGTGATTCACCTTTCCAAATATGTGTTGGAAAGCTATTGTCATATAGTTTCAGAATCAGTATGTGTCATTTAGCTGAAGCGTAAACAACAATACTTTTTTTTACTCTGAAAATGTCGAATTTTGTGCCGAATAAAGTGTTTTTGCGGGGAGTACTTTCTTCATTACTTCAATATGAAGAAAAAGGCTGCCGAAAGTCATCGTATTTTGGTGGAAGTGTATGGTGTGCATGCTCTAGCTGAGCGTACGTGCCAGAAGTGGTTTGCACGGTTCAAAAGTGGCAATTTTGACTTGGAGGACGATGAACGGCCCGGACAGCCAAAAAAGTTTGACCAGCTGGGTGTGATCTATTATGAGCTGTTGCAACCGAATGAAACGATCACAGGGGAAGTCTACCGACGACAATTGATGCGTTTGAGCCGAGCACTGCGCGAAAAACGGCCGGAATATGAACAAAGGCACGGCAAGGTAATTTTGCAACATGACAATACTCGGCCACATGTTGCACAGATCGTCAAAACCTACCTTGAAACGCTCAAATGGGATGTCCTACCCCACCCGCCGTATAGTCCAGACCTTGCGCCATCCGATTACTATCTCTTCCGATCAATGCAACATGGCCTGGCTGACCAGCACTTCTCCAATTATGAAGAAGCCAAAAATTGGATCGATTCGTGGATAGCGGAAAAGCCTGCCGAATTTTTCAGAAAGGGTATTCGTGAATTGCCAGAAAAATGGGAAAAAGTTATAGCTAGTGATGGACAATACTTTGAATATTAAATTTGTAACCATTTTTTCACAATAAAGCTTCAATTTTCCCAAAAAAACTGCACGAATTAACCGATACCCCTATTATAAACATTTTTAATCGGTTACACCTGAAATTAATAATGTATTGAAAAATATTGATTTCAATGAATCTGCTCTAACAATATTTCATCGCACAAATTATTCTGGTGTATGATCAAAGAATATGAAGTCTTTATTTTCTTTGGTATGATACATACCAGAGACCGGCAATGAGTACTAATAAAATTAGTATACTTAAGGGGGTCGTCTAGTGTGAAGGCCGTATTTGTATGCCTTTTTTTGACAGTCATTATTAAAAAAACCGTTCAAGTAAAATAACTTTTGAATTTTATTTCTTCTTTGAGTACATTTCGACAAAGTTTTATAATTATTTGAAGCCAATCTATTGATTAGTATCGGAGTTACACCACTCAACAGGAAGACGTAAAAAAAAAAAGTTGCTCCACTGCTGCCATGATTCCGGGCGTTGTAATTATCTGAAATCAAAAAACCAAACGCCATTTCATTCCTGAGACTTCAAACTGCAAATTGAGCTAAAAGAAAGTTCGAATTCCAAAAAAAAGTATTTTTTTGCCTAAACATAAAAAAAATATGAGTTTTTCGACTATTTTTCACGTGCATATAATTGAAGAAAAAAAAAAGTAACGAAGCAATCTTAATTCTTTTAGCTTAATTTGTAGTTGGACATGTACTCAAGATGGTGTAAAAAGTTGAGCATTAATAGTGAAATAGTTTTTGAGATATCGTGGCAGCAGTTTTGAAAAAACGTGTTTTGAGAAAAACGCGTTTTTAAGTTGGTCGGAGTAGGTATGCGCTCCGCATACCTACTCCGGTTTACAAGTGCAACTTGATAACGGCTTCGAATTTACAAAAATCCATTTATACACGTCTTCTAAACATGTTTTAGAAGTGATTTATGAAAAAAAAAAAAACGATTTTTTTGACCCGTCACACTAGACGACCCCCTTAAGTCATGAGCCATAACAATTGGTGCAAGTGAATACTCAAACCAATTCAACATAATACTATTACTCATTTGCACCAAATCATCAAAACACTCAAAATTCTCTTACACGAATATGTACCGGTATTTTGTGTGTCTATTGGTTACTGACTCATAATCTGATTTGACTCACTTGTTCGTGTGATGAGTTGAGTAATAGTTCGTGTTGTGCTTCGCGCTTTTTGCTAAACAGTAATTTTTTGCTTTTGGACGCGTATCTGGTTACTGCTGTGCATTGATGCTGACAATATTCTTTTCTTAAATTCTATTTTCAACAAAAAAATTAAATTAATTTTTGTTCATCTTTATAGTTTTTTAGTTATTTAACCCTTTTGGTACAGCTTTTTACGGGGGAAAGTTAAAATTTTAAATTTTACGTTTTAGGCTTCTATGTGGTTATATTAGCAACAATCCATAAGAAATTTTTAAATTTTTATACTCGGACCCTTTATTTTAGAGTGTTTTTCTATGAGAGCAGCCACATCGTTGTGGCTGTAATAATTACTTAAACATAAAACTTTTTATGCATAACGAAAATTTGAATATTTCTTCATTTACTTCAGTCAACATTTTTTAAAAAAAGTATCTAAATTGAAAGAAAACGTCAAATTAAAAAAGTTATCTAATTTTTTCTGCTTCTTCTTCCTTTACTATTTCAAGATATACCATTAAAAAACGTGTATACTTCTCTTCTCTCAACTTAATTATTCAGTTTATTCAGCCAGGTTCCAGAAACCGAGTGAAAGTGAAATTGGAAGTGAATTTGAAACCGAGTGAAAATGTAGTTGGTGTTCTAGAAACCGAGTGATTTCAATTCCACATGTTCATTTTGAACTCGTTATAATTTTCTTCTCGCTGAATTTCCTGTCAGCTGATTGTTGTCGAGCAAAACAAAAAGCAAAAACAGAAATTTATTCAGTATTCAAAAATGAGTGCATTAATTGCATTTGCTGTGACCATTGGTGCAAACAATGATTATTCAAAGGAAAAAATAAAAAGGAAGATTTTGCGCGATCACTCCAACCCTCTGGAAATGATAGAATCTGTGTAAGTGACTGAAATGCACTAAAAGCAACAAGATTTTTATTTATGGGATTTCTTTAGCTTCACAGTGCACTACAGAGTAAATAAAGATGCCTTCCGAATGCTCCTCGACGTTGTAACTCCCCGCTTGAAGCCATCTTCCATTCCAGCGCATATCCAGCTAGCTGCTACGTTAAGGTTACTGGCAGAAGGTGGATTCCAAAAAGCAGTAGGAAAAGACAGCGACATTGCATTAGGGCGAAGCACGGTTACGAAAATTGTGCACAACATCCTTGAAATCCTGGAAAAACATATTTGCGCGAGATGGATAAATTTAAATATGACGGATGGAGAGCGAAAACTTTCGAAGCGCCATTTTTTGCAGAAGTTCCAGATTCCGGGCGTTATAGGCTGTGTTGACGGTACACACGTGCGTATAACGAAGCCAAATCATGACCACACGCTTTTTTACAACAGAAAGGGGTACTTCAGCATAAATGCAATGATTGTAAGTGGTATAAATTTTCAAGTGTAGATTTCCGAGAAACAATTAAACATTTGCAGATATGTGATTATCAAATGGTGATCAGGGCTGTGGATGGTCGTCGCCCTGGCTCGAGCCACGATTCATTGATTTGGAGCGTTAGCCGAGCTCGTGATTACTTTGTAGGCAGCTACGAATCTGGCGAGCGCAGAAGCTGTTTACTAGGCGATGCTGGTTACCCTCTTGAGCCGTTTTTAGTGACACCGTATAGGGATCCACAAATCGGAACACCGCAGCATGCATTCAACATGAAGCATTCGTCTGCGCGGAACGTCGTAGAGAGGACCATTGGCGTTCTTAAAAGTCGCTTCAGATGTTTGGCCCGCTTGCTGCAATACCAACCGAAGAAAGTAGTGCGAATAATAAATGTTTGTTGTGCACTGCACAACATCTGTAGGCACTACAAAGTTCAAGATGTTGACTTAATCGATTTTGGTGGAGAAGATGATGATGAATTTGAGTCCTATGATTTGCCAGCTAGTGGAGAGGCAAATAGAATAAGAGATGAAATTGCCAACAGCCTATAAACAAAATTTTTTCCTGTAGATTTTTTCGTTTTCCTTTTTTTAACTGAACTTGTATTTCTTTTTTCATTTAAAAAAAAATTCATGTATACATATGTATATGTAAGGAACATAAAAATAACAAAACAAACAATAAATATTTCTTTAAATAAATTTGCACTTCAGCTTTTCTTTTGAATTGAACTTTGTTCAATATTCAGTCGTCTTTCTTCTAATTCTAGCTCATCTTGTCGAAGTCTCTCCATTTGGATGTGGTGCCTTTTATTTTCGTCATTGCTGTCAATAAGAGCTGTGACCAATTTCTTTAGGGAATTGTTTACTTCCTTGATTTCACTGTGTATTTATTTGTGTAGTGCAGATTTTCTTTGCCTTCCTGCAGTCTTTCCTTCATTTGCTGCGCTATTGCTGCCATTGAACTTGTTTGTTCCTTAATATATTTTTTTATGGAATCATTAGTCTCGGGCTCGCGTCGACGTTTTCGTGTGCCTCCAATACCAGCAGAGCAAGCGTTAGTAGCAGCAGAAGGCACGTCGGCAGCAGCGGAAGTACAAGCGTTCAAGGAAGCGCTAGCAGCAGCTCTGGAAGTGGAGGGCTGGTCCTCAGTAGTTTCTGTTATATCTGTGGCAGAAGTGGCACCAAACTCCAAAGTGCCTGCTATGCCCTCAATAACGGTGTAAATTCCACATATTTGCGCAATACACTCTTCTGTGGAAGTGAGCACATGCTTGTTGAATGGCCCGCCGCCGGTCGCTCTACTCTCGGAATTGTTGTGTGCAATTTTTTTGCGGATAGTAGCCTTCCAATCCATCCACACCTGTTGATGTATATATGTTGGTGAAGAAATACAAACAAATCTACGAAATCTATACGAAATTTTTGTATTACCTTTTTCCAACCGGACGTGTCTTTTTGGGGCGGGCCATTGCTATTAAGGTCCACCGTCAAGTCTTTTCAGAGCGCCTCCACTTTGACTTTGTCGCCCTTGACAAATCCTTTCGCAATATCGTGGTGCGTTTCCATAAATTTAAGGAGTATTGCATCCTGCGCAGAGTTCTTGTGCTTTCCCCTTGTAAATTAAATTTTCAAATTAAAATTATTTTAATTTTATTTCAATTTTCAATTTACTTACATTTTTATAGAACTTCTATAATTTTCACTTCCTGCTGCTGAAGTGATTTCAATTCACATTTTTTTTAGTGAATTCGGTTTCTGGAACATGCAAAATCACTCGGAATTCATTTTTAAAAACGAGTGGAGTTGAGCGAGTGAAAGTGAAATGTAGAACACCAAAAAGTGAATTTGAAGTGATTTCATTTCAATTTCACTCGAAAGTGAAATCTAGAACCTGGCTGATTAATTTCGTATTTTTCCTAAAACTTCAAACTATTCTAAGGAACAACAAGTTTTTTTGACCTAAAACAGGCACTGAAAAGAGACTATGCCATATGGCATAGAATAACCGAAAGGGTTAACTTAGAATTTGTACGTGTATATTTTTTCTTAAGTATAATTTTAATATTTATGAATTCTTTTAATTTAATTATATTTAAAAAGCATGGATTTGATCTCATTTTGTTATTTACAAATAAAAACTAACAAAAAGTTCATTTAATTGCTTTGCATTTATTGACCTGCGTTTTGGTTTTCCGCTTTTTGTTGCAATATTCTCAATTTCAACTAAGGAGAAAGCGAAACTGAAAATTACTCCAATGACTTAAGTCATTCCATTGAACCATTGGTGTTTCTTGGTGTTGTGAGTGATTACGGTATACACAATGAACCTATTCACTCAATGACAGATCTGAGCACGCACCGGCTCATATCAGCAAAGAACTTATTCATTGTTCATACACAAAATATGTGTGCATGCGTAAACGAGTATGCGTGGATATGAGTCGGATGTTTTTCTTTGACTCAAATCCACTAATACCAATGACTACATGACGCGAAACTCGGAGGGGTCACGGTTGCTAATTCCGTAAAACCAGGCCCCAGAGTCGCAAATTCGGTAAAACCAGGCCCCAGAGTTGATTAGGGTTCGTACAAAATATTCGCCATACAAACGCCAGCGCAAGGGCTGCTGGTGCGTTCGATGTTTATTTGCAAATAAAATAATTGGTTTTGTTTTGCTTTCATTCTGTAGTACGTTTATAGGAAATTGATTGCAAAAAAACGTTGTTGCTGAAAAACGTCATAAGTATGTTGCCTCGTGTTTTAATATGATTTTACTTCAGTTTTTGCTGACTGCCCTCAAAGCCTTAACGTTTGCATTGCTTGAGTTGCAGCTCTGCGTTTGAAAAGAGTTCAACTTGCCATCACTGTTTCTTGCTGCACTAGAAACGGCAAACTCAATGAGACATGAACTGAAGGAAAAAGCAACCGAATATCTGCTGACTTCAGCGTATGAAATAATTTATTTCTGCTTTTTTTTGTACGCGTTACAATCAAAATTACTTAGACCAGTAAAACAAGTTGGCTTGCAATGCTATATTTACAGCGAATAAGAAAAGTTAGCACTTTAAGATGCATACAATTGACTGGTAACCGGTGCTGTGCGAATGTTTGGGTAAAAAAACCCGTACACTATCGGACGATTGGAAAAAGCAAAAAATGGTCTGAAAATCATTTCTCCTCCGAGTTTCGCGTCACGTAGTCACTGCTAATACTCTTTCTTGTGTTATTCAACCAATGACTTGAAAAAGAGAATAATTGCAGTTCTCTGATACATACACATCGTTGCCAAGGCGACGCATTGCCAATAGCTGCGGCGCCAGCAGGTCTACCCTTTGCGTCGGCGTAACTGCATTGCGACAATGTAGTGACCGCTGAACAATTCAATTCGTTTTGGCAATTGTACCGGTCGGTTCATTCTTGTTTGCGAAAAGCAAGTACCTGGGCGTACCCAGCAACAAATTAAAGGGGGGAAAGACATAACTACATTTCCAAATTCAGAATATAAAACTCGAATAGAATAGAAAAGAATTTCTGTACATACAGTACTTTTCGCTTAAAGCGAACTTCGAGGGACTGGGCAAAATGGTTCGTTTTAACCGAAAGTTCGCTTTAAGGGGGGGGTAAGGGTTTACACATTCGAAAAATCTAATTATTTTTTTTATCTTATCTTATTGTAAAACATTTCAAGAATATATTCTCCAAATTTTAAGCCGATCGGAGCAAAACTCTGGAAGTTATGGTCTATAGTTAGTCCTCTGTCCTTTAGTGCAGGTATACAGCATATTCTCTTTAAACGCGTTTTTCTCAAAACTACTTTTTCGAAGTCGGTGAACACGATCCTGCAAAATCTACTCAATGGATTCTTTTCAAACTTGGAACATACTTTCTTGGTATAAAATGCCTCCCCCCTACACTTTTCAAATTTTTCCATTTTTATTTTTAGGTAGTTTTTTATTTAAAAAATGGCGGAAAATTTAGCGCAAAATCGCGTTTTTTGCTTCAGTAGCCCACGAATTGTTGAAAAACGCAAATAATAACTTTTCAACGATTGGGGGGGAGGATTAACTCATACTCTAAGTAAATTGGCCAACTTTTTTGATTTCAGATAATTCTACGCCGACTTATCGTGTTCACCGCACAACGTGTTTTCAAAAAGACGTTCTGGGAAACCCGCTGTTACCGGCTTATTTTTCAATATTTTGTTACGAAAATTTCACAAAATATTCTCTAAATGATGCTTTATAATTTAAAAAAAGTTTCAATAAATTTGCTTCAGCTGCATCTCCGTAAAAAATTAGCGAAAAAAGTGTTTTTTTATTCAAATTATCCCTTACCCCCCCCTTAAAAGGGGTCCGTAATAAGCGAAAACATACAGCGCGTCCTTTTGAAATTGGTTCGTTTTAGGCGGAAAATCGTTTTAAACGGGTTCGTTATAAACGAAAAGTACTGTATATAAAATATAGAATTACGAGGGGGGAAATACCCTCCTCTACCCATACCTAGGTACGCCCATGAGTGCCTGTCATTATCAATCGAATCGTTTTGCTGTATGGTTGTTTGTAACCGTGTGCTGCCCTTGATTGATTGATTTTAAAACTTGCGAACAATTATATTTGTCTCCAAAACCAAACAATTTACTAATCAAGAGATCTAGAAACCAAATAAATTTTTCATTTATATTGTTTTCACGGGTCGTAAAAAAAGGAATAATTTAAAAAGAAGCCGTTAAAAAAATCTTGGCAGCTACAGTAGGAATCGAACCGCGCACCCGTCGCACATTGGGAAAAAACAAGCAAAAACGCTCGCATTGGAGCAAATCCAAAAGTTGCGAATCTGAATCTTTTTTTTTTACTTGTCGTAATATAGATAGACTAGCGAGACAGCAAATCAACTTTTCAAGTCTCTTCATCCCATGACTTGGACTTTACGGCCTTTCAAAGTTGAACGTTTTATTATATTATTTTCACTTCTAGCAAAATACCGTTAACAAGGCTGTCTTCAGATGCCCGTAGAATCTATATTTTTTAATGAAATCCCATAATTTTTCTCATGTGGGGTTATGATATTTAAGTAATTAATATATAAAAAAATTGTATTTAAAAAATGTTTATTTTGACAAAAAAAAATATCTAACCTTTGCCTAATTTTTTGATAAAAATGAGAAAAATCGGGATTTTCTCTGGACTGCAACTTTTGAGATTCCACAGCATTCCACGAAATACGTATACACTGATTAGGTGGGACATTCAGCTAAATGATGGTACCAAACTAATCTGCGGGGTCCTGCGACTAAATGAATGCGAGCAATTTTCGCATGCCAACCCAAGCACTTTTTGTACACAGTTCTGGTGAGCAACGATATATTTTTAATTGGTGAGCAAAACTACAACGTATGAAAAACAGCACGGCTGGTGTTGAAAGGAATAAATATGTATTTAAATATATAGAATTGAGATGTGTAAATATATATTGATTTATCTATGTCCGTCTGTTAATATGTCTTCCAATTCGTCTGTCTGAGGAAGGTATTCATAATATCTTTCGAGAAAGTTGGGACACGAAACTGAAATTTCATACAAACACTTTGGAAATCATGAGAACAACATATTGCCTAAAATGGGCGTGGTTTGCTCATTTTTTAGCAGGGTTGCCATATAAAGATATTTTTCAAAATATGAACTTTTAAATATTTACCGTCCGTTTAGGGATATTTTTGTCTGGAAATATGTGTGACATGCCTCTTTAACCCCTTGAGATACATAATAAGTGATTATTTTAACTTTTAGTGAGGAAAGTTATACTTGTCAGTTAACCTTTTCCGTGCTATATAAAAGTAAATTAATAGTTTAGATTTTTTAAGAAAGAGTTTGCCTACTTTTATAAAAGTGGGCTAAGTGTCTCTAAAGAACATTTTAATGCATGACAACAAAATTTTAGCCTATTTTAATATTGTTAAAAATAAAGTCTGTATGGAGAGTAGGCGTGGCCGTGGGCGAATTTTTTTCATTTTTGGAATAAATTATCTTCTACTTATGGGAAACCGTTATGCGAAAAGTCAATCCTTTATCTTTTTTATTTCCGAAGTTATTAAATTTTTCGTTATACATTCGGAAACCATAAACCGTGTGCGAAAAAGTACTCAAATTAAAAAACGCTAAAACACGTGTAACTTTATTTTTGATCTTCTACGAGAATCAGTTATCAAAATATTGACTTTTTTTTTGCTTCTGATTATGCATGTTTTTAAAACTCTTAACTTCCGACTGTAGGGTACCAGCTCCTGGTAGGGGAAATAAAAAAAAATAAATTATACCATACAATTCTCTGAAGAATTCTAAAGATAATAACGAAATTTCAGTTCTCTAGTGCAAAAACTATAGATGCTAAAGCTCAAAACAGGCGATGCGAGCGTTTTTGCCGGTTTTTTTCCCAATGTGCGTCGTCTGAGGCACTCCCGCTTACGCATTTGACAATCGACACTCAATCCCGACTGGCTGCTTAAAAGGTATGATAACAAACAAGCGCCATTTTAACTAAAAATCGCATACATATTTCTGTATCTAAAAACAGAGCACAATCAGCGTTGCCACAAGAAAAAACAATTTATAACCAGGAACAAAAATAAAAATAACCAAAATGTAACAAAAATAACCAAAATGTTTATTCGACATAAACAAAATAAATAACTCATACAAAAATTTCAAGATTTAAGGAACATTTAAAGGCTTTTGGCACATATGTATGTATGTATGACATAAAATAAATAATTAACACGTTCACGCACAGTAAAAATTTCAGTGAGCTGCAAAAATAGACAGGCGATATTATTTTTAATTAGTTGTCAACGTCCGCGAACATGTTGTTGACTCTTTTTAAAACATAGTTATCGATTTAAACAATGCTGCTTTCTTTTTTACGAGAAACAGCAATGGCTATGAGTTGCTACCATCAATCAATATCAATATTATTGCCACTCCCAATAATATTGTGGTAGATGATACGAGTACATTTGTATCAGCGTGCAATATTCTAAAATATAACCAAATGGGATCAAAAATCACCAAATAACCAAAACCCATTTTCAAAAATAAAAATAACCATTTTTGGTTAAAAATAACCAAAACGGCAACGCTGAGCACAATGCGTGTGAAGCGGTGTTTGTGTGAATGACATTAGAGGCCAAAAAGCTCTTATCGGAGGCCAAATTTGTCGAACTTTTTGACACATTTTTTCCTTGGCCGCTGGACATCTACTTGATGAGTTATCTGTGGCAAAACTATGAAAAAAAATGAACTGATGGGCATATTGACTTCAAAATTCGTGAAAACACTTGAAATCAAAAATAATTAGATACGTGTTTTAATTTTGTTTTTTTTTTTAAATCGAAATCTAACGGACAAACCAAGGGTTAAAAGATTGTATGGAAAAACATAATTTAATAGGTCTATTGACTTTCAATAGGGCGAAAGCACTACTAAAACACTAAATAAAGAAATAAATAATAAGACAAGTATTTTGTCATAAGAAAAATGTTATTACCGCATGCCTACGTTTAAAAATAGTATAAATATTCTATACCTGAATGGTTCCATGGCGAATGATGTGACCATGCGACCAATTTACAATATAAGATTTTCTTATTTTAGTTCTTTTAAACAAGCATTATATGTGGGCAGTAAGAATAGTTCCAAAGAACGGGACGGAAAATTATTACGGGCTAATAAAAACGTCTTCCTTTCTTTCCGATTCCCTTTTTATTTAATTGTCTTTGTTAATTACTTATTATTAATTTTTTATTGCCTATAGCGATCATATAGGTCGCCATGCCAACCATATTTTATTTTCTTTTCTATGATTTTGCGCACACTACAGTCGGCAGTGAGTTCAGGAGCAATATGAGACGCCGTGCAGGCTTATAGAAGAAGAACAAAAGCCAGCCAGAAAATAGAAATAGTTTTACAATTTCAGCTTTTCGCCAGCGCAACAACAACAACAACAGCACATCGTCTTCCTCCTCTTCGCACAATTGTGCGAGAATGAACGAGTGAGCACAGACGCGGCATTCGTGTTGCTATGATTTGCGCTCAGAGCATTGTGCTCTCATTTCAAATGTTTCTTCTTGTTGCCTACCCACCGCATCTGGAAGACGGGTGGCGGTATCAGCACCCGCATTCAAATTTTTGCTTGTACGTGATGCACACTCTTTATGTTCTATACTTTTTGCTACTACTCATAAGCACCGCATAACATAAGTTTCGCAACCGCACGAGTACAAAACCCGAACGAGTTTGCGATCATCGAATCATTACGAGAATTGGTCAAACGAATACTTTGTATTCGTTTGGATACCACCGCATCGATACTCATTCCTTTTACTACCTACTACCACAGAATAAACAGTATACAGAATGCGCATGTCGACCAGCGAAGCAATCTGAATTTCGGGTGCGGGTCGAAAGCAGCAGGGGGGAGATAACAGAGTTTGATGAACAGAACTTTTGTCTCTGTTAATTTGTCGTGCGACGATGATCTCTGTTATTGTCAATTTCGCTGGGTGCCGAACAGTGCAGAGCGAGTTTGTGCGCTCGTCGCAGGCAATAGAAGTTATTTTTGTTTTCAATGAAGCGAATGACGGCGATGTGCTTTCGTTGTTGTTGTTGTGTTGATCAGCAGTTGAAAATTTTAAATTTTGCATTATTGTTTCTGGCTGACTTTCGCTGCCAATTGCCAACGTGTGTCGGTTTAAAAAAGTAGTTTTCATATTATTATGCGACCGACCTTCTGCGTGAAAAGATGTTTATCTCCTTATGAGCACTTAAAGGCTAAGGTTTCGCTAATTTTTACGTTAATTGACTTCTGGTCTCGATTTATTATTTTAACTCTTCGCCTTTTACCCCCACTCTAGGCTCCAGTTTTTGTGCTCAAACATAATAATCCGCAAATCTGTGCATTTAATCATGTCTAATGTATGTACATATCTATTATAAGAGATATTATATGCAACAAGCTACAAGAAAAAATTAAGTAAGCAACGACGATACCGAATGATCGTATAATAAAAAGTTTGTTTTGCTTTTTCTCGATATATGTATGTATACAATTAAAAATATTTTTCGTACATAACGTTTGTTTCCGAATCCTTAAACTATTTCCAATATTAAATATAATAATAGTGTGATATCTTTATACCGTAGTGACTTTTTAAGTCGATAAGTTACCCCCTATTGACATTCGTTCTCATACATTTTTTCACGCTACACTCCGTCGTAAAGTTGCTACCAACAGCGTATGTACCCACTGCGCTGCACGCAGAATGAACCACAAAGCAAAAATAATTCGAATTCAATGTTTCATTTCCTAGCCGGCAACAATAACAACAACAACAGCTTATTGCTCTTTTTCCCGTATAAGAAGCAAGTGGCACTTCGTTTTGTTGGCCGACAACAACAGCAACCACAGCCTGTTGCTATTTTCCCTTCAATGCTTCACACAGCCGCATGCAGTGACTACGTGACGCGAAACTCGGAGGAGAAATGATTTTCAGACCATTTTTTGCTTTTTCCAATCGTCCGATAGTGTACGGGTTTTTTTACCCGAACATTCGCACAGCACCGGTTACCAGTCAATTGTTTGCATCTTAAAGTGCTAACTTTTCTTATTCGCTGTAAATATAGCATTGCAAACCAACTTGTTTTACTGGTCTAAGTAATTTTGATTGTAACGCGTACAAAAAAAGCAGAAATAAATTATTTTATACGCTGAAGTCAGCAGATATTCGGTTGCTTTTTCCTTCAGTTCATGTCTCATTGAGTTTGCCGTTTCTAGTGCAGCAAGAAACAGTGATGGCAAGTTGAACTCTTTTCAAACGCAGAGCTGCAACTCAAGCAATGCAAACGTTAAGGCTTTGAGGGCAGTCAGCAAAAACTGAAGTAAAATCATATTAAAACACGAGGCAACATACTTATGACGTTTTTCAGCAACAACGTTTTTTTGCAATCAATTTCCTATAAACGTACTACAGAATGAAATCAAAACAAAACCAATTATTTTATTTGCAAATAAACATCGAACGCACCAGCAGCCCTTGCCCTGGCGTTTGTATGGCGAATATTTTGTACGAACCCTAATCAACTCTGGGGCCTGGTTTTACCGAATTTGCGACTCTGGGGCCTGGTTTTACGGAATTAGCAACCGTGACCCCTCCGAGTTTCGCGTCATGTAGTCATTGATGGAGGCAGCCACCATAACCTAACGTAACCATGGCTTTTTGCTGGCCAATGCTTTGATTGATTTAAAAATTTGGTGGTTGATCCCAATTTAAAATGTTTACAAATATTTTTACGTGGCGAGTTCTAAGTAAAATTATTTATTTATATTTTCACATTGTTGATTACAATTTTGAGAATATGGCAAAACCACAGATAACTCATCAAGTAGATGCCCAGTCTCATACGACGAAAACGGCACCAAAATTTCAAGCTCTGAATTACAGCTTTTTCCCGCAAAGCTATTTTACGCACACAACTGCATGTGCTCATCCAGATCTTTTGCCGAATTGAATTAATTTGGAATTTCTTTTCTTGCTTGTGATATTCTTTTCTGCAACATACATTTATGATTTTAGCTACACTAGTCGCGTTCTGTATGTGGTGTAACAGGTAGACAGCACATCAGATATTCGTAATTTTTTTTTTTCGTAAATTTCGCCTCAGGTTCGAGGCTGGGCGAGGAGCACAATTTTTTTAACATTTAACGCTTTATTTTAATAGGGGTACCGGTTAATTCGTGCGGTTTTCTAACGGATGGCGTAACTTGATTTTGTGAACAGTGATTCACCTTTCCAAATATGTGTTGGAAAGCTATTGTCATATAGTTTCAGAATCAGTATGTGTCATTTAGCTGAAGCGTAAACAACAATACTTTTTTTTACTCTGAAAATGTCGAATTTTGTGCCGAATAAAGTGTTTTTGCGGGGAGTACTTTCTTCATTACTTCAATATGAAGAAAAAGGCTGCCGAAAGTCATCGTATTTTGGTGGAAGTGTATGGTGTGCATGCTCTAGCTGAGCGTACGTGCCAGAAGTGGTTTGCACGGTTCAAAAGTGGCAATTTTGACTTGGAGGACGATGAACGGCCCGGACAGCCAAAAAAGTTTGACCAGCTGGGTGTGATCTATTATGAGCTGTTGCAACCGAATGAAACGATCACAGGGGAAGTCTACCGACGACAATTGATGCGTTTGAGCCGAGCACTGCGCGAAAAACGGCCGGAATATGAACAAAGGCACGGCAAGGTAATTTTGCAACATGACAATACTCGGCCACATGTTGCACAGATCGTCAAAACCTACCTTGAAACGCTCAAATGGGATGTCCTACCCCACCCGCCGTATAGTCCAGACCTTGCGCCATCCGATTACTATCTCTTCCGATCAATGCAACATGGCCTGGCTGACCAGCACTTCTCCAATTATGAAGAAGCCAAAAATTGGATCGATTCGTGGATAGCGGAAAAGCCTGCCGAATTTTTCAGAAAGGGTATTCGTGAATTGCCAGAAAAATGGGAAAAAGTTATAGCTAGTGATGGACAATACTTTGAATATTAAATTTGTAACCATTTTTTCACAATAAAGCTTCAATTTTCCCAAAAAAACTGCACGAATTAACCGATACCCCTATTATAAACATTTTTAATCGGTTACACCTGAAATTAATAATGTATTGAAAAATATTGATTTCAATGAATCTGCTCTAACAATATTTCATCGCACAAATTATTCTGGTGTATGATCAAAGAATATGAAGTCTTTATTTTCTTTGGTATGATACATACCAGAGACCGGCAATGAGTACTAATAAAATTAGTATACTTAAGGGGGTCGTCTAGTGTGAAGGCCGTATTTGTATGCCTTTTTTTGACAGTCATTATTAAAAAAACCGTTCAAGTAAAATAACTTTTGAATTTTATTTCTTCTTTGAGTACATTTCGACAAAGTTTTATAATTATTTGAAGCCAATCTATTGATTAGTATCGGAGTTACACCACTCAACAGGAAGACGTAAAAAAAAAAAGTTGCTCCACTGCTGCCATGATTCCGGGCGTTGTAATTATCTGAAATCAAAAAACCAAACGCCATTTCATTCCTGAGACTTCAAACTGCAAATTGAGCTAAAAGAAAGTTCGAATTCCAAAAAAAAGTATTTTTTTGCCTAAACATAAAAAAAATATGAGTTTTTCGACTATTTTTCACGTGCATATAATTGAAGAAAAAAAAAAGTAACGAAGCAATCTTAATTCTTTTAGCTTAATTTGTAGTTGGACATGTACTCAAGATGGTGTAAAAAGTTGAGCATTAATAGTGAAATAGTTTTTGAGATATCGTGGCAGCAGTTTTGAAAAAACGTGTTTTGAGAAAAACGCGTTTTTAAGTTGGTCGGAGTAGGTATGCGCTCCGCATACCTACTCCGGTTTACAAGTGCAACTTGATAACGGCTTCGAATTTACAAAAATCCATTTATACACGTCTTCTAAACATGTTTTAGAAGTGATTTATGAAAAAAAAAAAAAAACGATTTTTTTGACCCGTCACACTAGACGACCCCCTTAAGTCATGAGCCATAACAATTGGTGCAAGTGAATACTCAAACCAATTCAACATAATACTATTACTCATTTGCACCAAATCATCAAAACACTCAAAATTCTCTTACACGAATATGTACCGGTATTTTGTGTGTCTATTGGTTACTGACTCATAATCTGATTTGACTCACTTGTTCGTGTGATGAGTTGAGTAATAGTTCGTGTTGTGCTTCGCGCTTTTTGCTAAACAGTAATTTTTTGCTTTTGGACGCGTATCTGGTTACTGCTGTGCATTGATGCTGACAATATTCTTTTCTTAAATTCTATTTTCAACAAAAAAATTAAATTAATTTTTGTTCATCTTTATAGTTTTTTAGTTATTTAACCCTTTTGGTACAGCTTTTTACGGGGGAAAGTTAAAATTTTAAATTTTACGTTTTAGGCTTCTATGTGGTTATATTAGCAACAATCCATAAGAAATTTTTAAATTTTTATACTCGGACCCTTTATTTTAGAGTGTTTTTCTATGAGAGCAGCCACATCGTTGTGGCTGTAATAATTACTTAAACATAAAACTTTTTATGCATAACGAAAATTTGAATATTTCTTCATTTACTTCAGTCAACATTTTTTAAAAAAAGTATCTAAATTGAAAGAAAACGTCAAATTAAAAAAGTTATCTAATTTTTTCTGCTTCTTCTTCCTTTACTATTTCAAGATATACCATTAAAAAACGTGTATACTTCTCTTCTCTCAACTTAATTATTCAGTTTATTCAGCCAGGTTCCAGAAACCGAGTGAAAGTGAAATTGGAAGTGAATTTGAAACCGAGTGAAAATGTAGTTGGTGTTCTAGAAACCGAGTGATTTAAATTCCACATGTTCATTTTGAACTCGTTATAATTTTCTTCTCGCTGAATTTCCTGTCAGCTGATTGTTGTCGAGCAAAACAAAAAGCAAAAACAGAAATTTATTCAGTATTCAAAAATGAGTGCATTAATTGCATTTGCTGTGACCATTGGTGCAAACAATGATTATTCAAAGGAAAAAATAAAAAGGAAGATTTTGCGCGATCACTCCAACCCTCTGGAAATGATAGAATCTGTGTAAGTGACTGAAATGCACTAAAAGCAACAAGATTTTTATTTATGGGATTTCTTTAGCTTCACAGTGCACTACAGAGTAAATAAAGATGCCTTCCGAATGCTCCTCGACGTTGTAACTCCCCGCTTGAAGCCATCTTCCATTCCAGCGCATATCCAGCTAGCTGCTACGTTAAGGTTACTGGCAGAAGGTGGATTCCAAAAAGCAGTAGGAAAAGACAGCGACATTGCATTAGGGCGAAGCACGGTTACGAAAATTGTGCACAACATCCTTGAAATCCTGGAAAAACATATTTGCGCGAGATGGATAAATTTAAATATGACGGATGGAGAGCGAAAACTTTCGAAGCGCCATTTTTTGCAGAAGTTCCAGATTCCGGGCGTTATAGGCTGTGTTGACGGTACACACGTGCGTATAACGAAGCCAAATCATGACCACACGCTTTTTTACAACAGAAAGGGGTACTTCAGCATAAATGCAATGATTGTAAGTGGTATAAATTTTCAAGTGTAGATTTCCGAGAAACAATTAAACATTTGCAGATATGTGATTATCAAATGGTGATCAGGGCTGTGGATGGTCGTCGCCCTGGCTCGAGCCACGATTCATTGATTTGGAGCGTTAGCCGAGCTCGTGATTACTTTGTAGGCAGCTACGAATCTGGCGAGCGCAGAAGCTGTTTACTAGGCGATGCTGGTTACCCTCTTGAGCCGTTTTTAGTGACACCGTATAGGGATCCACAAATCGGAACACCGCAGCATGCATTCAACATGAAGCATTCGTCTGCGCGGAACGTCGTAGAGAGGACCATTGGCGTTCTTAAAAGTCGCTTCAGATGTTTGGCCCGCTTGCTGCAATACCAACCGAAGAAAGTAGTGCGAATAATAAATGTTTGTTGTGCACTGCACAACATCTGTAGGCACTACAAAGTTCAAGATGTTGACTTAATCGATTTTGGTGGAGAAGATGATGATGAATTTGAGTCCTATGATTTGCCAGCTAGTGGAGAGGCAAATAGAATAAGAGATGAAATTGCCAACAGCCTATAAACAAAATTTTTTCCTGTAGATTTTTTCGTTTTCCTTTTTTTAACTGAACTTGTATTTCTTTTTTCATTTAAAAAAAAATTCATGTATACATATGTATATGTAAGGAACATAAAAATAACAAAACAAACAATAAATATTTCTTTAAATAAATTTGCACTTCAGCTTTTCTTTTGAATTGAACTTTGTTCAATATTCAGTCGTCTTTCTTCTAATTCTAGCTCATCTTGTCGAAGTCTCTCCATTTGGATGTGGTGCCTTTTATTTTCGTCATTGCTGTCAATAAGAGCTGTGACCAATTTCTTTAGGGAATTGTTTACTTCCTTGATTTCACTGTGTATTTATTTGTGTAGTGCAGATTTTCTTTGCCTTCCTGCAGTCTTTCCTTCATTTGCTGCGCTATTGCTGCCATTGAACTTGTTTGTTCCTTAATATATTTTTTTATGGAATCATTAGTCTCGGGCTCGCGTCGACGTTTTCGTGTGCCTCCAATACCAGCAGAGCAAGCGTTAGTAGCAGCAGAAGGCACGTCGGCAGCAGCGGAAGTACAAGCGTTCAAGGAAGCGCTAGCAGCAGCTCTGGAAGTGGAGGGCTGGTCCTCAGTAGTTTCTGTTATATCTGTGGCAGAAGTGGCACCAAACTCCAAAGTGCCTGCTATGCCCTCAATAACGGTGTAAATTCCACATATTTGCGCAATACACTCTTCTGTGGAAGTGAGCACATGCTTGTTGAATGGCCCGCCGCCGGTCGCTCTACTCTCGGAATTGTTGTGTGCAATTTTTTTGCGGATAGTAGCCTTCCAATCCATCCACACCTGTTGATGTATATATGTTGGTGAAGAAATACAAACAAATCTACGAAATCTATACGAAATTTTTGTATTACCTTTTTCCAACCGGACGTGTCTTTTTGGGGCGGGCCATTGCTATTAAGGTCCACCGTCAAGTCTTTTCAGAGCGCCTCCACTTTGACTTTGTCGCCCTTGACAAATCCTTTCGCAATATCGTGGTGCGTTTCCATAAATTTAAGGAGTATTGCATCCTGCGCAGAGTTCTTGTGCTTTCCCCTTGTAAATTAAATTTTCAAATTAAAATTATTTTAATTTTATTTCAATTTTCAATTTACTTACATTTTTATAGAACTTCTATAATTTTCACTTCCTGCTGCTGAAGTGATTTCAATTCACATTTTTTTTAGTGAATTCGGTTTCTGGAACATGCAAAATCACTCGGAATTCATTTTTAAAAACGAGTGGAGTTGAGCGAGTGAAAGTGAAATGTAGAACACCAAAAAGTGAATTTGAAGTGATTTCATTTCAATTTCACTCGAAAGTGAAATCTAGAACCTGGCTGATTAATTTCGTATTTTTCCTAAAACTTCAAACTATTCTAAGGAACAACAAGTTTTTTTGACCTAAAACAGGCACTGAAAAGAGACTATGCCATATGGCATAGAATAACCGAAAGGGTTAACTTAGAATTTGTACGTGTATATTTTTTCTTAAGTATAATTTTAATATTTATGAATTCTTTTAATTTAATTATATTTAAAAAGCATGGATTTGATCTCATTTTGTTATTTACAAATAAAAACTAACAAAAAGTTCATTTAATTGCTTTGCATTTATTGACCTGCGTTTTGGTTTTCCGCTTTTTGTTGCAATATTCTCAATTTCAACTAAGGAGAAAGCGAAACTGAAAATTACTCCAATGACTTAAGTCATTCCATTGAACCATTGGTGTTTCTTGGTGTTGTGAGTGATTACGGTATACACAATGAACCTATTCACTCAATGACAGATCTGAGCACGCACCGGTTCATATCAGCAAAGAACTTATTCATTGTTCATACACAAAATATGTGTGCATGCGTAAACGAGTATGCGTGGATATGAGTCGGATGTTTTTCTTTGACTCAAATCCACTAATACCAATGACTACATGACGCGAAACTCGGAGGGGTCACGGTTGCTAATTCCGTAAAACCAGGCCCCAGAGTCGCAAATTCGGTAAAACCAGGCCCCAGAGTTGATTAGGGTTCGTACAAAATATTCGCCATACAAACGCCAGCGCAAGGGCTGCTGGTGCGTTCGATGTTTATTTGCAAATAAAATAATTGGTTTTGTTTTGCTTTCATTCTGTAGTACGTTTATAGGAAATTGATTGCAAAAAAACGTTGTTGCTGAAAAACGTCATAAGTATGTTGCCTCGTGTTTTAATATGATTTTACTTCAGTTTTTGCTGACTGCCCTCAAAGCCTTAACGTTTGCATTGCTTGAGTTGCAGCTCTGCGTTTGAAAAGAGTTCAACTTGCCATCACTGTTTCTTGCTGCACTAGAAACGGCAAACTCAATGAGACATGAACTGAAGGAAAAAGCAACCGAATATCTGCTGACTTCAGCGTATGAAATAATTTATTTCTGCTTTTTTTTGTACGCGTTACAATCAAAATTACTTAGACCAGTAAAACAAGTTGGCTTGCAATGCTATATTTACAGCGAATAAGAAAAGTTAGCACTTTAAGATGCATACAATTGACTGGTAACCGGTGCTGTGCGAATGTTTGGGTAAAAAAACCCGTACACTATCGGACGATTGGAAAAAGCAAAAAATGGTCTGAAAATCATTTCTCCTCCGAGTTTCGCGTCACGTAGTCACTGCTAATACTCTTTCTTGTGTTATTCAACCAATGACTTGAAAAAGAGAATAATTGCAGTTCTCTGATACATACACATCGTTGCCAAGGCGACGCATTGCCAATAGCTGCGGCGCCAGCAGGTCTACCCTTTGCGTCGGCGTAACTGCATTGCGACAATGTAGTGACCGCTGAACAATTCAATTCGTTTTGGCAATTGTACCGGTCGGTTCATTCTTGTTTGCGAAAAGCAAGTACCTGGGCGTACCCAGCAACAAATTAAAGGGGGGAAAGACATAACTACATTTCCAAATTCAGAATATAAAACTCGAATAGAATAGAAAAGAATTTCTGTACATACAGTACTTTTCGCTTAAAGCGAACTTCGAGGGACTGGGCAAAATGGTTCGTTTTAACCGAAAGTTCGCTTTAAGGGGGGGTAAGGGTTTACACATTCGAAAAATCTAATTATTTTTTTTATCTTATCTTATTGTAAAACATTTCAAGAATATATTCTCCAAATTTTAAGCCGATCGGAGCAAAACTCTGGAAGTTATGGTCTATAGTTAGTCCTCTGTCCTTTAGTGCAGGTATACAGCATATTCTCTTTAAACGCGTTTTTCTCAAAACTACTTTTTCGAAGTCGGTGAACACGATCCTGCAAAATCTACTCAATGGATTCTTTTCAAACTTGGAACATACTTTCTTGGTATAAAATGCCTCCCCCCTACACTTTTCAAATTTTTCCATTTTTATTTTTAGGTAGTTTTTTATTTAAAAAATGGCGGAAAATTTAGCGCAAAATCGCGTTTTTTGCTTCAGTAGCCCACGAATTGTTGAAAAACGCAAATAATAACTTTTCAACGATTGGGGGGGGAGGATTAACTCATACTCTAAGTAAATTGGCCAACTTTTTTGATTTCAGATAATTCTACGCCGACTTATCGTGTTCACCGCACAACGTGTTTTCAAAAAGACGTTCTGGGAAACCCGCTGTTACCGGCTTATTTTTCAATATTTTGTTACGAAAATTTCACGAAATATTCTCTAAATGATGCTTTATAATTTAAAAAAAGTTTCAATAAATTTGCTTCAGCTGCATCTCCGTAAAAAATTAGCGAAAAAAGTGTTTTTTTATTCAAATTATCCCTTACCCCCCCCTTAAAAGGGGTCCGTAATAAGCGAAAACATACAGCGCGTCCTTTTGAAATTGGTTCGTTTTAGGCGGAAAATCGTTTTAAACGGGTTCGTTATAAACGAAAAGTACTGTATATAAAATATAGAATTACGAGGGGGGAAATACCCTCCTCTACCCATACCTAGGTACGCCCATGAGTGCCTGTCATTATCAATCGAATCGTTTTGCTGTATGGTTGTTTGTAACCGTGTGCTGCCCTTGATTGATTGATTTTAAAACTTGCGAACAATTATATTTGTCTCCAAAACCAAACAATTTACTAATCAAGAGATCTAGAAACCAAATAAATTTTTCATTTATATTGTTTTCACGGGTCGTAAAAAAAGGAATAATTTAAAAAGAAGCCGTTAAAAAAATCTTGGCAGCTACAGTAGGAATCGAACCGCGCACCCGTCGCACATTGGGAAAAAACAAGCAAAAACGCTCGCATTGGAGCAAATCCAAAAGTTGCGAATCTGAATCTTTTTTTTTTACTTGTCGTAATATAGATAGACTAGCGAGACAGCAAATCAACTTTTCAAGTCTCTTCATCCCATGACTTGGACTTTACGGCCTTTCAAAGTTGAACGTTTTATTATATTATTTTCACTTCTAGCAAAATACCGTTAACAAGGCTGTCTTCAGATGCCCGTAGAATCTATATTTTTTAATGAAATCCCATAATTTTTCTCATGTGGGGTTATGATATTTAAGTAATTAATATATAAAAAAATTGTATTTAAAAAATGTTTATTTTGACAAAAAAAAATATCTAACCTTTGCCTAATTTTTTGATAAAAATGAGAAAAATCGGGATTTTCTCTGGACTGCAACTTTTGAGATTCCACAGCATTCCACGAAATACGTATACACTGATTAGGTGGGACATTCAGCTAAATGATGGTACCAAACTAATCTGCGGGGTCCTGCGACTAAATGAATGCGAGCAATTTTCGCATGCCAACCCAAGCACTTTTTGTACACAGTTCTGGTGAGCAACGATATATTTTTAATTGGTGAGCAAAACTACAACGTATGAAAAACAGCACGGCTGGTGTTGAAAGGAATAAATATGTATTTAAATATATAGAATTGAGATGTGTAAATATATATTGATTTATCTATGTCCGTCTGTTAATATGTCTTCCAATTCGTCTGTCTGAGGAAGGTATTCATAATATCTTTCGAGAAAGTTGGGACACGAAACTGAAATTTCATACAAACACTTTGGAAATCATGAGAACAACATATTGCCTAAAATGGGCGTGGTTTGCTCATTTTTTAGCAGGGTTGCCATATAAAGATATTTTTCAAAATATGAACTTTTAAATATTTACCGTCCGTTTAGGGATATTTTTGTCTGGAAATATGTGTGACATGCCTCTTTAACCCCTTGAGATACATAATAAGTGATTATTTTAACTTTTAGTGAGGAAAGTTATACTTGTCAGTTAACCTTTTCCGTGCTATATAAAAGTAAATTAATAGTTTAGATTTTTTAAGAAAGAGTTTGCCTACTTTTATAAAAGTGGGCTAAGTGTCTCTAAAGAACATTTTAATGCATGACAACAAAATTTTAGCCTATTTTAATATTGTTAAAAATAAAGTCTGTATGGAGAGTAGGCGTGGCCGTGGGCGAATTTTTTTCATTTTTGGAATAAATTATCTTCTACTTATGGGAAACCGTTATGCGAAAAGTCAATCCTTTATCTTTTTTATTTCCGAAGTTATTAAATTTTTCGTTATACATTCGGAAACCATAAACCGTGTGCGAAAAAGTACTCAAATTAAAAAACGCTAAAACACGTGTAACTTTATTTTTGATCTTCTACGAGAATCAGTTATCAAAATATTGACTTTTTTTTTGCTTCTGATTATGCATGTTTTTAAAACTCTTAACTTCCGACTGTAGGGTACCAGCTCCTGGTAGGGGAAATAAAAAAAAATAAATTATACCATACAATTCTCTGAAGAATTCTAAAGATAATAACGAAATTTCAGTTCTCTAGTGCAAAAACTATAGATGCTAAAGCTCAAAACAGGCGATGCGAGCGTTTTTGCCGGTTTTTTTCCCAATGTGCGTCGTCTGAGGCACTCCCGCTTACGCATTTGACAATCGACACTCAATCCCGACTGGCTGCTTAAAAGGTATGATAACAAACAAGCGCCATTTTAACTAAAAATCGCATACATATTTCTGTATCTAAAAACAGAGCACAATCAGCGTTGCCACAAGAAAAAACAATTTATAACCAGGAACAAAAATAAAAATAACCAAAATGTAACAAAAATAACCAAAATGTTTATTCGACATAAACAAAATAAATAACTCATACAAAAATTTCAAGATTTAAGGAACATTTAAAGGCTTTTGGCACATATGTATGTATGTATGACATAAAATAAATAATTAACACGTTCACGCACAGTAAAAATTTCAGTGAGCTGCAAAAATAGACAGGCGATATTATTTTTAATTAGTTGTCAACGTCCGCGAACATGTTGTTGACTCTTTTTAAAACATAGTTATCGATTTAAACAATGCTGCTTTCTTTTTTACGAGAAACAGCAATGGCTATGAGTTGCTACCATCAATCAATATCAATATTATTGCCACTCCCAATAATATTGTGGTAGATGATACGAGTACATTTGTATCAGCGTGCAATATTCTAAAATATAACCAAATGGGATCAAAAATCACCAAATAACCAAAACCCATTTTCAAAAATAAAAATAACCATTTTTGGTTAAAAATAACCAAAACGGCAACGCTGAGCACAATGCGTGTGAAGCGGTGTTTGTGTGAATGACATTAGAGGCCAAAAAGCTCTTATCGGAGGCCAAATTTGTCGAACTTTTTGACACATTTTTTCCTTGGCCGCTGGACATCTACTTGATGAGTTATCTGTGGCAAAACTATGAAAAAAAATGAACTGATGGGCATATTGACTTCAAAATTCGTGAAAACACTTGAAATCAAAAATAATTAGATACGTGTTTTAATTTTGTTTTTTTTTTTTAAATCGAAATCTAACGGACAAACCAAGGGTTAAAAGATTGTATGGAAAAACATAATTTAATAGGTCTATTGACTTTCAATAGGGCGAAAGCACTACTAAAACACTAAATAAAGAAATAAATAATAAGACAAGTATTTTGTCATAAGAAAAATGTTATTACCGCATGCCTACGTTTAAAAATAGTATAAATATTCTATACCTGAATGGTTCCATGGCGAATGATGTGACCATGCGACCAATTTACAATATAAGATTTTCTTATTTTAGTTCTTTTAAACAAGCATTATATGTGGGCAGTAAGAATAGTTCCAAAGAACGGGACGGAAAATTATTACGGGCTAATAAAAACGTCTTCCTTTCTTTCCGATTCCCTTTTTATTTAATTGTCTTTGTTAATTACTTATTATTAATTTTTTATTGCCTATAGCGATCATATAGGTCGCCATGCCAACCATATTTTATTTTCTTTTCTATGATTTTGCGCACACTACAGTCGGCAGTGAGTTCAGGAGCAATATGAGACGCCGTGCAGGCTTATAGAAGAAGAACAAAAGCCAGCCAGAAAATAGAAATAGTTTTACAATTTCAGCTTTTCGCCAGCGCAACAACAACAACAACAGCACATCGTCTTCCTCCTCTTCGCACAATTGTGCGAGAATGAACGAGTGAGCACAGACGCGGCATTCGTGTTGCTATGATTTGCGCTCAGAGCATTGTGCTCTCATTTCAAATGTTTCTTCTTGTTGCCTACCCACCGCATCTGGAAGACGGGTGGCGGTATCAGCACCCGCATTCAAATTTTTGCTTGTACGTGATGCACACTCTTTATGTTCTATACTTTTTGCTACTACTCATAAGCACCGCATAACATAAGTTTCGCAACCGCACGAGTACAAAACCCGAACGAGTTTGCGATCATCGAATCATTACGAGAATTGGTCAAACGAATACTTTGTATTCGTTTGGATACCACCGCATCGATACTCATTCCTTTTACTACCTACTACCACAGAATAAACAGTATACAGAATGCGCATGTCGACCAGCGAAGCAATCTGAATTTCGGGTGCGGGTCGAAAGCAGCAGGGGGGAGATAACAGAGTTTGATGAACAGAACTTTTGTCTCTGTTAATTTGTCGTGCGACGATGATCTCTGTTATTGTCAATTTCGCTGGGTGCCGAACAGTGCAGAGCGAGTTTGTGCGCTCGTCGCAGGCAATAGAAGTTATTTTTGTTTTCAATGAAGCGAATGACGGCGATGTGCTTTCGTTGTTGTTGTTGTGTTGATCAGCAGTTGAAAATTTTAAATTTTGCATTATTGTTTCTGGCTGACTTTCGCTGCCAATTGCCAACGTGTGTCGGTTTAAAAAAGTAGTTTTCATATTATTATGCGACCGACCTTCTGCGTGAAAAGATGTTTATCTCCTTATGAGCACTTAAAGGCTAAGGTTTCGCTAATTTTTACGTTAATTGACTTCTGGTCTCGATTTATTATTTTAACTCTTCGCCTTTTACCCCCACTCTAGGCTCCAGTTTTTGTGCTCAAACATAATAATCCGCAAATCTGTGCATTTAATCATGTCTAATGTATGTACATATCTATTATAAGAGATATTATATGCAACAAGCTACAAGAAAAAATTAAGTAAGCAACGACGATACCGAATGATCGTATAATAAAAAGTTTGTTTTGCTTTTTCTCGATATATGTATGTATACAATTAAAAATATTTTTCGTACATAACGTTTGTTTCCGAATCCTTAAACTATTTCCAATATTAAATATAATAATAGTGTGATATCTTTATACCGTAGTGACTTTTTAAGTCGATAAGTTACCCCCTATTGACATTCGTTCTCATACATTTTTTCACGCTACACTCCGTCGTAAAGTTGCTACCAACAGCGTATGTACCCACTGCGCTGCACGCAGAATGAACCACAAAGCAAAAATAATTCGAATTCAATGTTTCATTTCCTAGCCGGCAACAATAACAACAACAACAGCTTATTGCTCTTTTTCCCGTATAAGAAGCAAGTGGCACTTCGTTTTGTTGGCCGACAACAACAGCAACCACAGCCTGTTGCTATTTTCCCTTCAATGCTTCACACAGCCGCATGCAGTGACTACGTGACGCGAAACTCGGAGGAGAAATGATTTTCAGACCATTTTTTGCTTTTTCCAATCGTCCGATAGTGTACGGGTTTTTTTACCCGAACATTCGCACAGCACCGGTTACCAGTCAATTGTTTGCATCTTAAAGTGCTAACTTTTCTTATTCGCTGTAAATATAGCATTGCAAACCAACTTGTTTTACTGGTCTAAGTAATTTTGATTGTAACGCGTACAAAAAAAGCAGAAATAAATTATTTTATACGCTGAAGTCAGCAGATATTCGGTTGCTTTTTCCTTCAGTTCATGTCTCATTGAGTTTGCCGTTTCTAGTGCAGCAAGAAACAGTGCTGGCAAGTTGAACTCTTTTCAAACGCAGAGCTGCAACTCAAGCAATGCAAACGTTAAGGCGTTGAGGGCAGTCAGCAAAAACTGAAGTAAAATCATATTAAAACACGAGGCAGCATACTTATGACGTTTTTCAGCAACAACGTTTTTTTGCAATCAATTTCCTATAAACGTACTACAGAATGAAAGCAAAACAAAACCAATTATTTTATTTGCAAATAAACATCGAATGCACCAGCAGCCCTTGCCCTGGCGTTTGTATGGCGAATATTTTGTACGAACCCTAATCAACTCTGGGGCCTGGTTTTACCGAATTTGCGACTCTGGGGCCTGGTTTTACGGAATTAGCAACCGTGACCCCTCCGAGTTTCGCGTCATGTAGTCATTGGCCGCATGCGACCAATGCTTCTAATCTCGGTACTGTTTGTTCTGTGATATAACAGAAACGAAAGCTGTCTAGTGCTGTTCGTAATGTTAATAGCAGAGGACGTAATATTAAATTAACAGTGGTCGTAATATTACGACCCCTTAACATTTTTGAATTTGTATGAGATGCGCGTTCTGTATTACTGTTTATTCTGTGCTACTACTCATAAGCACCGCAAAACATAAGTATCCCAAATCGAATCATTATGAGTATTGCTGACACGAATATTTTGTATTCGTCGGTATTCGTTGTTTGCAGTGAGTGAAAGCAATGAATACAAGTATACATAATGCACAATTCGCGAAGCGTATGAAGTAGGTATACGCATTTGGAAGAAATGTTGGCGGCATGAATTTTGCCAGCTCAACTGCTGCTAATATTTTAAGAAAATTTAATAGCTTGTTTAATGAGTTTGGCGTAGAAAGCCTAGAACCGATTACATTCATAACGGACAGAGGAGCTAACATTGTAAAAGCTCGCTTGAACTGTAGTAGCCATTTGCTGTCAAATGTTTTGGATAAATCGTTTGAGCAAACAATAGAGTTGACAGAAGTTATGGAATCATGCAAAAAATTGTTAAATACTTTAAAAAAGCGAATTTGCAGCATAAACTACCATCTTCACTTAAAAGCGAATGTCCTACACGATGGAACTCCAATTATACGATGGTTCAATCAATTGTCGATAATTGGACCCACATCGATGAACTACTTTTTGACAACGGGCAAAGCCATCGACTGGTACATATTGTTACGAAAATGACTTCTCTAAGTTCGTTTTGGATTGTGCTTGAAAATAAAACAAGTTCATTTATTCAGCGCAAACGTAGTCAAAAAATCAACAATCACTTTATTTACAGATTTACACTTTGCTTGTATCTACACTTGTTACTACTTTGCTTATTCAACCAAGACTCCACCCTCTGCGCTGCCACTGCTGCTTTTTATACTTGTTTTCTTATCGCGCCGATGTTTCTTGCACATTCTTTTTTTTTTGTTTTTTTTTTTCTTGAGGATGGGCAGGAAGGCTTCCAAGCACTCAGTCCATTTTGGACTATTGTACTATACCCATGGGGGATAGGGAAGGAAAATGAGAGTAATATCTCATACTTCACCCGATTTGAAATGCGTATGCAACACTGTCTTTCCAACATATGTTACAGCACACATTTCAAGCGGATGGGGAAAGGGAATTGGGAGGGGACCTACAGTTTAACGCCGAATCCGAACGGCGATTGGCAGTTTTTCGTTCACACTTGGAGGTTTTGCCATTGCCTGCCAAGAGCGCACTTATGCGATTCTTGTAATTCTCATTCCCTTCATGTGGATAGCGATAGAAGTAGATGAGTGTTTTTTCCAGCCCGAGCCAGGAATCGAACCTGGGGCGCTCGGTATAAGAAGCCAGCGCGCTACCCGCTGAGCTATCGAGGCCGGCCTACATTCTAGTTGTACTCTCTATTGTTCTAGCACAGCCCATCACCTTCGCGAACTATCCTTGCCATATCGGAATTATAGCCAACCGGCCGTACTCCAAAGTGCATGCCTAAAAGTATGCTTGGAAAAGCATTCATGCACAGAACAGAGTGCCTCATCGTTGCACTGCCCACCACTTAGACTTGTTCGTCCCGAACTAGTGCCGAGGCTCCACCGGAGTAAGATGCCAGGCGCTCCAAATGGACTACTTTCAACCTGGCGTTTCTGTTGCCGCAGCGTTGAACCCTGTACACCACGTCATTAATCCTGGTCACGACCTTGTACGGTCCTTCCCATGACGTTTGAAGTTTTGGAGACAAACCTTTCCTCCGCTGCGGGTTGTAAAGCATTACCAGATCGCCTTCTTGGAACCCCGGTGTGTTAGCCCGTAGATCATATCTGGCTTTCATCTTATCGCTGACCAGTTGGATACGGTCCCTTATAAACTGGTGGATTTCTTCCAGCTCCGACCGCTTATTGACTGCGTAATCAGTCCTAGCGCCTTCTGTCGTGCTGACCACTCCGAACTTCAAGTCAGCAGGCAACCTCAGCTCCGTGCCGAACACTGCTCGGGCTGGAGTGAGTGATGTCGTATCGTGCGGGGCTGACCTATACGCCCTCAAGAACAGCGGAATATGCGTGTCCCAATCCTTTTGATTTCTGCCTACTACTTTCCGCAGATATTCTTTCAGCGTCCGATTGAATCGTTCCACCATGCCGTCGGACTGGGGATGCAAAGGACAGGTGCGAGTTTTCCTTATTCCTAGTAGCTCACACACTTCCTTCAATACCACAGACTCGAAATTCCGGCCATGATCCGAGTGCAACTCCAGCGGAACTCCAAATCTGGACACCCAGTTGTTTACCAGCATTTCCGCGACCGTGGTGGCCTCTTGGTTAGGAATAGGATACACTTCGGGCCATTTACTAAAATAGTCCATTACCACCAGCACATATTTGTTGCCTTGAGTGCTAAGTGGGAATGGCCCGGCGACGTCCATGGCAATTCGCTCGAAGGGCGCTCCCACGTTGTACTGCTGCATGCGGCCCCGAGATCTTCTTGTCGGCCCTTTCGCAGCCGAACATCGATCACAGCTCTTAATCCAATCGGCTGCAGACTCCTGGCATCCTACCCAGTAGAATCGTCTTTTAATTTTGGCGACAGTTTTTGTGATGCCTAGGTGCCCTCCGCTGGAGTCGTTATGGTATGCCTCGATCGCCTCGTTGATCCTGCATTTCGGGACTACAGTTAGGGAATTGCTGGTCCGGCCATCCTCACTCTCCCACTCGCGGTATAGGCAGCCATCAGACAGCCGCAAACTTTGCCACTGTGCCCAGTAAGCCTTCGCGATCGGGCTCTCACCGGCCATCTCCTGCCAGTCTGCGCCCAGCTCCTTGCCTTCAATGATTTTTGCAATATCCGTATCCTCGCGCTGGTCCTTTTGTATCCTCTCCGCAGACCACTCTTCCTCTGGCATAACGCTTACCAATCGGACGTCCACTATCTGCTCTTTGCTTTCGGCTCGCGAGCAATGCCTGCATTCGGTTTTACACGGACGGCGTGACAAGGCATCGGCATTTCCATGACTGCTACCCTTGCGATGCTCTATAGTGTAGTCGTAGCTCTGCAGCCGCTCGATCCACCGCGCCAGTTGGCCTTCAGGATCTCTAAGGTTCAGTAGCCATTTCAATGCAGCATGATCTGTGCGCAGGCGAAACTTTTGCCCATACAGGTATTTGTGGAAGTGTTTCACGCATTCCAATACTGCCAGCAACTCTTTTCGTGTCACACAGTAGTTGCGTTCAGGTTTCGACAAAATTTTGCTGTAGTATGCTATCACTTGTTCTTGACCATTTATTATCTGTGATAGCACACCGCCAATACTATGCCCGCTTGCATCTGTATCCAGCACAAACATCTCTCCAGGCACGGGGAAGGCCAGAATTGGAGCAGTGCACAGTTTTTCCTTCAGTCGTGCAAAAGCCTGCCCCTGCTCTTCGCCCCACGCGAAGGCTTGATTCTTTTTCGTCAGTTTGTGCAAGCTGCCAGCTATGTTCGCAAATCCAGGAACGAATTTTCGGTAGTATGTGCACAGGCCCAAGAAACTGCGGAGTTCGTGTAGATTGCGAGGTCGGGGCCACTCCTTCACCGCCGTGATTTTGCCTTCATCCGTATGTACTTCGCGGGCGGAAACCGAGTGACCCAGATACTTGACCTCCTTTTGAAACAGCGAGCATTTCTTTGGGTTGAGTTTAAGCCCGGCTTCTTGTATTCGCTCGAATACCTCCTTCAGCTTTCCCAGGTGGTCGTCAAAGCTTTTACCACTAAGCAAATAAACACATAGAGGTGTCAACTCGCATAAATTTGTGTACCAGTGCAGTAGGTCCCATACGCACTTCGGCTATTCGAAGATATTCGCGATGACTTCGGTACACTTCTTAATTCGAGGCAGTGTTGATATTGTTGGTACAATTGTACTTTTTTGATACATTTTGAAATTAAAAAGTACATTGGTACTACATTGATTTATTTGGTACATTTTGGTAAAGTGGCAACATTATTCTCGATATTCTCGATTTCAAGTAGTTACGAATTATCTTAGAAACTAAAGACAAGGATAACCACTAAGTAGTTGTCCTTTTCTACCTCATAGGACCATGCGTTTCATCATTAGTGCATATTCATATCTGTGCGTGCTGATTTTTTCCCCGCCATGCGCGAACTTATCTGCGTACATTTTGAATTTTACAAAGAAAAAGACGTTGGACGCTCACAATGGAATGAAACAATTTGTAAAAAGGTAATTTAAGCAAGTTATTGAACTTATAAATGTAATAATATTTCTAATTATATGTACTAGCGCTGGCCGAAAATAGCAATTCAAAAGCAGCCAATGTGAGCCTCAGCGATTCTGATGCGTTAGTATTTCAAATGCATTTGTTTATGGGTCTTACTAATAATTATTAAAAATTTTAGCAAAGAACCAAGCCGTGAAAGGTACAAAGTGCCTTTTAGACAACGGTGGAAAGACAAATTTTCGTGGCTGGAAGAAGAGAAATCACCTCAAGGAAAAAAGTATTCATCGCGTCGGTGGCCTTGCTCACATTCAGCGCCATGCATCGTCCGAAAGCCATATCCGAGCGGAGAAATTGGCTAAGAGCACACCGAAGTTGCCGGAGTAACGCGAACGCACAATTTCTTTGCTGTTTCCATTTGCCTACAAATTCGTACAAATTATTCGTTCCCAAACAGACCTATTGGCTGTTAAGGTTCAACAGTGTGGTCGCGTTGAAGTTAGAACAAAGCGCAAAGTTTCAATTTAGAGGTAGCTTGTCTTTCGTATTATTTTAGAAAAAGACGTATTAATACGATGCATGTTATTATTTTCATAATTGTCAATCATTTCAATAGAAAATGCATACATTTTCTCGATGCATGTTATTATTTTCATAATTGTCAATTATTTCAATAAAAAATGCGTACATATTATAGACTTTGTTAACTGACTGTTCTGTATATTATTCGTGTAAGGAGTTGGAAATTCTTGTTGGCACACGTAACACTTGAAAAATACAACAAATAACCCTCGATCGCTATAAATTTATATACAGACGTTTTTTGTTAACAATTTTAAAACCCCCGACGTTATGAATAAAAATGCCTTTGTTGATTTCTTCTGGTTCTGACATATATTTTGTTATTGATCTTACTTCCAAACATCGCCAGGTTTGTATTATATTTTTCGTTACTCTTTACACGCTTTTGGATAAATACAAAAGTTGGTTGGATATGGGGACCTGCAGATTGCTCTCCAGTGGTAATGCTAAACAGAACAGCACCAATCGGCAGCGAATTAGCAAATGAAGTATCTTTGTATAATCAATTTTTACTGATTCGAACTGGGAAGCCCTTCCAGATGCGCGACTGTGAGATGTCTACAATAGAATATAAACAGTAATTTGTATTCATCCCAACCATTTTGCAAACCACTCCACTCAGAAGCAAATTGCACCTTCGTCTTCACCTGTGAATTAATCTTTTGTTTTCCAAATAACGCATGCCATTGCATATCTGCATAGCGAACTCACAACGCGTCGGTATGGTGAGGAAGCTCATGCGCAACCCCGCATCTTTAAGACACTCCAGCAGCAAACGTAAATGAGCTAACTCGGTAACCAGCATCAGGGGGTCCGTTGCTAACATTACGCCGTACAGCCGAACAATATTCTCGTGCTCGATGGAATGCATAATGGCAGCCTCCCTTAAAAACTCCATTGGATTTGACTGCATTCGCTCACGGCAGAGGCACTTAATGGCCACCTGAATCTGCGGAAAAGAAAAGAAAAACCGGTTTAACAACAGTGACTAGGTACAGTGGTGACACATTCCCGTTCTCTGCTACGCAGCATCATGCGGAGATGTGATACACACACACATCAGAGACTCCGAGTCGAACAACTTTGCCGAAGTCTCCTTTAAGGCCGTGACAAACATGGTGCTGTCCTTGTTCAGTTGCATATCATTGATACCGGCTGTGTGGCCGTTTACCGAATTGATCTCTCTGCCGCCCTTGCGTATGTCCCAGATAGAAATTTGTCCATTAATATGACCTACAAAAATAAACTTTAGTACATATTTTTCACTACATTCAACAATTTATACACACCAGTGATGATGGTCTCATCCAGTGGACCCCACAGCATTGACGTGATCTTTGACTGCAACATGGGTATGCGCAGAATGGGAACATACTCCGTTATACTGGAGTCAGCGGTGCGCACATTAATCACAAACAGTTCCGAATTCTGACTGATTCTGATTGCCAGAGTAACTAAAATTGCAGGTGCGCACCGACGACTTGGCCGGTATGGACGCGATTACAGTACCAAACTTTACATCCCAAATCTTGGTGGTCATATCACCAGCGCCGAATATCAGCTAGACGAAGTCCAGTCGACGTCCAAACACCAGACGGCACCCTGGTGACCGTCATAGGTGCCCAGCCGGAGCCCAGTAAAAATTTCGTGCTTCCAAGCACTTCCGGACACAATTTCGCTGGCGTGGCATTGCTGGATACACTTGCTTGATGTGTTATTATGATTTTTATCTGAAAAGAATCAATGTATGTTAATAAAATGCAAATTTTCTAAAGTTCAACTTCTCTCTGATTGCTTCCCGCGCTGTTTGTTTACAAATTAAACACCAAATCATCGCAGTTCAGATATGCTTTTGGTGTAAAATGTAATGAGTAATGAAATGTTTGTAATGAGTCAATGAAAACTTAAATAATGACATGTTAGAGACAGATTCAAACAATTTTATTACATTTGTAAGCAATAATAGAATTTTATATTCATTTTTCTATAAACGTATCACAGAATTCTGTGCAAAAAATTAATTAATGTTCTATGCAATTAAAAATGAACCACAACGATAACCCTCACACATGAAAATTGACCAGCACAACAACCCTCCATTTTCAGTGTGTATGGGGGACTAAGTATCAGCTGTGGGGACTAAGTATCAGCTGTTATGTGAGAGGATTGGTGCATTTTATGTGTGTATTGTCGGTTTTTCACACTTCTCCTCCGAGTTACCAATCGCTTATCGCTGGTCGCACATCAACTGCGAGCTGTGATGTTGCGACTGCTGCTGTGATTCGCCTTGTTACCAGCGCAGCAGGTCCCATACGCGTTTCGGCTATTTGAAAATATTCGCATACATACGAAAATATTCGCTGACTTCACATGCAATGAAATAATCAACCACCAAAAAGCCAACAAAAGCAAAAACACAATTTCCCTTGTTCGCGCTCATTTTTTGTGTGTATACTTATTTTCGTTGACGATCGCTTTCGCTGCAACAAATTTGCTGAGAACAGCTCGTTATCAATCTAATCGTTGCGCTGTCTGGTTGCGTGTTTTGAAATGAATCCAAATCAAACTTGTTTGAATTGAAAAATTTAAACGAATTCTGACGTGGTTGAATCCCCAAAAAATTTGTTTAAATTGAAAAATTTTGTTAACGACCATCAAGTTTTTATCATGAATTTAATTTGTATTTTTTGTTGAAGCCTTGTAATTTACAAGGAAACGAAATGTTTATATTTTTCAAAAATTTCAACTATTTTAATAGTACAGTATAATCTCGATAATCCGGACAATTAAAAACCAGGCACTGTCCGAAATATCGAAAAGTCCGGATTACCAAGATTACAAAAATATTGATCAAAATACTACTGAACACCAATGAAACGTATTTGTTATTGAACTAAAATTATTTTTGCTTAAACATTTTATTTTTAGTATGTTATGAACATTTTTTGTGATTTTAAAAGAAATTTGTAATTTTCATTTGGCGAAGTTTTGTTTCTTTTTTTTAGAAATTCTAGATTTGCCTACATTGTACTTCACTGCCAGTTGACGAAGTGACTTTCCTTGACTTAATTTGTTTAGAATTTTTTTCCATCGTTAAGATTGTACGTGTTTTCTTAACTATAGGTGCCATTGTTAATATTTGATTTAGTTTACACAGTTAGATTAAATTTTTATAATTTATAAAAAGCAGATAAAAATGAGTGTCCGGATATTTGAGGTAAATAAAAGGTATGGTGTCCGGATTACAGAGTCAACAATAGAAAGCAATTGGGTGTCCGGATTACCGCGTTGTCCGTATTAGCGAGTATCCGAATTATCGAGATTGTACTGTAGTTTAAAAGCAAAAGCTCCAAGCGACTCATTTTTTATTAATTTCAAAAATCTTTTACAACACATTTCATACGTTTTTCAAGGAAACCCCTCATTCCTAAAATATAAAAAAGCTTTTGTAATTAATAATTAATTATAATAATAAATACCAATAATTAAATTCATGTTTTGTTTTGTTAATTTAATTTAAATTTCAATTTGTAAGCTATTCTCAATAGCATTTACACTTTTGACAATTTATCAAGGAAAGAGCTTTTACTTTTAGAAATAGAATGCCAATTCTTGACAAATAGTAAAAACTTGACAAATAGTCAATATGGTGAATTAATTAAGAATTGGGCTGTTAATACATGAATTTGAAAAATGTATCGGTATGAATTTTATTAGGCCAGAAGGCAACGTAGCCTACATGAATGCCAACATTGCACAGCAGAAATTCATGGTTTTGTTTTTGTATCAATAAGAACGCACACTCTACTGTACGCCTTTTCGAATTCACATGGTTCATTATTCATAGAAGAAACGAAAGCCATGGAAATTCAATTTGCTTTTCATCTTGTGCAGTTGCTCGTATTGTTTCCAATCGCCTCAGCGCATACACAAGCAACACGTACGTTTATTTTCACACGGACACACACACACCCTTGCATATTTGAATTTGCAAACGGTACGCCGCGGCGCGCCGTCTCGTGCAAATCAGCACAGCACAGCTCGCAATTGATGTTCCTTGTCGAACACCCCAACAGAGAATGAAGGTGATCTTCGAAAATTAAAGTTTGCCGAAGCCAGCGACAAAACTTCGTATAGCCGAAGTCATGGTTCAACTATAAGGTTGTAGCAAGCCACCGGCAGCGATAAGCGATTGGTATCCCTGCAAGACAGGACTGATGGAAACTCCAACACATCCTTAAAAATTCTCGCTGAAACTAACACATTTACATATTCCCGTTGAATTAAAAAAAATTCTGAATAAAAAAAAAACATTTCTTCTGCTATTAATCCAATGATCATAAAAGAGATAGTTCGGCTTCATTTCTTACAAACGTGAAGTTATGTATGAGAAAACGAGATAGCTAATGTATACATTGGCAACAAAATTTCTTCTGCTATTAATCTAATGATAATAAAAGAGATAGTTCGGCTACATTTCTTACAAACGTGAAGTTATGTATGAGAAAACGAGATAGCTAATGTATACATTGGCGCGTGAACTTGACAGGTGCTCGTGCACATGACAGGTGCTCGTGCACATGGCGCGCAAAAATAGTAAATTTTCGTGAAGTTTGTGTGCTGCGGACGTTCGCTGGATTTGGAAAAACGAAAAAGGCAGGAATAAAAGGATTAAAAGAAACAGGAGGACGGCCAAACACGAAATAAAGATAAGTATTTGTGTTTAGTGTATAAAATGAATAAAAGAACATTACAAAATTGCTTGAGCAGACAGAAAAGGATTTACGAATCCAATGTCTCGAAATTTAAGAAATTTCGGGAATCTGTTCAAGCAATGGAATTGGCGGAAAAATTATCTCAAAAATTCTTAACTAAATGTTAACACCTTTCTTTATCCCTATTTCAGACCACGTACTTACAAAAAATCAAAGGTTCAACTGGAGATGAAGATATCAGCATCGAAGCATCAGCATCAGTTTCTTACTACAGTACATTCCGTTTAGCTGCATTCACCTTCGATGCACATGATTTGGGGCACTTAAGCGAAAAATGCAGCTAAGCGGAATATCTAGAAAAGTTTTTGGAAACAGCAAAATTTTTTTTAAAGTAGATCCTTGGCGCACCTATATAAAAATATCAAAATATATATTATATATATATATATTATATCAATATTGATATATTATATATATCAAAATTTTGCATGAACGAATCTATTGAATTCTTGAAAAGATTACACCAGTGTAAGACTGAACAAATTTTTATTAGCAAATTAACCGCTATCTTATAGATGCTTATGCATACCTAATATGTATGTATACACTGGATATAATGAAAATATTTATATACATATTCTTACTGATATGCTTTTATGTAAAATAATCGGTAATTTTACCCTGCGAATATTTCTTTTTTGACAATTTCACAACTCCATTGCCTCCATTTCAAAAATGTGGAAATTTGTTTCGATACTATTTTCCAAAAAAACTTTTCGAAATTTTCAAGTGCTGCTAAACGAAGTATTTTTCATACAAATCAAAGAAAACTTGCTCAAAAACAGGGCTGTTAAACGGAATAGTGCAGCTAAGTGAAATGCAGCTAAATGTGAAATTTTCAAAGAAAATTCGGTTTACGAAGTAGTATTTTGGCCAAATAATGCAGCTAAGCAGAAAATGCACCTAAGCGAATAGGCAGCTAAACGGAATGTACTGTACTATGGTTTGAATTAAATAAATTTTAAACTAACAATTTTAATTTATTTAAAAAATAGATGAATTATTGTTATATAGTAAAAATAAACAATTAAACAACCAACAAATGACTTTTAATCAGTGCTGATAGGTTTATACACCAGCCCTGATATCAGAAATCAATGAAGTTTCTATCAGGGCTGATTAATCATCTGATTAATCAGGACTGACAGAAACTCTGTTGAAAGCTGATGTGAGTGAGCGAGACAGCTTGAAATTCACAAGGAATTCAAACCAAAATGATAGAAGGTGCGAGCGAACAGCTGCCCATTGAATCTTTTGCCATAGTAGGTGCGAGCTAGACAGCTGTATATCTGTGCTAGATACCAAAACTCCTGTGTTGAAAGGTGATGCAAGATCACACGTATACGTGAGTTTCTATCAGAATTTTCACACGGCGCTTGAGAAACTGATGGGAATTCTGGTGGAAATTTCTATCAGCACTATAGGTTAAATGATTAATCATTTTACACACTGTGTTCTTGCAGGGATCTCGGCGGATAAGTGTTGAAAAAGCGACAATACACACATAAAATGCACCAATCCTCTCACATAACAGCTGATACTCCCGCCCCACAGCTGATATTCGCGCCTCCATACAAACTGAAAATGGAGGGTTGTTGTGTTGGTCAATTGCAAATTGAGGGTTGTTGTGTTGGCCAATTTTCATGTGTGAGGGTTATCGTTGTGGTTCATTTTTAATTGCATAGAACATTAATTAATTTTTTTGCACAGAATTCTGTGATACGTTTATAGAAAAATGAATATAAAATTCTATTATTGCTTACAAATGTAATAAAATTGTTTGAATCTGTCTCTAACATGTCATTATTTAAGTTTTCATTGACTCATTACAAACATTTCATTACTCATTACATTTTACACCAAAAGCATATCTGAACTGCGATGATTTGGTGTTTAATTTGTAAACAAACAGCGCGGGAAGCAATCAGAGAGAAGTTGAACTTTAGAAAATTTGCATTTTATTAACATACATTGATTCTTTTCAGATAAAAATCATAATAACACATCAAGCAAGTGTATCCAGCAATGCCACGCCAGCGAAATTGTGTCCGGAAGTGCTTGGAAGCACGAAATTTTTACTGGGCTCCGGCTGGGCACCTATGACGGTCACCAGGGTGCCGTCTGGTGTTTGGACGTCGACTGGACTTCGTCTAGCTGATATTCGGCGCTGGTGATATGACCACCAAGATTTGGGATGTAAAGTTTGGTACTGTAATCGCGTCCATACCGGCCAAGTCGTCGGTGCGCACCTGCAATTTTAGTTACTCTGGCAATCAGAATCAGTCAGAATTCGGAACTGTTTGTGATTAATGTGCGCACCGCTGACTCCAGTATAACGGAGTATGTTCCCATTCTGCGCATACCCATGTTGCAGTCAAAGATCACGTCAATGCTGTGGGGTCCACTGGATGAGACCATCATCACTGGTGTGTATAAATTGTTGAATGTAGTGAAAAATATGTACTAAAGTTTATTTTTGTAGGTCATATTAATGGACAAATTTCTATCTGGGACATACGCAAGGGCGGCAGAGAGATCAATTCGGTAAACGGCCACACAGCCGGTATCAATGATATGCAACTGAACAAGGACAGCACCATGTTTGTCACGGCCTTAAAGGAGACTTCGGCAAAGTTGTTCGACTCGGAGTCTCTGATGTGTGTGTGTATCACATCTCCGCATGATGCTGCGTAGCAGAGAACGGGAATGTGTCACCAATGGAGTTTTTAAAGGAGGCTGCCATATCGCTATGCAGATATGCAATGGCATGCGTTCTTTGGAAAACAAAAGATTAATTCACAGGTGAAGACGAAGCTGCAATGTGCTTCTGAGTGGAGTGGTTTGCAAAATGGTTGGGATGAATACAAATTACTGTTTATATTCTATTGTAGACATCTCACAGTGGCGCATCTGGAAGGGCTTCCCAGTTCGAATCGGTAAAAATTGATTATACAAAGATACTTCATTTGCTAATTCGCTGCCGATTGGTGCTGTTCTGTTTAGCATTAGCACTGGAGAGCAATCTGCAGGTCCCCATATCCAATCAACTTTTGTATTTATCCAAAAGCGTGTAAAGAGTAACGAAAAATATAATACAAACCTGGCGATGTTTGGAAGTAACAATCAATAACAAAATATATGTCAGAACCAGAAGAAATCAACAAAGGCATTTTTATTCATAACGTCGGGGGTTTTAAAATTGTTAACAAAAAACGTCTGTATAGAAAGTTATAGCGATCGAGGGTTATTTGTTGTATAACAAAATATATGTCAGAACCAGAAGAAATCAACAAAGGCATTTTTATTCATAACGTCGGGGGTTTTAAAATTGTTAACAAAAAACGTCTGTATAGAAAGTTATAGCGATCGAGGGTTATTTGTTGTATTTTTCAAGTGCTACTTGTGCCAACAAGAATTTCAAACTCCTTACACGAATAATATACAGAACAGGCAATTGTAATGGAATTAAAATATGCTAAAATTATGCGCTCAATTCTTCCGCAAGCACTTTGATTTCGGTCGCCCGATTGCCAACTCCTCGATTTCGTCAGTTCGCATGCCAGCCAACTCCTGTCTAGCTTACAAGGAGTTGCTTTCTGAAGTAACACGAGTTGACCCAGCATGACTGCCAATTGTGCAGCATTGGGTCCACATAATAACATAACAAATAACATAAAAACATAACAAAGTTTATAAGATGTATGCATTTTTTATTGAAATAATTGACAATTATGAAAACAATAACATGCATCGAGAAAATGTATGCATTTTCTATTGAAATTATTGACAATTATGAAAATAATAACATGCATCGTATTAATACGCCTTTTTCTATTGTAAAATAATACGAAAGACAAGCTACCTCTAAATTGCAACTTTGCGCTTTGTTCTAACTTCAACGCGACCACACTGTTGAACCTTAACAGCCAATAGGTCTGTTTGGGAACGAATAATTTGTACGAATTTGTAGGCAAATGGAAACAGCAAAGAAATTGTGCGTTCGCAAGTCTGCTGACCCACAACCGTCTTGCTAAGCTTTTCCAGCTGCAGCTGAAAAGGAAAAAGATGCAGATTGAGCGCAACGAACCATTTGCCTTTTGCATTAATATTTTTTACTGGATTTTTTTGTACTGGAAAAGTTCCCAAACAGACCTATTCACACAGATTGTGTATGTGAAATGCAAAAAATGGTCAAAAAATCGCTACCCCTCCCAGTTTCGTATCACGTTATCACTGCCACCGGCTGATCGTTTATGGCTTCTGTCAAAATCGTCGGTGTCAGCAGTGGTGCTGTGTTGCCGTATAGGCTGAAATGAAAACACCTGACCAATTTCCAAATTGGAACAGAAATAATGATTCGCATTGTTTTCAACCCTTATATGAGTTATTAAATTTGTTAAAGGCTTGACATTGTGATTTATATTTAGTATGTAAGAGGATTAAGCGCTATGAAAATATTACTTGGAACATTGTATGAAAATACGAGGGAAGGGCAATGTCGCCAATGACACAACTGATTGGCTCGCACCAAACCAGATTGATGTGCGCAGCCAGCAGGCCGAAAATCCTCAGTGCAGCAGCAGTAGTGATACACGCAACGCCGTTGACAGCCTTGATCCAGAGCAAGACTGTGCAACTCTCGAGGATTTCAATCCCGGCTCATTGTCTCATATCAACACACTGCATGGGGATGCGCTGCAGTACGTGGCTGGATACATCATCCGAAAGCTGCACCTTCCAGAATATGAGAGCACCGGCACGGACAACTCCAACACATGGGTTGACGAAGTTTCGAAGGGTTCCTCAAAGAAACCGACGCGGGAATTTCTGTGTTTCTTGAAGGAACTAGAATGCGTCTTCACCACAGTCAACGGCCTCGACATCGCTCACTGTAAGAACTTGCTTCAGCGTTTGGTGCAAAACAGCACAGGAATTGACGTACCGGACCATGTTAAGCGCTTCTTTTTCAAGTGTAGAGTCCACTTTCGCATGCGCCATCTAAACAAACGACTCAAAGTTATGAAGGCGAAGCAGAGAATCATGGGGTACAAGAAGTTCATAAAAATAAACCTGTAAGACTGCGACGATCGTCTCTGGCCGTAGGAGTCAGTCGCGTTTATTCCATATAAAATAAATTGGGTTTTTTGCCACAGGCTTTTTCCCAAACTTTTCGTGTGTTTTATTTAAACCAATTTTTTATTTCGCAGTTTCCATCGTCAATCGCAGGCGGTGGAAACAACCGGTAAGGAAAATATCTGAAAGTACCGAAACAATTTCGATTTAATTATATTTTCTCGCACACAGCACCCGCTGTCAAAACACAAGATATCCGCTTCAAAGAACACAACACAACGCAGTTGCTGCAGCGCAACGGTGCAGTCGGCAGTTGCAATCAACAGGCACTCTAAAACAATTGTTTGAACAATATTAATGTAATAAACTAAACAATACGAATTTCAAGCACTTCCCCGTTTTTTTACTCGAAAAACAGCGCTTTCTGGCAACAATCACTTTTGTCTGTTTTCAGTTTCTCCCTCTTTCGTCGGAAAATATCAGCTGATTTTGACAGTAACGATAAACAATCCTACCAACAAAATACATGTGGTTTTTGGTGTTGCGGGCATGCTATTACCTTATTATTGTGCCATGGCCGAAGTACGTGTGGGACCAGGGTTACCGTTGTGCGACTTTAGTTGCATTTTGCAACCTTTTTGACGCTCTGAGACTTTTTGTGCGACTTTTTCAAACTTGTCTGATCTTGCAACTTTTTCCATCTTTGTGCGACTTTTTTCCCCCTTTTTTGCTAAGTGAAATCCTTCTTACCTCTTTTTATAGTCATACACCACAAAATCACACATATTTGCACTTAAAAAAATCATTTAAGTTTACGATATTCCTCGCGATATCGTAACCCCATTCGATTGATCAGCTGATTATTTAGCACAAAGCCTATAGTCTTTGATTAAGCATTTAGCTGAACATTTTTGACATACAGTAGGAAGCTTAAAAAATGTTTTAAATGGCAGCGCATGTATTAACTCTACCTCACAGCAGTGCGTGTGCGGAAAGTATTTTTTCAAAATTAGGATTAATGAAAAATAAATTAACCAACAGATTAGTTGTAGGAACTTGTAAGTCCATACTATCAGCTCTAAATTTGCTAGATACCTAAATAGAAGACTGTATGCCAAGTAATGCTTGTGCGAAAATACAGAGACGAAGTTACAAAAAAAAGAAACTTTATGATTAATATATTAAAGTGTATACAAACACATTATTAAAAATTAAATGTAAAATTAATACACAAAAGTGTATATAACCACTTTTTTAATCAGTATTTTTAAGTTATTTATATCGTTGAAATGTTAATTTGAATTGTTGTGTTTTTCCGTAATAAAAAAGTGTGCCCCTTTTTTTTTTTTGAAAAAACGACTTTTTTTTTAAAAACGACCTTTTGTGCGACTTTCTCAAAATTCTCAACGGTAACCCTGTGTGGGACCTACTGTGCTAGATTTGCGTGACCGAAAATTTTTGTACTGCGTGACACCTCTATGTGTTTATTGGCTTAGTGCTTTTACCCATCACGATTATGTCGTCCAGGTAGACTAGACACGTCCGCCAATGCAGCCCTTTTAGCACACGTTCCATTAGCCGCTCGAATGTCGCTGGTGCGTTGCAGAGTCCAAACGGCATGACGGTGAACTGCCACAAACCATCGCCAACACTGAAAGCCGTTTTCTCCTTGTCCTTGTCTGCAAGCTCTACCTGCCAATAGCCGCTGCGTAACTGTGTAACCTAAATTGGAGCGTTGAGCGTTGCGTTTTCTTACGCAACGCTCTCGCTCAGTGCGGCATACCGAAATTGAAGCGTTGCGTTGGGGCTGTCAAAATCGTGAAATGAAAACAAACCGTTTGGTTGCCAAAAAGTTGTTTGATTTAAAACCGAGTTCTTTATTTCTAAAAATGGATGAAACTGAAGATATAATTTTCTTGCATACACTTGTGGCAAATAGCCATTCCCGCCGCGGGAATCGAGACATTTTTAAAAGTCGCGAAAAGTACGGGTTTTATAATACGGGGGTTAATGTCCTCATAACCAAAGATCCGGAAATTTTCTTCAAATCTACCAGGAAGTACTACGATCAGTTCAAATCATTGCTTAACTTAATCGAGCCGTGGTTACAAAAGCACTCACGAAGAATGCCTATCGAGCCTGAGCAGAGGTTATACATTACACTGCAGTAAGTGCAATCAATTCAACTGACGGTCATCATAATTTCTATTTCCATTTTTAGTTTCTTAGCTCATGGATGTCCACTGCATGTGATATCCATGAAATTCAAAATCGGCCTGGAAACGGCGAGAAGCATAGTTTTGGAGACATGTGACATTTTGTGGAAGGTCTTGGGATCCCTTTATGTGTCTCCTCCAAATAAGGCAGAGTGGGTGGAAATTGCCAATACATTTTACAAGACGACCGGGTTGCCGAATTGTTTGGGGGAACTTGACGGGAAACATATCCGCATCAATTGCCCACCCAAATCAGGCTCGCAATACTTCAATTACAAGAAATTCAACAGCATTGTAAGTGCGTTTATGCTGCTCTGTTGCAACGCATTTCCGCATATTAATTAACTCTTATACTTGCAGGTTCTATTAGCAGTATGTGACAGCAACTATGCTTTCACGCTAATTGATGTTGGAGCATACGGGAGCCAAAGCGATGGTGGCGTGCTCCAAAATGCAGCTTTTGGGAAAAAGTTATTGAGCAACCAACTCGATATCCCAACAAGAGCTAAGCTTCCCGGCTCAGAAATACCATTTCCGTTTTATTTCGTCGCTGATGCGGCATTTCCGTTGCGGGAGAACATAATGAAGCCATATGCGAAAGTTACAGACAGCAGCAAAGAAAAATTCAACAAAAAACTGTGCAGCGCTAGAATCCGCATTGAGATCGCTTTTGGTGAGAGATGATTTTCCATTATTTTGATTACATTCAGCATACTATCTACATATCTATCTATCTACTGTTATCTTCAGGCATACTAACTGCTCGCTGGAGGGTTTTGAGGACGTGCATTTGCTTTTCACCTGAGAATGCGAAAAAGGTTTGTATGAAAGCAACACTGTAACGAAGCTTAACCTTTATTATATTTTGTAATATACATTTTAAAAATTGTTGTAGCCGAGCACAACCCCCGAAGGTTGGCTTGTCCACCGGAGTAGACTGATGGTATAAGTCTCGAAAGTAGGTCTGTGGGACCCTTATATGGCTAGCTAAAGAGTCGGTTGGGGGAGTTCGCGACCTTTTCCGAAGGCTCGCTACATTGCAGGTATTATATAGAGTCCCTTGTTATTTGTTGCAAGTATATCAAGAAAACAATTTATATGTGGGGTGGCAAGATGAAAACAGAAGGAGCCCCTGCAAGGGGTGGCATTAAACCGAAGGTATATGGTCCTATCGCGGTTGCAACCTGTCTATGAGGAGTGCCAAGGTGATAGTGGCACTCTCGCTTCAATACCCACCCTACCGTGGACCTGCGGCGCGATAACAAACCAGATCCCCAAAGACATTTGACCTCTTCTCACCCTCCAGAAAGAACACCAATAATTATAAATTCATGTTGGTTTTAATAGTGATTCTTAACAAACGATTCTTATTCAAACAAACAAATTTCCGGGCTCTATTCCCCTAACTTAGTTAAATCCCTGCACCTATAAACCTACGTTGCTCAGTCTGCTGTACATTCATAACACCTTATAGCAGTTGAGCCCCGCCCTTTTTCTCTGGCCGTTGCGTACACTCTCTGTTCACTTCTTGTTTGACCAATACGTTGGCAACCACTTTTTCATGCTACTCTCTACAATAGGATTTAATAAAGAGTTACTCACGTGAGTCCATCGATTTCCCCGTAGAAGGCCTTCTCCGCGAATCGTGAATGCTGTGAAGAAAAGTATAAGAACTTATGTAGCCGATGACGAGTACACAGAGAGTGATGCAATTTTAGCATACTTTACCCATAGTCTCTAAATAACTGTAGCACTTCCTCTCCGCCTCTCCTGATCCATTGTTGTCCGCTGCTTCCGTTACTTCGGGGCGACTCGAATGACGGCGGCCGCCATTACTGCGGCCCCGCGTCACGCCACGAACTACCGTTAGGACCTTCGCACATGTCGCGACTAAATTGCGTCGGATTAGCGGAGATATTCCTGATGCACTGTCCTGGTGGCACGTGGGCTAGTAGAGTCCGTTGTCGCGCCCAATATGTGAGGGCGCAGCAAAATTGCAAGCGGCAAGCTGGCGGCGCTGGTGCCGGTTGTGCTGGTGTCGAGAAAGTTGGCGACAGCCTCGCGTCGAGCGGCTGGCTGGCGGCGCTGGCGCTGGTGGTGTCGCAATGGTTGGCGACAGCCTTGCGTCGAGCGGAGGACTGGTGTCGCTGGCGCAGGTGCTGGTATCGAAAACGTTGGCGGCAGCCTTGCGGCGAGCGGTTGACTGGCGGAGCTGACGCTGGTTGCGCTGGTATCGGGTGTTGCCATGGTGGAGCGGGTGCTTCTGAGTCGCGGTTTGGATAGGTGGGCTTGCGCACTAAATTGTGCCCTGCGTAGCTCCCGTGAAGTTGGGCGCCGCAGCGAAATTCGTCCCTATTGCTCCCTGCCACGTGCTGTCACTTCCGACCGGCTTTCGCCCACCGCTCTTGCTTTCGTTGATTCACGCCACACCGCTGCCACGCGGTTTTCCTCCTTCACGTTCTCGGACTAAGCGGCCACGTCCGACTTCGTTCACGATTGATCACCTTCTGTCCGTATCGAATGCTCTTTTCCCTTCCTTTTCCTGTTCGTATTCTCCTGCACATGGTAATAGATCAGCAGTGCTGCCAATTTAGCGATCCTGCTACAGGGTTGCATTCGGTGAGTGGAAGCTATTCGATGTTGCTAAGTTACAATTCCCAAATCCAGGGATTTGTTCATTACAAAACAGAAAAATATGACCGTTTTCAACGCGACATATTTTTATGAAAAAGAACAATCACTGCCTGATGTCTTTGGCATGAAAGGTGCCTACTAACTTTCCTTGCAGGTCTTCTAATAGGTAATAATGATTTCCGATTTTTTTCTCGCACTCTGGTTTTAATAAATGACGGGCTGAGTTTTGCATTAACATTCTTTTCAAAGTTACTCTGAACAAAGTTACGCCTAAACACTTCCTGGCCTATGTTATACGAGATTATCCTGCTTCGCATGTTATATTGTTGCGCGTTTTGTTCATACGCAGTTGTGATTTTTCGTCGTATGTCATCGCGCTGTAACGAGAGTTGGTCGTCACGTTTAAGTCGTACCGTAGGATCGTCAAGGGCTTTTAGGTCTCGTAAAAGTTGGTACGATGAGGCATGGGTTATCATGTCTAAGCCAAACAAGGCATGGTAAGGCGTACAGCCAATTGATTGATGCGAACCATTTCGCAAAGCACAGCTAATGGCACTTATGTCAGCGTCCCATTCTCGTTGGTCATTTTTTAAATAGGCTTTGATAGCCGAAATCAGTGAGCGGTTTACACGTTCAGATGCGTTCGATTGTGGTGAATAAATTGCTGTATAAATATGCTCGATCCCATATTGAGTCAGAAATGCGTTGAAATCATGTGCCTTAAATTGTGAGCCGTTGTCACTAACGATCTTTTCTGGCACCCCGTATAGGTTTAGGTTTAGGTTTATTATTATTTAATAGTCAAATAGAAACAGATTCATACTGACTAGCAATTACAATTAGATTAACAAAACACTTAAAATTAAATTAAATCAAAATTAATATATAATAAATTAAAAAAAAAAAGTACTAAGGTGCCAAAAGATTCACCTCATCGAGCTGCCTTTTGAAGCATGATCTAGTAAGAGACAGATCCAAGAGAATTGATTTGGATAACTTATTGAAGTCACACATAGCCCGTGTTGTAGGTGCTGCAAGGAGGTAGTTAGTTTTAACAGTTTTTACATAAAAAGGCGTATACATGAAAGATGTTCTGTAATAGGAAATCAATAATATTACGCGTCGTAAATGTTTTTAATGGGCATAGCCAATGAAATTTAGACATATGATCTAGCACAATTAATAATCCAATATGACCTCGCTTGCTTCTCGGATAAGGGCCTAGCAGATCGATGTATACTCGCTGAAATGGTCGGTATGAAATCGTTAGGTTACCCATAGGGGGTTTTAATGACATATTTGGAGCTTTGGTGGTTTTACAAATCTCACAATTGCGCACGTACTTGCGTACATCTCGAACTATACCTGGCCAATAAAAGTATCGCCGAAGCAATTCTAAGGTTTTGAACATTCCCCGTGTGTAACACAATCATGTGAGCGGGATATTACTGCTTGGCGTAACGCAACTGGAATCCAAAGAGTCCATGCATTTTGCTCACTCAGTTTACTGCCATCCACATGCTGTGTACGTATATATACAAATCGGTCATCAACTTTGATGTCAGGATACTGGTCCTGATGGTCTCGGATCTTTGTTTTTAACATTTCGTACTCTTCGTCCTGAAAATGAGGTGAGCCCAGATCTACTTCCGGCTCTGTCTGTTCTAACATGGTTATTTCGTCCGCGTGCATTCGTGACAACGCGTCCGGCACTATGTTTTCTTTCCCTTTTCGATGTCGTATAGTAAACCGGTAACATTGTAATTTCATTACCCAACGAGCTAATCGACCTCGCAAATTGGTTTGCTTCATAAGCCATACGAGGCTTGCATGATCAGTGATTACTTCAAACTCTTGCAATTCTAAATACAGTACATTCCGTTTAGCTGCATTCACCTTCGATGCACATGATTTGGGGCACTTAAGCGAAAAATGCAGCTAAGCGGAATATCTAGAAAAGTTTTTGGAAACAGCAAAATTTTTTTAAAGTAGATCCTTGGCGCACCTATATAAAAATATCAAAATATACATTATATATATATATATATTATATCAATATTGATATATTATATATATCAAAATTTTGCATGAACGAATCTATTGAATTCTTGAAAAGATTACACCAGTGTAAGACTGAACAAATTTTTATTAGCAAATTAACCGCTATCTTATAGATGCTTATGCATACCTAATATGTATGTATACACTGGATATAATGAAAATATTTATATACATATTCTTACTGATATGCTTTTATGTAAAATAATCGGTAATTTTACCCTGCGAATATTTCTTTTTTGACAATTTCACAACTATTGCCTCCATTTCGAAAATGTGGAAATTTGTTTCGATACTATTTTCCAAAAAAACTTTTCGAAATTTTCAAGTGCTGCTAAACGAAGTATTTTTCATACAAATCAAAGAAAACTTGCTCAAAAACAGGGCTGTTAAACGGAATAGTGCAGCTAAGTGAAATGCAGCTAAATGTGAAATTTTCAAAGAAAATTCGGTTTACGAAGTAGTATTTTGGCCAAATAATGCAGCTAAGCAGAAAATGCACCTAAGCGAATAGGCAGCTAAACGGAATATACTGTAGCATCGAAAGCGTTCAATTGCAGTGACCGCTGCTAGACATTCACGCTCACTGTAACACTGTAATTACGCTGAGCCGTGTTTAATTTTTTTGACATGAATGCTACAGGTCTTTCTACGCCTTCTTGGTCTAACTGGGTGAGTACCGCACCAATGCCACTGTCACTTGCGTCACATTGTAAAGATAATTTCTTCGTAAAGTCCGGATTTTGAAGGATAGGGGCTGTAGCTAACACCGTTTTAATTTTTTCGAAGGCAGTTTGCGCCTCTTCGGTCCAAGTGAATTTCTTTTTGGTTGACAAAGCTTCGGTAATCGGAAAAACGATTTCAGAAAAGTTTTGAATGAACCGTCTATACCATCGTGTTAGTCCTAAAAATCCGCGAACTTGCTTTAAGTTTTTTGGCGTAGGCCAAGCTAAGATAAGCTTATTAATGTTTAAGGTGAGGTTTGCTTTACGAAATTGTTCTGCTATGCGTACTAATACAGACAGATGATTCTCAAAGTTGTCTGAAACTACACACAAATCATCCAAATAGCCAAAAACACAATGTTTTAGATCGGCTGGAATGATTTCATCCATGAGCCTACACATAGTCTGAGGCGCGTTACACAACCCGAATGGCATGACTGTGAATTGGTATAAGGGTCGTCCGGGTATGGTGAAAGTTGTGATCGCTTTCGCTTCCTCTGTTAGGGCAATTTGCCAATACGCATCTTTTAAGTCAATTTTCGAAATAAGGTTTGCTTTGGGTAAACGTGCGAAGATGCCTTCTATAGGTGGCAGTGGATAAGCATCCTTTTTTGTTACTTTATTTATCTTTCTCGCATCTAAACACAGCCGTACTTTACCAGGTTTTATCACGAGTCGCATGGGTGGACTCCAAGCACTGTGAGATGGTTCAATTACCCCTAACTGTAACATTCGATCTAGTTCCTTATAGATAATTTTTTCCACGCCCGGAGAGACAGAATAAAAACGTTGTTTAACCGGTTTTGCATTTCCGACGTCTATTTCGTGTTTAATTAGACTAGTTCTACCTAACCCTTGCTTTTCAAAACTGGGAAACAATGATTTTACTACCTCTAACTGTTGTTGTTGAGTTGAGCTTAGTGGATATAGGTAATCTTTCTGTGACTCGCACCTAGTTTCCTTGTTTGCGCACACTGTCGCAATAATTCCGGGAGCCAACTGAAATTGTCTCCAAAAATCGATACCCAGTATCACCTTTTGTTTGATTGATGGAATAATAAACATACGCATGGGCTTAGTCGCATTTTGGTAAGTAATATCTAAGTCAACAAAACCTATTACTTGCTGTTTTTCTCCCGCTGCTGTTTTCACACTCGACTGCAACCGATGAAATTTCCCGATTTTATAAATCTTTTCTCTGGCTAAATCTGCCCCGATGCAACTTATGTTAGCGCCTGTGTCTAGTAGACCATACACCATGCGATTCAGCAATCGGACTTCCGCATAACAACGCCCATCCGTCTCATCATTAATGACCGCTGCCATCAGAAATGTTCTGCGTTCGTGTATTTTTTTCCAAAATTTTCGCTGTCGTAAAGTTGATCTTGTGGGTCTTCTACTGCCGTTCATCATTCCTGCATCATTGGGAAACAGTCGATTGCGTATTTCTTGATATCGTAGCCAGCGTTCATGCAGTGGTAGAATCCGTCTCACTTCATTGTCTCCCGCATCACTAGTTGGGTTATCGCTGTTCATGTTTACGATGGTGTTGGATAGGGGTTGGTTGAGTAGCACTTTCACTGAGGGCTCCTGAGAGTTCCTCCGCGAACTTTCGCCACTATTAACTATATTTAGGATTTCACCATTCGGTTCTTGCCGAATGGGGTCTTCTGCAAGTTTTTTGCCCTCCCAAGGCAACGAGTGCACTGCGGCTTATATATGTTTTTAGCTCCGCAACCGTAGCAAAAGATTTGTCTCTCTTGTTCACACATATCCCAGTAGTGTCCTTCCTCATTACAGTTCCAACAAGTTGGCAGATTCACCTGATGTAACACTTCCTCAACGTTCAGTTCAGCAGGTTCTTCAGAATCATTTGGATCGCCTAAAGATTCTGGGTCTATTGCTGCCACATGACGTGGTCGCAGGCTGTTTGTCGGAACATTACGACATGGCGTTCGTTTGAAGAAATCGTCTTTAAAGAAGTTCTCCCTCATCTGTACAAGCTTGCGCAAATGAGCAACTGACATAATTGGGGTGTACAGCAGTTCATGTCGTATGTCGGGTCTCAGATTTCGCGTAATTATCTCGATTAATTCTTCTTCCTCGATAGGATGAGCTAGCCGATCGGTAATTGCAGTGATAGCGTCATAATAGCACTCAAAAGTTTTCCCTGCCCGTTGTTTGCGATTTCGTAGCTCTTCACGAACGTCATAGTTGGAGCGCATATCTTTGAATTCATACTTGAGCGCTACACAAAAACTTTGCCATTCAATTCGCGGGACTTGTTTATGATACCGCCAGAACCAATCTTTCCTGACAACAAAATGTGTAAATTACTGCATACTGCAGTGAAATCTCCGTTAAGGCTTTCGGCCGTTAAAGCACGAATACGATATATGAATTCTTCACAAGTAATGCCTGTGGCGGAACCATCAAAGGTAACTCCCCAGTTGTAAATAATGGAAGGAATCTTTTCGGCTCGTATTCCCTGATTAGAATAGGAACGATGTGAATTATTCGGGATATTGTTCGAAGGCAGCGACGCTGAAGCGCCCTCGGGTTGTACATTCATGTTTGCGAGCAAGCGTTGGATACTTGACTCAATTAAATTTGAGACTTGTTCAATTGTCACATTTGTGGGATGGTTCTGATTGTCACAGTTCGGATGATAATTGGATTGTTGTGCATTGGACTGTAGCCTAATGTCATTCCGTCCAGTATGCCATTGGCTAGAAGGTGCTTCTGTATTAACCGCTTTGGGTGACTCAGAAAAAGTTAATAACGGTAGAGAAAAATTGGCTGTCTCGTTCACAGCTAAGACGTTCGTACGTTGCGAGGCCTGCATTCCCATTTCACGTCGACTGTTACGCGTATTATGTCGTTTTGGTACCGTACCGCGCGCTCGACCTCTCGAAATTACATTTGCAGCATTCGATGGGGGTCTTACTCCTTATATAGAAGTTGGTTTTAAATCGCGTAAATGACATAATTGTCGACAACAAGGACATTCCTGTGAATCAGTTAGCCAGTTTGAAATACATTGCCTATGAAACGTGTGATTACATAAGGTAGTCAAACATTCCTGAGTGTCTAGTGTGGGAGTTAAACAGATAGTACACGAGCTTTCACCTGTGCCGGTGGCCAGTGCCGGAATATTTTCAGTACTCCGTACTACAGCCATTTGCGTTTCAATTAAAGTGTGAATTATAGAAAGTAAAGGATGTAACATAAAACCGGTTTACAAAATCTTACTTATTATTAATACTTAATGTAATACGTCTTTCGACCGCTTACTTATAGGATTTCTTAATATATAGGTTCGATGGATATAGACAAGATGAGTATTGTTCGTTTGGAGGTATGAGAGAAAGGTCAAATAACGCACAAATTCGTATTGTCACTAGTAAGGATACAACCGCGTAGAATGTGGTTATAGCTAAACAGAATATGAGGGACATAGAAAGATAGTGCACCAAAAGGTCACGAAATAAAAAGAAAAAAAAGTGCATAATGTACAGGTGTACACATATGAGCTACATTAACGAGAAACCTTATGAACATATGCGAAGTGACGAAGAGAGAAATAGCTAAGTAATCAGCTCTAAGGAATTTTAAGAAGACATACGATAAAGTGGAGAAAACAAATTTTCATCCCAATTGATACCAAGAGCCAAATGTTGCGGACTCCAGTTGCTGGCTGCTACCTGAAGTATGTCCAGTCAACATCAAGTTCCTGCTTTACCAATGAGTCCTACTAAAGTTTTCCCATATTCGTTAAGCTATGATACATGGATTTTCCCACTGAGTGTAAAGAAATTATAAGAGCCTCAGGGTTAACGTACCCGGACGAATTAGTCGCTGCCAAGTAGTTACAGTCCACCAAGGATTAAGATTTATTTTATTTTATTTATTTATTTAACAGATAATAGAGGCATATAAGATACAATCTTTTGCATGCCAATTAGGAACACATTCGTTTTAAGCATTACACAATAAATACAATATTATTACAATGTTTAATAATTTACAAAGAAAAATCTTAACTATGAGTAAGTGAAAGTAGAGAAGTAGGGTAAAGAGTGAGAGAAAAGTTTGAATTGTTATGAGAAATGTTTGAAGAGTAGATGCTTGAAGTTACCACTACCCGAAATACATTTGATGGCACTAGGAAGCGAGTTCCAAGACCTTATGGCGCTAACGAAAAATAGCCTACTGGAATTTTTGAAATTATGGTTAGGAATTAGGAGATTGTAGTTTCGACTTGACTTGCAAAACAAAAGTTTTTCAAAAAGGTAGCAGGGACGCTTCGTATGTATAAGTTTATGTAAAAACATACAGTTTCGTGCTTCTAAGTAGCTTTTGAGGTCAAGACCAAGCAACTGTCTACTATAAGAAGAAACGTGATCCCCTTTCTTTAAGCCATAGACGTAACGTGCAGCATTGTTGTAGGCAATAAGCAGTTTATGTTCCGACCCAGAATCAAGTTTGCTGTAAACAACTTCTGAATATGTAATTATGGGTAAAAATAGCTGTAAAACCAATTTTCGTCTTGTCTCACATGGTACGAATGCAGCAGTCATTCTAAGATTTCGTAACGTTAGGTATATTTTGCTAACGACCGAGTTTATGTGGTCCTCACAAGACAACGAGGAATTGATCCTGAAGCCAAGATTAGTGATCCGATCCACGAACTGCAGCTGAGATCCATTGAGATAAATTTGAGGAACATCACAAAAGGAGAGCGGTGATTTGGAGATCGGGAGAGCATAGGACTTTAGTGGATTAAGCTTGAGTTGGTTCTTGCAGGCCCATCTATAAATGGCACATAGGTCTTCATTTACCCTCACACATAAGTCCTCAACAAGACCTACAGGCCTAGACAGATAAAGTTGGATGTCATCTGCATATGCATGCATAGACACATGGCTACAAACACTGAAAATGTCATTTATAAACATTGTGAAAAGGAGCGGACCAAGTACTGAGCCTTGAGGGACCCCTGTATTCACTAAATTATAAGAGGAAAAGTTACACCCAACCCTAACCCTCTGAGATCGGCCATGTAGATAACTTTCCAAAAGTTTTACCGCACTATCCGCAAATTCAAAGTAACATTTGAGCTTTTGACACAAAATTGAATGATTTACGCAGTCAAATGCCTTAGAAAAATCCAACAAACACAGTAAGGTAACTTTACCAAGGTCGTAAGGTATTCTTATGTCATCCAGGACTTTAATAATAGCTGTGGAACAACTATGCGCCGGACGGAAACCTGATTGATGGGGTGACATTAGTGCAAACATGTCAATGTGACTAGAGATCTGCTCAGCCATGAGAGATTCGAAGACTTTGGAGAGTGAGGACAATATGCTGATAGGTCGGAAGTCACCCGGATGTGAAGCCACTGATTTCTTTGCTACAGGAACAATTGTAGCCACCTTCCAAATATCCGGGAAGCACGAACTTGTGAAGCAGTGATTTATTATATGCGTGAGGGGACCAAGCACATAGGGAAGAATAAGCTTAATAAATTTGATGGCAATCCCATCCTCACCAACAGCATTTGATTTTATTTTACTGATGCAGCGAATCACATCAAGTTCACTAACAGTGTCAAACTGAAAACAACAAGGGGAGACGGCACGTCTATCAAACGAACACAGGTTGGGCGTGCAAGACGAGCTAGACACAGAACTGGCAACAAAGTAATCATTTAGTACATCAGGGTCAAGACAACAGGTATTCGAATTTTTACTGCACACTCCGACACTTTTCAGGTTATTCCAAAGCTGCTTGGGCGGTAGAGAAGGACGTAGCTTAGAGCTAAAGAAATTCTTTTTGGACTTTCTGAATATAGAAACAGCTTCATTCCTAGCCCTACGGTGCATCTCCCAATTGTAGTCAGTTGGATTTCTCTTCCATTTGCTATAGGTTTTATGACGCTTCTTGAGGGCCAGTTTCACTGCAGCAGTAAACCAAGGACAGCTGCTATTGATGACGCGACGTGTACGTATTGGCACATGAGTGTCAAACAATTTGGAAATCTTATCAATCAGGATATTCAATTTATCATCAACTGAAGAGTACCACCAGCATTCAGACCAATTTACAAGTGACAAGTCATTCAACAAACAAACAGGATCAACGGACCTATAATCACGGAAGGAGAGAGTATTTTCAACAGTAACAGTATTAAACATAATATTCAGAGTACAGAAAATTAAATCATGATCCGAGATAAATGATATTTGGTCGAACAACAACAGCGAAGAAGTATCAGAGACAACAAACATATCCAACAGGCTAGGACAGGCATTGGCCGCAAACCTGGTTGGCATCATAGTATTAACTACACTAAGGCCTACTTCAGCCACGCTATCAAGAAACTTGCAGGCAAGGCTGTCATTGGCAAGAGTATTAACATTAAAATCACCACATAAAACAAAATGATCATAGTCAATCGCATAACAGGATAATGAAGCAAACAAAGGGTCCAAGCTACAGTTACGGCTAGGATTGTAGACACAAGAAAGAAACACTTTAGTTTTATTGTCAAAGATTTCAATGTTCAAAAACTCCACCTCCGATCCAGAAGACTTACTCAGTACATTGACCTTCAAGTCAGCTTTGCAATATATGGCAACTCCTCCTCCTCTCTTGGCAGATCTATCATTGCGAAAAAGTTAAAAATTTTTTAACATTAGGTAAGAATCATTCACATCATTCTGAAACCAAGTTTCAGAGACACAAATAACATCAACAGAGGAGTTCTCAAAGGTGTACCTAACGCAGTCAAGTTTGAAATCGTTTAAACTGCGTGCATTAAAATGAACGATTTTTTGCCCCGAATGCTGCTTGCACAAAACATTGATTAACGTTTTATAATTATCGCTTGCGCCAGAGTCGGAACTATTAATATTAAGCATAATAATAATAAATATAAGTTGCGCAACAGGTGATTGAACTAAAAGCATCCAGATTGGGAAATATAGACAGCTCTAAGATTGTAGAGAAGGAAAGGTGTACAAATAGGTTGAAAAAGAAAAAGAGAAAGACGAAGAGAGTATGAGAGAGAGCAAAAAAGAGATAGACAGTAAGAGTAGGCAGAATTAAGGTTAAAATTACAACTAAAGTAGAGTGCAATAATAAATAAATATAATATATGTTTAATTGTAAGGCACATCTCGACCAAAAAGTACCCATGTTTAACAACGCGTAGTCCCACATTTCTATAATCTGTACCCTATCTTCCGTTTTCTCGCCTCTAGCTGATTAAGATACACAGGGCATTCTCTACTTGTTGAAGAGTGATTTTCATCAAGACCTAAGCGCCGAGTTCGATTCGCGCGAATACAATTAATGCATTTATTAATCGCCTCTTTACTGCAATCACTAGTTTTGTGTTCACCCAAGCATTTTGAACATGTATCCTTGTTTTTACAATTTGCCGCCTTATGATTAAAGCCCTTGCACTTAAAACAACTCAGGACATCCACGCCATCATAAATCTTGCAGGTTTCCCACCCTACATACAGTCTTCCAGCCGCAAGGAGTTTCGGAAACGACTCTGCATCCGTTTCAATTAAAGCATTGAAGTAATTTCCGGTTCCTCGTTTCACTTCGAAAATTTTCACCACAGCCATCTCACACGAACTGATGCTTTGATTTTGCCTTTTGATCCCACTGACTAGATTTTCCTTATCCAATCTCTGCTTTATGCCCACTACAAGTACTTTTGGTTTAATGACCGTCGGTATTTTAATTTCGTACTCAGCTCCCAGTTTTTCAGATAACAATCCTTTGATTTTCTCCCGATCCATTTCAGTGTTGCTTTCTATTACTACAACGCCATTGCGATTAGCTTTTACATTCGAAAATTGCAAGTTCAGAGGGTCTACTTTTGCAGCCAGTTCCACTTTAGTCCTCTTACCCGCTTGCTTATTCTTAGGCTTAATAATTAACTTTAGTTCATTTTTTAATTCTGGCAATACTCTATTCACTTGTGCTCTTTGTTCACTTCGCACCACATCCGCAAATGATGGGTTGGCACTACTGATTGACCCACTATTATTGTTTACAGTTTTCGCAGCACTCATTACTCGTTCGCTTTCTTTCTTTATTATTTCAGCATGTTGTTGTATTTCTTTGGACACCTCGCGTATTCTTTCGTGTTCGTTTTGAACCATTTGACCATGGCTTGCTTTACCAAAATGTCCACCTGATCCCGTGTTGTACCCAGGTCAGCCACATTAATTTCACATTTTTGTTGAACTGCCTTAACATATTCCACTCGTTCAGAGTACCGAGCTTCGATCGCCTGAAGCAAACTCATGATTTCAGCTTCATTTCTTTCAAGAGCACACACAAACTCAGTTTTATACTCCTTGAGCTGATTTGCATTTCTTTCCACAATTTCGTTCACCCGTTGGAGCACCAAGTCAACATTATGGATGTAAAGGACACAGTCATCACACATAAATTTGATTTTTGCACATTCATCCAGCATCCTAAGGCTACATTGGTCTAGTGCACAGCATTTTGAAGCGGAGTGATATATTTTGCCACACACTCCTACACACCGCACACCCGATTCACCACGTATCGCGCCCTTGCACTTAGCGCACTCGGGCATTTCAGCCCAATTTTAAAATTTTGGCGATAACAGGCACAACAAACAGGTATTTCAAAAGAAAAATGAGTCACTGTCTCTGTTTTAACAACTTTTAGAATGTTGTGATTTATTACCCAAAATCAGGTCACCATTGTATCTCTGTGCTCAGGTGTTGTCGCACAAGCAACCATCATTTACAGTTTAAAGTCCAATTGAAATGCCTCCTTCGAAAGTGCCATAAGCCAATCAGGAATCCAGTTACGGATGACTGGGTTTGAGAGACTTATCTTTGCTGGTGTGAGTCTCACGATAGTTGCGAGTGTCCCACGCTCTTTTAGGGCCCCACGTTGGGCGCCATTTTCTTTGTAATGTACATTTTAAAAATTGTTGTAGCCGAGCACAACCCTCAAAGGTTGGATTGTCCACCGGAGTAGACTGATGGTATAAGCCTCGAAAGTAGGTCTGCGGGACCCTTATATGGCTAGCTAAAGAGTCGGTTGGGGGAGTTCGCGACCTTTTCCGAAGGCTCGCTACATTACAGGTATTATATAGAGTCCCTTGTTATTTGTTGCAAGCATATCAAGAAAACAATTTATATGTGGGGTGGCAAGATGAAAACAGAAGGAGCTCCTGCAAGGGGTGGCATTAATCCGAAGGTATATGGTCCTATCGCGGTTGCAACCTGTCTATGAGGAGTGCCAAGGTGATAGTGGCACTCTCGCTTCAATACCCACCCTACCGTGGACCTGCGGCGCGATAACAAACCAGATCCCCAAAGACATTTGACCTCTTCTCACCCTCCAGAAAGAACACCAATAATTATAAATTCATGTTGGTTTTAATAGTGATTCTTAACAAACGATTCTTATTCAAACAAACAAATTTCCGGGTTCTATTCCCCTAACTTAGTTAAATCCCTGCACCTATAAACCTACGTTGCTCAGTCTGCTGTACATTCATAACACCTTATAGCAGTTGAGCCCCGCCCTTTTTCCCTGGCCGTTGCGTACACTCTCTGTTCACTTCTTGTTTGACCAATACGTTGGCAACCACTATTTCAGGCTACTCTCTACAATAGGATTTAATAAAGAGTTACTCACGTGAGTCCATCGATTTCCCCGTAGAAGGCCTTCTCCGTGAATCGTGAATGCTGTGAAGAAAAGTATAAGAACTTATGTAGCCGATGACGAGTACACAGAGAGTGATGCAATTTCAGCATACTTTATCCATAGTGACATATCCCCCCTTAAATAAATGAAATTGAGCCACTGCTCCTTATCCCCCTTAAATTTTGTATCTCTAAATAACTGTAGCACTTCCTGTCCGCCTCTCCTGATCCATTGTTGTCCGCTGCTTCCGTTACTTCGGGGCGACTCGAATGACGGCGGCCGCCATTACTGCGGCCCCGCGTCACGCCACGAACTACCGTTAGGACCTTCGCACATGTCGCGACTAAATTGCGTCGGATTAGCGGAGATGTTCCTGATGCACTGTCCTGGTGGCACGTGGGCTAGTAGAGTCCGTTGTCGCGCCCAATATGTGATGGCGCAGCAAAATTGCAAGCGGCAAGCTGGCGGCGCTGGTGCCGGTTGTGCTGGTGTCGAGAAAGTTGGCGACAGCCTCGCGTCGAGCGGCTGGCTGGCGGCGCTGGCGCTGGTGGTGTCGCAATGGTTGGCGACAGCCTTGCGTCGAGCGGAGGACTGGTGTCGCTGGCGCAGGTGCTGGTATCGAAAACGTTGGCGGCAGCCTTGCGGCGAGCGGTTGACTGGCGGAGCTGACGCTGGTTGCGCTGGTATCGGGTGTTGCCATGGTGGAGCGGGTGCTTCTGAGTCGCGGTTTGGATAGGTGGGCTTGCGCACTAAATTGTGCCCTGCGTAGCTCCCGTGAAGTTGGGCGCCGCAGCGAAATTCGTCCCTATTGCTCCCTGCCACGTGCTCTCACTTCCTACCGCTTTCGCCCACCGCTCTTGCTTTCGTTGATTCACGCCACACCGCTGCCACGCGGTTTCCTCCTTCACGTTCTCGGAACAAGCGGCCACGTCCGACTTCGTTCACGATTGATCACCTTCTGTCCGTATCGAATGTTCTTTTCCCTTCCTTTTCCTGTTCGTATTCTCCTGCACATGGTAATAGATCAGCAGTGCTGCCAATTTAGCGATCCTGCTACAGGGTTGCATTCGGGGAGTGGAAGCTATTCGATGTTGCTAAGTTACAATTCCCAAATCCAGGGATTTGTTCATTACAATTTCCAGGTTGTATTGGCCACGGTAGTGCTTCACAACTATTTGCGATTAATGGCATCGAATGCAGACTCCACATCTGCTGAGCAAAGCAGCGATGCCATCTTAACAAGCATTAACAGATCGGAGCTACATACAGCAAATGCATCACCTCAAGATGCCTTACAATTTCGAACAGATCTTTGCAACTATATCAATAGTACCAGCTAATCATAATATACTATGAAAACTTGTGTATGAGAAATATTGAGACACACTGTACATATCAACACCATACATACATACAAATATAATTATAACGTTTTTGAAATTATCCAGTGTAAACTGGAGTAAACTATTCGCATGCGCGGCCGTGAATCTTTTTATGGCACAGACAATGTGCAATAAATTACAAAATTACTTTTTTAAATATATTCTTTTATTAACTAATCGCAAAATTTCTAGCTCAACCTCATCAACATCCTCCTCCGGAAGTTTGTCGAGCTTCTGGCAAAGACAATAAAGACTTTACACTTCGGGTTGTTCTCACTGATACCAACTAATTTTTTGCTGTCAAATAAATACCCGCCGTCACATAAATACCCGAACCATTTAGATACATTTCGTGGTGTGTACATTAGTACCCATGCATCCCCGAAAAATTGAATGTCATATACGTCATACAAAAGAATGAAACATACAACATTCCTTTACTGGGACTACTGAAATGATCGTTTCACCATGCTTGGTGGTGGAATAGGCTTGGAATTGCTGTCGATATGTTTTTGTTTTGAAGATAAGCAAACAAGAAGACTATCAACAATATCAAAATTATAGATATGTATGTGCGACTATTTAACTTTTTATCAACATAATTCTATAATACTAATTCCGGGTATTCTTTGTACACAGTAGTATGTATGTAATACATAGTTTTTGAATTTTATCTTTCTGCATATTCTGACTGTTCTTATACGATTGTTACTACCAACAACATTTTTACATTTCTTTTAAACAATTGTTGTTAATTTTTTTGAAAAAAACATTGTATGGAAATGCAAGAGGTACACATATCAAATCATTAATAATTTGTACTACTACATAACTTAAAGGAAAAAGCCTCTAACTCGAATGACGAGTTCGAAATCGTCATAAAACTGTTGGTGCACAACACTATTGCAAATAAAACGACATGTAGTAATGCGTGCCGCTATGCTTACTTAGAATTATTCTTTTGTTAATTTGGTAAAATGATTAAATTTGTAATTTTAAAATTGTCCCGAGCAATATCAGGTTCAACATGGAGCACCAAAAGCAACAGCTGGTATTTTCTCACCACAATATGTAGTTATTAGAATCATAAAATTTGTATGCGAAGTGGTGGCAGAAAAATGCAAAAATATAGCAATATGAACAAACCAGAACAATTTTGATAACTGGCAAACATATTGGAATCACATTTAGATTACAGAGTCAGCACAAATTCCTGTTCCGGCAGCGATTTTAAAGTGAATCTTGATTCTGTGCACAAACTTCCATTCGCGACACATTTCCAAACAAGAAACATCTGATTGGGTTTCACAACGAATTGTAAACGCATTGCTAAAATGAACTTTGAATGAAAAATAGCCAACAAGCAATGCAAAATAATAACAAAATTGAATGAGCTATAAGCAATTTTATGAGCGCATTTTTCTTAGATATGAATAACTTATTGATTAACCCTCTACTGCCCCATACGGCCTTAAGGCACGGTACACCAAAAGCTAGAAAAATCCACATAAATTTTAATTTTTTCCAATGAAATTTTCATGGCATGCTATAGATATATCTAGTTATCATTTCTTTTATGTAGCGCGGCTGTAAGCATCACATGTTTACAGTTATTATCAGTTGAAGTTTGAACTTCGTGCAAATCAGTGGAAATAATTATTTCGTGAGAAGTAAAAAAAAGAAAAATATATTAAAAATACTTTTCGTTAAAAATTTAAAACAAAAAAATTATAGGTGAGTACCTTGTAATGTAATTTATTGATTTGAAGTGTTTTATAGTGAAAAAAAAGGATTTACAGTTACTTTTTTGGCTTGAGAAAACAGGCTGCCTTAAGGCCGCATCAGGCACCAAAGCCAAAAATTGAATTCATTTGGTCACTAACGTATACTTGTGTGTGGTTTTCGTTTTATAGATATGAATCGAAATTTTTTGAAAAAATTTTCGGTTTTATCGGACAACGAAATACAGGAAGTATTCGAAAATTTGGATTCCGATGTTTTCGAAGAAACTGATGAGGAAACTGCTGACGATAGCTTTGAAACGGACGACGAAAGCAATCAATTGGACTTAAATTTCGATGAAGAGACTGCTAATGAAGTGTTAGTTTCTAATCATAGTGGAGAGGACGACAATGGTAAGAATGCAGGAACAATTATTAACAATGCTGGCCAGTAATCTCGTACGTTTCTAATTTAGACCATTTATCAGTTAGTTGTTCTGATGAAGAAGCACGTAGAGAAGAAAATTTATCGCAAAATATTTCAAAAAGCTTGTCAGAGAAAAGATTCCAACTAAATCCAATGGATATAAATCCAAAGTCGAATAAATTACAAAAATACTATGGCGAAAAAAAGGCTTAGATATACACAAATCTGAAATTGAATTCCTCGGAAATGAAATTGGTCCCAATTTTGCATTATTCGACACGCCATTCAAATGTTTTTCATATTTTTTTGGCGACTTTATAATTGACTTGATAGTGGCGCAAACAAATCTTTATGCAACACAGAAAGACATAAATAAGGGAATTCGCGTAACATCGACAGAAATACGCAGGTTTATCGGCATACTTATTTATATGTCGGTGTACCGGTACCCTAATGTAAGATCCTACTGGTCAGAATACACCTTCGTTCCGATTAAAAATGCAATGACAAGAAACCGATTTGAGCAAATTCGTGCAAAATTGCACTTTAATGACAATAGCAACATGCCGGAAAAAAATTCGAAGGATTACGATAAGCTCTATAAAGTTAAACCACTTATTAATCACTTCAATAGCAAATTTCAAAGCATTCCTATGTCTCAACGTATTTGCGTTGATGAGCAAATGTGCTCCACAAAAATGAGAAAATTTCTACGGCAGTACATGCTTGACAAGCCGCATAAATGGGGTATATAGCTTTTTGTTTTATGCGAATTTCAAGGATTCGCATATAATTTCAATGTGTATTGCGGCGCTGGTAATGTCATTCCACCTGATGCTCCAGACTTGGGCGCTGCTGCCAACATAGTCGTACATCTTAGTCAAGTCGTGCCGGATTTTAAAAATCACATTATGTACTTTGATAATTATTATACCAGCTTATCACTTCTTGTCTATTTAAAAGCTCGTGGCATTCTTTCACTAGGAACCATACGTTCCAACCGAATTCCAAATAGTAAACTACCAAATGATTCCGAACTAAAAAAACAGAAGCGAGGATTCTCTGTGGAATACACAGCGTTCCAATTTCAAATGTATTGTGGAAAGATAATAAACCTGTGCGAATGGTATCCACGTATGTAGGTATTGAACCCCTACCAGAACAGACAACTTTTCAGCCAACTGTGAAAAGATATCTTCGAACAGAAAAGAAATACACACAAATTCTTTGCCCAAATGTGATTCAGGAATACAACAAACACATGGGAGGAGTCGATTTAATGGATGGGCTAATTGGTCGCTATCGTATTCGTATGAAGTGTAAAAAATATACCAATAAAATATTTTACCATTTAATCGATATGGCTATAGTGAACGCATACATCTTATACAAACGTATCAACCAACCAAATCCTAAAGAGGAAACGAATCAGCTGCCACAATTCCGATCGGAGATTGCACAAGTGTTGTGCTCTTACAAGCCCCAAAGCAATCCAGGCCGTCCTCGAACAGAAGATTTGAAGAAATCAGTAAGTAAAATAACTTACTTACCACCTGATGATTTGCGCTACGACGGAATGTATCATTTCCCACAAGTTTTACCTCGTTCTGGAAAAAAATTGTGCAAATTGAAACATTGTACTTCTCAGACGCAAGTTGTGTGCAGAAAGTGCGAGATTAATCTTTGTTTGAGCTCAGAAAGAGATTGCTTTTTTAAATTCCATCATAAGGAATAACAAATTGAACGGTTGTAAAGCCCAAACCGAAATAATGTGCAGAAAATGCGATATGAATCTAAGATTTACCTCAGAAAGAGTTTTTTATTTTACTTGAAGTGTTTTTTTTATTGATGAAATACAATATATTACATAAACATATGTATATTTTTAAATAAATATTAAAGTACAATTAATAAAGTGTCGATAATTCAATGGATAATCATTAAAATGTGAAACTGTTTATCAGTTACATTTTTAAGCTTATATACCCAATACGGCCTTACGGCACGCAACTTTATATAGGTCTCACGCCCACACTGAAGCAAATTTTCTTATTTAAAAATTTTTTCCTTTTTATATGACTCTAAAACTACACGATGAACAATTTTTCGACTTAAAAAAAAATTGGGGCAGTAGAGGGTTAATATACAGTAAGATGCTTCCGATTGCTGTTTTATTGGAACAGTAATAATCATTTTCCGGCAGCAAAATAAGTCCGCGAGCTGCTCCGGACAATAGATAAATAGAAAAACCAGCTGAGCACCAATTCACCATGAATTGAATGCAAAATAAAAAGGAAATTTGTATGGCAGGAGGCGAAAGTTTTACGTAAAATAACAGACAATCGACGCATTCTAAGACATTGTAGGGCACGCGAACCACATATATGTACTATCTGAGATGTTCAGAGTGAAAAACATTTATTCCGGCAAGCCTTTTCATATAAAACCAAATGCTTTCAATTTTTTCCCCGGCAAGCAAATTGCAAACAGCTGATTTCTTTGCTCTCAAAGAGTTTTTATCTTGGTTATCTAGATAATCACACGTATAGGAAATTTCAACTGTTTTTGGCAAAATGAGTAAGTGTAATGTCTTATTAGTCTTTGCTTCTGGGCGTAGCATTCCAAAAAAATTTTCATATTTATCATGCTCGCTACTCTGGACTGGCCCTTCATATTTCTTCTTCATTGCCTCAAGCACCTCCGCAATCATGTCATCATTTCTCCGCTTTAAGTTTGGAGTGCGAGACTGCGATACCGATGCGAGGCTGTCTTCCTCACACAGCCAATCTTCATCTCCATCTCGTACATTTCCGGATGTGCTGGAAGAGAAATGTTAATAACGGGTGCGCCATCTAAATGTGGTCGATGGAAATATTGAATAACTTGAACAATTCTCAATCGATTTTGGAAAACTATTTATTTTTATAAAATTTGAAGCTTTACAATTTTTTCCATTCAGTTTCCAAAAACAACGTCGATCAGATGACCACCTTCATTGCGGATACAAAATTCAGCTCTTTTTCTGGCATTTCGGGTGATATCGCAGTGATTTCGGCTCGAATATTGTCCTTAAGCTCGTCTAAAGTCTTTGGTTTGTTGGCATACACTTTGCTTTTTAAAAATCCCCACAAAAAAAAGTCCGGTGCCGTTAAATCGGGCGATCTCGGGTTAGGCGCAGAACGACCGCGATACTTTTGACGATACGCACGCTGTGTTGCAACAACTGAACGATTACATTTAATGAACATTGTTACTATTTCCGCGCGTTCTTTGGGCGTGAATCGATTCATGGTTAAAATTGTAATGCAATAAACTTTCCGAAATGTGTTCGACGACGTCAATCGGTGTAAATCTGTCAAAGTTATTCAATATTTCCATCGACCACATTTAGATGGTGCACCCTGTATATGTATTTAATTTGCCCATTTCTGTTTTTTTGGTACAATTCAATACCTAGCAGGTTCCAGTGAGTCTGCTAAGAAGTGAAGGCTGTCAAAAAACTTCCATGGCGCTCCATGCTTCGTTGCGGAACCTGAGGGGCAAGGTTAGGTTAGGTTGAGGTGGCTGCCTCTGTATGAGACACACTTAGGCCTCTTAATGGGCCCGTTGTGATACCACAGATTCCACCCGTTTGAAATGCGTATGCAACACTGTTTTTTTCAACATGTGATACACCACACATTTCAAACGGATGGGGAAAGGGAGGGGAGGGGAGCGGACCTACAGTTTAACGCCGAATCCGAACGGCGATGGGCAGTTTTTCTTTCACACTTGGAGGTTTTGCCATTGCCTGCCAAGAGCGCACTTGTGCGATTCTTGTAATTCTCATTCCCTTCATGTGGATAGCGACAGAAGTAGATGAGTGTTTTTTCCAGCCCAAGCCAGGAATCGAACCCGGGGCGCTCGGTATGAGAAGCCAGCGCGCTACCCGCTGAGCTATCGAGGCCGACAAAATCGTTGGCCATTTTTTCCTTCGGTATCTGTCGCGTAGACTCTTCCACTTCACTTTGCACTCCTTCACTGAAACGAAAAGACGTTTAACATGTATATTTCAAATTGGTTGTAACGAATCGACTTCAGCTACCCTCAATCTTCAACTCGCGACTTATTTCTTCCCAAATCTTCTCCTAGAAATGTGACATCTTTATATTTCATGTTCCTCTTGTTGTACACGCACTAACTCGATTAGCTTTTCTGCTGACATCTGCTAAATAATATAATCAAACGAACTTAAAATCTAATACTTACAGCAAATTATTAATATTTTACAATTCGTACCTCTTCTTTGCACAAATTTCTTAAAATTGAAATCAAATCAACAGCTGTGTATGAACAGCTGTTTCTGTTTGTCGCAGCCAACTTCAACTGCTAACGCCTTGTCAAAATTGGAAATTCGAATAGCTCAGCGTCAGAGCGTTTCAATTGCGGTTTGCCCCATACATTTTGTATGGGCATGAAGCAATTTTGACAGTTGCTTGCCGCTAACGCTCCAATTTAGGTTCGACTGTAAGTCGAGCGTGGAAAACCACTGTGTGCCTGACAGTGTGTCCAGGGTGTCATCGATTCGAGGTAATGGATAACTGTCCTTTTTGGTTACGTCATTGAGCTTCCGATAGTCCACACAAAACCGGGTACTGCCATCCTTTTTCTTGACTAGCACGACCGGCGAACACCAAGGGCCTGACGAAGGCTCTATGACCTTTTCTTTACCCATGTTTTCGATTAAAGTTGCGACCTCTTCCCTCTTGGCCAGAGGAACTCGTCTTAGCGGTTGGCGGATCGGTTTCGCACTTCCGGTGTCGATGTTGTTCTTCACTATGGCTGTTCTTCCGCCCGCTTCTGCTGCAAATATTGACCCATAGTGCTGCAGGAGTGACCGCGCCTTCTGTTTCAGCTCGGCTGCCAATTCGCTGCTCCACTGGTTCTCCTGCGGTATGGCGTCCATGTTAGAACCGCTTTTCTTACTTCCTCCGGGATGCCAATGACCGCATCTTTTCCGACATATCTGGGTGTGTTCAGTGGGTTGAATATCCTGACTGGTATTTTGCCATTTTTGGGTTCCACTAATGTACGTCCGATAATTATGTTGTCGTATCCTTGTTTTGGCACTTCTACAACCCACAGCCGACTTGTCCCATCGTCCTCGTCCACTTTTGCCCACACAATCGCCTCGGAATTCGCTGGTATCTTCTGGCGTTGACACGAGACAACCTTCCTTACCGCCACGCTTCGCTCATAGCCGGTATGCAGGGGGAATTCAACGTTGGCATACCTCAGCACATTTTCTTTCAGGTCCAGCGTAAAACCGTGCCTAATCATGAAATCCACGCCGATAATCACGTCGTCCATTATATCCGCGACGATGAACTCATGTTCCAGGCTGCTGGTGCCGATAGCAATTGTTTTTGTTACTTTTCCTCTTACCGGCGCACGCTCGCCAGTTGCAGTCCTCAGCTGTATGCCATGCAGTGGTTCCCAGTTCTTCAGAAGCTTCCTTTTTATGATCAAATATGACTCTCCAGTATCCAGTGTCAACACGAACAACTTTCCATCTATCTTTCCTTCAATCGTCAAGCTGCTGGGTTGTCGTTTCAATTGCGAGACAAGGACGGTGGGGCAGCATGTTGTGGGGATCAGCTCACGCCCCTTTGGGCTGACAGCAGTCTCGCGCTATGTGACCCTGCTTGCCACATCCCCAGCAAACAACTTTAGACCGTGGCCTGACCGGTGTCTCAGAGCTTATGGCCTGGATCAGAATGTCGCTGTCCGGCTGGATTTGGCGTATTCTTGCAGGTGCATACCGAGTGCCCCCGATCCATGTCGCCTCATATGTCATCGCGCTGGTCACCGTCTCCTTGAATGTCGGCTTGCCCATCATCAACGCACTGCGACGTGTTTCCGGATCATTAAGACCTTCAATAAAAGCCTCAATCTTCATCCTCTCGAGATCATAAGCGCCGAAAGACGGGTAGCACAACTGTGCGAGCCGCTCAATGTCTGCTGCATATGTCTGCAGCGCCTCGTTGGCTCTTTGCCTGCGGTTCTTCAGCTCACAGTAGTACAGCGTTCTGTTGTGCTCGTTACTGTACTTCGCTGCCAACGCTCTCATGATGGCCTCGTAATCGATTCTTTCACATTCTGGAACCGATTTAATTACCTCAGTCGCAGGACCTTTAACCCTCAATCGCCCACCCTGAGTCCAGGGGACTCACTACGAACTTTAATAAGTTGGTACAGGTTGTGTTTTTGTGTTTCGGTGTCCAACTTTCGTATACCTTCGTACAGGGTCGCACAGAACGCGAAGACGATCGGAAGTTAGCGCACTACAATTACAAGGCTGAGTTTTGGCATGGAGTGAGTCCCAGGGACTCAGGGTGGTGTTTTGTGTTACAAAAATTGTACCTGTAAATTTTTTTAAAATCGCGTTAATTTAAATTTAGGATGCCAAAATGGCTACGAAAAGTTGAAGAATTGAGAGTATTAATTCTTTGAGAAGTTTTGCTACTAACAATTTGCCTTAGTTTTGCTAAAAAGGTATGTGAGGTATGTGCACAACATATGAAATTCAACCTGCTGCACGTTTTCTTATTTTATATAATGAAGTATGACTTCAAGTTTTTTTCTGAGTAGTTATTTTGTTTTTAAGTTATTTATGTAAAAAGAATTGTTTTTGTTAATTTATTTATATGATTTATTTTTATAAAATGTTTAGTGTATGTTTTTTAGAGTATTTTTTTCTGTCAATTAAAAGGTGAATTTTTATTTGAGTTATGTAAAGATATGGAATGAAATCTGTAACGAGAGGTCTTAATGTGGCCTACATAAAAAACCATAAAAATTTATTAGAGATTGCATTATTTCGTAAAAAAAAATGTGAGTCCCGGGGACTCAGGGTGGGTAGATACGTGATTTTTATAGGGGAGGGTGATTGAGGGTTAAGCGCCAGTGCCAATCTGCGACCTTTCCTGATATCGGTCCACTGATTTTTCAAAGCAGCCAAGTCGAATTGCTGTTTAAATGCATCGAACGGCGTAACACCATCATAAGTAGGCACTTCTGTTCGGGTGGCAAAACTTTCCGGAACCGGCGGCAAACATTCTCGTGGCTGTACCTCTCTAAACCGTTCGTCTATCTTTTTGTGCATCGAATCTTCCAGACTGTCAACTCGTTTGTTTAAGGACTCATCCAGGTCGTCAACTCGTCTGTTCAGAGAATCATCCAGGCCGTCGACTCGTTTATCCAAGTGTTCCACTTGAGCTCCCAGGTGCTCCACCTTCACATTGAGCTTGTTGGAGATTTCTTCCACTTTCTGTTCCAAGCGTGCAGAATTTTCCTGAAGCTTGTTTTCCATTCGCTCTGCCATCTCTCGGTTCGCAGTCCCGACTTTTGCCGAAATTTCCTGGGTGACATTCTCAATTTTCGCAGAAGTTTCCTGAAACATGCCTCTCATTGCAACCATAAGCTGGCTCATGTCCATTGCTTGTGGTGGCGCAGCCGCTGCAGCCGTACTTTGCATCGACGCAGCCCCCGCAGGCGATTCCTCCACTTTGGACGACGCCTCTAGCTCCTGCGTTCCGAACTCGTGCGCAGTCCAATCGACGCCTCGTGCCTCACACGCCTCTCGTAAGCGCAGCTGCAACTCCACCTTACCGCCAGCAGTCGGCAAATTCCAGGCAGCCAGCTCCTTCTTCAGCTGGTCCACCTTCAGCAGCTCGAGTTTAACCATGTCTGCGCTGTTATAATTTTATTTACTTTTTGTTTATTTTCAGTAGCACAATTCCACTTCTGACACCAAATGTTACGAAAATGACTTCCTAAGTTCGTTTTGGATTGTGCTTGAAAATAAAACAACTTCATTTATTCAGCGCAAACGCAGTCAAAAAATCAACAATCACTTTATTTACAGATTTACACTTTGCTTGTATCTACACTTGTTACTACTTTGCTTATTCAACCAAGACTCCACCCTCTGCGCTGCCACTGCTGCCTTTTATACTTGTTTTCTTATCGCGCCGATGTTTCTTGCACATTCTAGTTGTACTCTCTATTGTTCTAGCACAGCCCATCACCTTCGCGAACTATCCTTGCCATATCGGAATTATAGCCAACCGGCCGTACTCCAAAGTGTATGCCTAAAAGTATGTTTGGAAAATCATTCATGCACAGCACAGAGTGCCTCATCGTTGCAATATTGATATATCGATATTTAACAGATTACTCGAGCTGTGTAAGGATTTCGAAATAATTTTTAAGAAACTGCAATTATGCAGCCATCCGTCTTTATGTTTCGTTATTCCAAATTAAAATGACAAACTATTGTTACGAAAATTACTTTCCAAGTTCGTATCTGATTGTGCTTGAAAATAAAACTATTTCAATTATTCAGCGCAAACGCAGTCAAAAATCAACAATCTCTTTATTTACACTTGTTACTACTTTACACTACTACTATTGCATGTTTCCCCTTTGCTTGCTCAACACAGACTCGACCCTCTGCGCTGCACACTGCTGCTTTTATACTAGTTTTCTTATCGCGCCGAAGTTTCTTGCACATTCTAGTTGTACTCTCTATCTCGATTGTTCTAGCACAGCTCATCACCTTTCGCGAACCATCCTTGCCATAATTATAGCATGCCGGCCGTACTTCAAAGTGCATGCCTAAAAGTATGCTATTCATGTATAGCACAGCACAGAGTGCTTCATCGTTGCACTATTATAACTTGTCCAAATTCGCATTAAAAATGCATTCCAGTCCAGCTAGCAGTGCAGCGGCTGAGCGAGTATTTTCTTTAGCAGGCAATATAATTACTGAGAAACGAAGCAGACTAGGGCCAAAAACAGTCGATCGTTTGCTTTTCTTACATTCGTACTCTAAGAACTTTTAACATTACAAATTATTATTAATTATTATAATCTATTACACGTATTATGAATTAAATATTACTTCTTTCGATAAAGGACATTTTTTCATTTCATGTCATTGTTTTCAATTAGCTTAAGTTTAAAACTATTACATTAAATTTATTATTTGAATATGTATACATTTATTGGAAAAAATAAACAAAATTGGGTATATCCTAAAAAATGCCTGTCATTTCTTTTCTTTTCTACGAATGCTTAATCACAATAAGAGTCAAAGAACAAGGGCGAAGCGATATGAAAATGCGGTGGTATGCGGTGTTTCCATCTTTCGTTTGGATAATTAGCACCACCGCATTCTCATATCACTTCGGAATTCGGTGGTGCGAATGATTCAAACGAATACGGCAATGATCCAAACGAAAGATGGAAATATTCGAACGGATATTTCCATAGTTCGTTTGGATCATCGGCACCACCGCATAGCCGAAGTGAAATGAAGATGGGCGATGTTATGGCCGATGTTATGCTGCCGGTCAAATGATCGTCGGTCACGGATAAATTGTTGTTGTTTCAATGTAAAAGAGAAAAATTTCGCTCTCCCAATCACGGATAAATTGTTGTTGTTTCAATGTAAAAGAGAAAATTGGGAGAGCGAAATTTTTCTCTTCTGACCGGCAGCATAACATCGCCCTTATGCTGCCGGTCAAATGATCGTCGGTCACGGATAAATTGTTGTTGTTTCAATGTAAAAGAGAAAAATTTCGCTCTCCCAAAAAAAATTTTCTCTTTTACATTGAAACAACAACAATTTATCCGTGACCGACGATCATTTGACCGGCAGAATAAGGGCGATGTTATGCTGCCGGTCACGGGCACCGATCACGGATAAAATTGTTGTTGCTTCAATGTAAAAGAGAAAATTGGGAGAGCGAGCGAGCGGATAAAATTTGACCGCACCGATCACCGGATGATGAGGCTTTCGATGCCAAATCAAACGATCAAATCAGTGTTGCGTTGTGAGATTATTCACAATAGTTGTGTTTTGGGAACAAATATGTTCCTTTTTGGTGAAAAAGGAATGAGCAAGAAAATGTTTAGCAACCCTCATTACTAGCATGTGTTTATATTTGTGTTTTCGGTGGAAAAGAAGAAAGAAAAATGTAAATTTAAATGGTAAATAAATATTGTGATACTTTCACACACATATTATATTAATTTCATGTATAAATTATTAGCTGAGAATGCCAGAAATTTCGGCCCAATCAACTACTGAGGCGCTGATAACAATGTTCCAGGAGCAGGAATCCCTTTAGAAATGTATGCTATTCAGACCGATGCAAGCGCGAAAAAGAATTTTACATTTTAATTGCTAATTGTAGTTGAAAAAGTAAAGTCCCAATAAAAAGTGCGGAAAAAGTAGTCAAAGTAAGCGAAAGCGTAGTGGTGACCGGCGATCAAATGACCGTCAGCATAATAGTATAAACAGAATCAAGTCGTCGGCCGATTTTTACGCACCGAACGTACGCTGTCAAAATTAAAACACACAGCAGTGCATGTGATTGCCCACAACGACGACGACTGCGATAGTCGGCCGACGACCAGTCGTCCGACGATAGAACAAATTCTAATTTGGTCGCAGTCGTCGTGCGAACCAATCAGCTGTGCAGCTGTCAGAGGTGAAAATCGAAAATGTAAACAAACGAAAAATTCTGCAAAAATGTTGTGATTTGTGCTACTTTAAGGTTGCAAAGTTGTAAGTGCTTCAAATTTTAATAAAAAATTGTGCCAAATAATCAATTTTGTCTTTCCCTTTCGTATGTTTTAGAAAATGGGCAGGACGGAGCTGCTAATTGAGGAAGTTTCCTCTTGACCTATCGTGTGTTTGCAGGAATAATTTTTGTACACAGCTGATGCGAATTTCGCACCCATTATGTTTCACTGTGCGTTATTCACGACGACTGACGCGCTGCGTCATTTTTCGGTGCGAATAAATTCGGCCGACGATTTGGTTCTGTTTATACTATAACATGCTTTGGGCAGGGAGTAGAGAAATTAAAACGAGAGCGTAAAAAGTGACGTGACCGACGATCATTTGACCGGCAGCATAACATCGCCCTAACATCGGCCGATGCGATAGTTTGCACTCGTTTAGTATTGCAAGCTGATGATTCGTTCGTTCGGATTACTAGTGTTCGGAATGAATACTTCGTTTGCGGTGGGGATGCATACTGATACATACGGATATATACATACTCAACTAAGACTCAACTCCCTGCGCTGCACACTGCTGCTTTTTATACAATACTTGTTTGGTTTATCGCGCCGATGGTTCTTGCACATTCCATTACCATTCGCGAACCATCCCTGCCATATCGGCATTATACAGGGTTTTTCATTTCGAACCGAAAACTTTGACAGCCCTGCGTTCGACAACCGCAGCTGTCATCTGTCGTTGCATTGTGTTAATATTGTAGTTTAGTGTTTGCCATTTATGAAAATGGACCGATTTAGCATCGCTCAACGTGTAAACATAGTGAAAATTCACTACAAAAATGGTGAAAATTTGAGCACCACTTTTCGCGCACTAAGGAAGGATTTCGGACGTCACGGAAGGCCTGTTTTGTCAACAATTTCGGATTTATTGGCGAAATTCGAACGAACTGGTTCTGTACAAGATGTACAGAGGCCAATACGTAATCGGCCTGCTCGTTCGGCCGAAAATATTGCTGCTGTAGCTGCCAGTGTTGAAGATGACCCGAATTTATCGCTTCCCCGGCGTTCACAACAATTGGGCATCTCCATCACCTCAATTTGGCTAGCGATCGAAGATATGGATGTGGAGGAGATGTGGTTTCAACAGGACGGCGCTACATGCCACACAACACGACCGAACATGACAGAATTGCGAACCAGGTTCGATGAACGCATAATTTCGCGTTTTGGTGATGCCAATTGGCCGTCAAGATCGTGCGATCTGAACCCTTTGGACTTTTTTCTTTGGGGCTACGCGAAAGACCAAGTCTATGCAGACAATCCGCAGACTCTGGAGCATTTGAGGGACAACATACGTGCAGTTCTTGGCGCCTTACAGCCTGCATATGTAAAAAAGTCATCGAAAATTACCTAAAAAGAATCGAGGTGTGCCAGGCTGCTCGTGGCGGTCATTTGAATGATGTCATATTCCATTACTAATGGCACAAACCAAATATTATTTTGATAATAAAGTTTCATCAAAATTCAAATTTTAATTGATTTTTTTTCTTTATTTACTTTTTCGGCTCATGATGAAAAACCCTATAGCATGCCGGCCGTACTTCAAAGTGCATGCCTAAAAGTATGCTCGCATTCATGCATAACTCAGCACAGAGTGCCTCATCGTTACAATACTCATATCCGTTTTTTTTAGTAGTGGCACATAATCGCACCGCATTTTACTCGAATACATATTGAGTCATACAAATATGACCGCATGCAGATCTCTGGTAAAAACCACTCTCACGTGGCTGTATTGAAAAAGCCACGGCAAATTTTCCCCCAGGGGAGCATTCTTGGTCCTTTGTTGTTTGTATTATTTATTAACCCTTCTGTTCGTGAGAAGGTCCCTGGGGACCTTTTCGATTTTCAAACTCTCATAACTTTTTATTGTTGTAGGATCGAATATTCGAACCGGACATGTATTCCAAGAGAAAATTGTGCTAAAGCTATTAAAATTGGTTTCGAAGTGATTCTAGGAATAGTTTAATTTTTATTTAGGTTTAACAACATTTAGTACGTGGATTAGTGAAAAGGTCCCTAGGGACCTTGTACTACTATTTTCAGAAATAGCTAAAATTTGCCCTAATTCGTCTAGCCTGATGAAAATAGCATGGGACTAGGGTATGTATATAAGTATATATATACACAAACGATGTTATTTATACATTGTTATCTACAAATACACTGTAAAAAGAAGGATATGATTATATGATTTTTTTACTTTTTTTTCTAATTTTAACGTTTTTAGCCACTACTTATATTTTATTTTTTGTAGTTATCTGTATCTATTTATATAATATGTAATATGCATATTTTGTTAAACTTTTTTCATGCAATGCATCTATTGCACTTGCGTGAAAGGCAAACGTGGTCATCACATTGCTGGCACCGAAATCCAGTTTTGCGGTGCTTGCAGGCCTAAATTCTTATGGGTATACGAATTGACCAAGGATGCAATGAATATATCAAAAAATAAAGGCTTGTTTTATGCATACTTAGTTTTTGAAAATTTTACTTAACTTTACTTAATTTTCCATTTTTTAATATTCAACAATTTTTCGTCTGGCGGAGATGAAGATGTGCATAAATAAATTGACTTTGTTACAAAAATAATTCATAAACGCGCTTGCAAATTGTTTCGATTTGTTACGTTTTATATAGAAGTTTCTAAAGTTTTATAAGCCCAACCATATAAAGTTTCGATATTGAACAGTGAATCGAGTGCGGAAATTTGAAATTTGTGTAAAAGTAAATTATGTCATATACAGTGTGTTTCACAAAACAGATTTATCTGTAGAATTTTAAAGAAAGAGTGTTTCAAAATTGTAGTACTTGTTTACTGTTACACACCTAAATACCTAGTGCGCGATATAGGTAATATGCAGTCCATTCCCCATAGCTTTCTATAATTGCTTGACATCGTCTTACACAACTTCCGCTTAATTTTTTGGCATAATCTGGAGGCAAATTGGTTTGGTTTGGTTTGGTTGGCTTGGTTGTGGATATTTGTTTTCCACGAATCTTAGCTTTCATAAAAATCCATACATTTTCAATTGGATTTGCATCGGGACTTTGGGCAGGCCAATCTAGCTGTTGTATACCTTCTTTCGTTTTCCAAAATGTGCATAGGTGACTTCTTGTAGAATCCAACGACTTGTATCCGGCCCCTAAAGTTTTACAGCAGACTTTAGCAAACATTTTTCATAAAGTTTAATCATAAATTTGGCGTCTAGATTTTGTGTAAAGATAGTCAAAGTGCCAAATCTTTTTTTTAAAAAGCATGTACTTTTGTAGGGGCTTAACAGTCCGCTGAACAAATTTTTGGCCTTTAGCGATCCAAGCTTTCCTCCAGATATTCGAAACAACGAAAGTGGACTCATCCGTGAATATAATTTTACTCCAATCGCGAACCAAGTTTTCCTTTTCCTAAACTAGTCATTTGTGGATATGAGTGTCAGTCAATAGCGGTTTGTAAAGTGCTCCTATTTCGAAATTAAGCACAAAAATAAAATGCTTATTACACCGCGCAGTAAATATGTATATGTATTTTAAAATTTACCGTTTGATTGCTACCATTATCATACACGGTAAAAAGTTTAGGCGAATTTCTTTTCAATCAATCATTATTGTGCCCTTTTACTACTATATGTATAAGTATAACCTAAAATTAACAGCCAAAACCATCAAAACACACCCTATGAAGCAAAATGCTATACAATGCGTTATAGGTCCCTGGGGACCTTTTCACGACGCTAAGGCCAACGGGCGACTCACTAATCGGAGGGTTAATGACATTGGATCTTGTTTTTCGTCTGCTAAATTCCTGCTATATGCTGACGATCTTAAAATTTATGCTGTTATTCATAATGTGTTGGACTCTGTTGCAGGGCATTTTTTAAGTAGGATAGATGTGGCCAATTGGCCACGTAGTAGGTCGAAGTGACCATGTAGTTACAACAATTTGGCCACAATAAAAATGTTTGTTGAAAAGGATAATGCGCTTTTGAATAAAATAAAAACGAGGGCGACGCACAGTGATCCGAAGTGGGACAAAAATAGAAAAATTTTATGTCACCGATTTCAAAGAAATTGGTGTCATTTGAAAGATAATACTTTCATTAAGCAAGATCTCAAATTATTTCTTAATCGGGTAAATTTTGAGAGAGTTATAGCATTTACAAGTTAATCAAAATCTAGAAAAATTGTTTTATGATAAAATGCAGTTTTGAGCGTCAACAATTGAAAACGTAACCAAACCACTATTTTCGCTTCAATCGGAGAAAATGTTTCTGCTATGCAATTATAAGAGTCCAAAAAATCATTTCATGAGCTACTTTGAAAAAAAGTTAAATAAAAACGGGGTTGTACGTTATTTAAACAAAACATTTTTTTTAATTAAAAACTATAAAAACTATATAATTTTGTAGATCGCAAATGTCGAATTGCGCATTATTACACCTACTTTTTTACGTAATCCTATAGAATGGAATTTCTTCTTTTGGATCAATAAAAAAAATTCTGCGATTTCCTGCGATCTTGGAAAAGAATAGAATTTTTGTAAACTACTCTAACTAAAAAAATTGGATTTTATACCCTACGTTAAGGTGCCCATCGGTACATTAACTTTGGTACGGAGCATGTAATGCCCAGAAAGTGATGTAACTGGAAAGAAAAAGTATAGGAGCACTGTCGCTATTTAAAATGGGCATGGTCCGCCCACTAAAGGCAAAGTTGCCATACGGAAGTCTTTCATAAAATATGAAAACTTCTATATTAACAAAGCCAATGTTACAAATTATTAACGTGTTATAAAAAATGGGGTTTGCTTACCCGTTTAACCCGTTAAGAGCCATATTATCCTACTTTTGTTTTCATTATTATGAAATTTTTTGTTAAAATGTGATTTAATGCTAATATTTTCTGAGAATAAGAAGGAAAGTTAAGAAGGCAATTTTGTTAAAATTACGTTGAATTATTTACACTTGTTTACAATAAACAAGAAAACTATGAGAGAAAACTATTTGTAAAATAGTTGTATTTCAATTGAACTGTTTGTGTGGGATTAAAAACATCATTCTTGATGATAGTGAAACGGAATAAACTGAACTTTTTTAAAAATGGCAATTATTTTTCTTCATCCTGGAAATTTTACTATAGCATTCATACATTCATAGCTGAGTCATCTCTATGTTAAGTTCTACGGAAATAAAAACAAAAAAGCTTTCTTTCAAGCAACTTCATCGCCCTCTTTCCACCCTTTAAAGGTCTAATATAGAAAAACGCTGAAATACGTATTTCGTTATTTTTCTTTAGGTATATTTATACAAAATTTTAAAACAATCCGACCAAAAAAACAATATCCGTCTATATAAGCTTCACCACCCCGTTTCCGGCCTGTCAAGGTCGAATTTTTTAAAATCGCTCCTTTTGAAAGGTTGACTTTTTAAAATACAACTATTGACCAAATTTCATCATTATAGTTCCAGCGGTTTGGGCTCGGTGGTGATGGCATACTTGGTTATATATATTCGATTTTTTTAAAACTATATATTTTTTGGAAAACAAACATCATTTTTGAAGTCAGTAGCCCCAAATAATTCAGATTGCAAATTTTCAGCGAATTTAGAGTACTCCTTCTATTTTTGTCCCAATTTTGTATGGAGTCGAAACACTGTGCGACGTATGGAATTTGTCAATAGCATACAATCCAGAATTCATAGGGCAATTACCAAGTACAGAGAATCGATGAGTACTATTTTTTGAGTTCAATTTTTTGTTGGCAACATTAAGAGTAGTTACCCTACGGGACATGGGTAATGGAAACTCATACACATAAATCGCAAAAACTAACACATTCACACATTGCGGTCAAATTTTTGTACTGGAGCCACTTCGGTGGAAAAGAGACAGTTTGGCTTTGAAATTATTTTATAAGAGAGAGCGAGATGAAGGGCTAATGTACATTGACATTTCAAAATTTTAAAGAAAAAAATCAAACTTTTATTTAATCAGCTTTTGCATCAGCGATGATGCATTTATACAACAGCAATTAGGAATAAATGCCTCAGTGCTGACAGAAACGAGAGCACAGGTAGAGCTTAACAGTTCATCCGTATAGATAACTATGTGTGGAAAAGAGACAGCTATGTCAGCCGCCACCACGTGGCACCTTGTCAGATTCGATTTTGACATTATGTTGTAAAATTTCAGTGAACGTGGTGGACGCAGTACTCGACGCGGATAATTGAAAGGCTTTCTAAAAGGATTAAAAGATAAGTTCAAACAAAATTAATTAAATTAAACAAATTAATAAACTTTTTAATGATATTTGCAGGATTTTTCAAAATGGATGCAATTATTTTCAGCGCCTTGACGTTAATTCAATTCTCTAATGCCGTCTTGAGCTTTTCCATATGGCCACTGATAAGTGTTATATACATAAGTTTTGTATCAAAGAAATAATTTTTGTTATTGTTTTATGTTAATTTGTAATTAATTTTTGTATTTAAGTAAATTGTTACAATACATACAAATAATTAAAAAATTTGTGTTATTCATTTTCACATCACCGCTGATGGAAATTTATATCAGCGGTGATGCATTTAGGCATCAGTGGTGATGAGCTTTCCCATCAGCGGTGATTAGCACCGTGGATGGATATTTACATCAGCGCTGATGCATTTACACATCAGTGGCGATGAACTTCTTCATCAGTGCTGACTGCCACCGTGTATTCAATTTTAATAGGAGTAAATGAGACAGCTGTATGTTCCACAAGTTACTGAAGTTCGTGTTCTGAAAGGTGATGCAAGATCACATGTACACAAAAGTTTCCATAACTTTTTTCACAAAACCCTTAAGAAGGTGTGGGAAAGGTGATGGAAACTTTGATCAGCGCTGATAGTCAGATGATGGGTCAGCTGAGCATCAGTGTCCCGCAGGGTAATTAGTTACAGATTACGAACGACATATACATATAACGAATGATGGAATGAAATTACAAACCAGAATCTTTTCGAAAACATTTTTGGATGAAACTCTTTCCGAGTATAAAGTGAAATCGGGCTCACGGTAACTTCTTTCTTTCGCCAGTTTTAAAAAAACTGGTATTCTTAGTTCGCGGTTTTTTTAATGATTACACAGGTCAACATTTAATATGGAAAACATCATCAGACTTTACGTAGATACCGAGGGGTTTTTGGGGTCGCTGATTCCGATGCAAGGGTCTGCTAAGCTCTATCACATCATTTTCAAAGTCATTTGAAGGTCAAACTAAGAAATGGTGGTTTAAAAAAATCTGAAAAATTCATACATGCATGATTTTTTCATACTAAATGTTGACCTGTGCTATAGAAGAACGACAAGAATAATTTTTCAGCATCAAATGCATAAAATTGCTGAAAAAATACTGTTTCCCAATTTGTATTTCGAATTTGTCTAAAAAAAAGAGAATACATTTTCTGATATAGACTTGTCAGTATATTACAAGAAATACAAGAATTCCTATTAATTTATTTTTAATTAATACCTGTTAACTGAATCTGTGATTCCTATTGAAATAATAATTTCTTTTGTATGTATATTTGGAGGGGGTCACACCTCCAGGAGGGATTTTGGCCACCTAGTGAAAAATCCTTAAAAAATGCCCTGCTCTGTTGCCTTACAATCGGACCTCGACAATGTTCAGTCTTGGTGCAATGATGATCACCTTTTTTTAAATGTTAGCAAATGCTTTCATGTAACTTTTACTAGGAAAAGGAATCCCCTATAGCTGTCGTACTCCATCTCTGGCTCCGTGCTACAATCGGTTAATGAAATTAAAGACCTAGGTGTTTTCTTCGACACCAAACTAAGTTTTGCGAGTCATATCAGTTTTATTGTTTCTAAATCTTATGCCATGTGGGGTTTCGTTCGTCGGAATAGTAGTGCCTTCTCGGATCCGTATACAATCAAATTACTTTACACAACCTTTGTCCGGTCTAGATTGGAATATGCCGCTCTAATATGGAGACCATATCACGCCTCTTCCATAAACCGAATTGAACGCATCCAGAAAGTCTTCATTCGGTTCGCTTTGCGTTCGCTGAACTTCAGTGATCCCATGCCATCCTATAGTTCTCGTTGTCTTCTAGTGAACTTAAAGTCACTACATGCTAGGCGTTCATTTCTTGCATGTTCCTTTGTAGTCAGTCTAATAAGCGGGTCTATTGATTGCCCGGATCTTTTAGCAAGAATAGCCTTTAATGTCCCTAAACTGCGGAGGGTGGATACATTTCATTTAGATGTCCCCAGGACGAATTATGCAAGAAATGCACCTCTATCTAGGGCCCTTTCCGAAGGGTTTGTTGTTAAATAGTTTAAGTAACTTGTAGTTTTTAATTGTTAATATTTCCTATAGTCAGTAAGGACATTTGTTCATTGGCTAAATAAATAAATAGTAAATAGGGTAAGATGGGGCTATTCCCCGCGTGGGGCTATTCCCCGCACCACTATTTTCTCAGAAACGGTAACACTAAATCTCAAATGTGCAGTCTCATTGTATGTGTCATACTATGAGACATGTTTGGTTGGTGAAAGTTTTTTTTCCCTTCCAGTGACAGATCGTCGAGCAAGCCTAACGTTTTTTTGTACTCCTCGCTGCAATTTTTTCGGTCCACAGAATTTGAACTTTTTCTATATAATGTTTTATATTTTCATTTAAAGGTGAGTGTTTTTTAAACTAGAAGGCGAGTACTTTCGAGTGAATATAGAGCGTTTTTGGTTTTGTTTTGTGAAATTAGTTTGGCATCATCGAATAGACAGAGGCATACCATGGGGCTATTCCCCGCACTTTGGTATGGGGCTATTCCCCACACCTCCATTTTTAGTTCTATGCATACAGCGTCATTTAGTTGTCATTATGCTTGACAATTGAGATGTTTTTAGTTTGTTCTTCATCGATTCACTTGGTTATTTCGCTGTTGTTGATTTTCGCTCTTTGTTTTTTTGTGAATTGTGAAGATGGTTCGTAGTCGAAAAAGAGGAAAAACGACTATTTTAACATCCGACGAATCGATTCAAGAGTTTCGAGCTGAAAAAGAAGCACATGATGCTAAACAAACGGCCAGCCAAAATCGAAAAGCAGCTACTGCTGCGAAGAAAAAAGCCGCTGTATTGAAGAAATTGACTGCTGAAGCAAAAAAAGCAGCCACAAAAAGGTCTATCGACACAACCCCATCGACACCAGGACGTGTGAGCAAGCGGCGTAAGACCACCGTGGAATATGTCGATGAATCAAACTCCGAAGAAGATTAAATGGTTTTAATTTCCCTCGTTCTCATTGAATTTTTCATATTTTTCTGACAAAATGCATTTTTTCCATGTCAACTTTTGAACTTGTGTAAGATTATGAATAAAAAAACACAAAAAATATTAAAAAAAAACAAGTTTGGATACTTATTTTCGAGTTCATTTGCTTTGAAAACGGCAAAATCGGGGGTGCGGGGAATAGCCCCATGGGGTGCGGGGAATTACCCCACCAGCGGGGAATAGCCCCACAATTTTCGATTTTGGGACAATGGCTGCAGCTCGTTACGGGTAAATCACACACTATAAGTAATGTAGTAACAAAAGTTGCGCGTTGGGTCCAGCTTTCCAACGATACCACTCTTGTCTCGAAACTCAATCCGAGTCGCGAGATATTCGGATTTATGCTTACATGCGGGGAATAACCCCATCTTACCCTAAATAATAAATTTTTGAAGCGCCACTGATTTGTATGAACGTGAGACATCTTATAATTAAATTGTCTTTGGTTTAACCGCATGTAACTGCTAAAAAAAGGACTAGCAACCTGAAATATGACTCATTTAGCAAAACTCTTCAGTTTACCAACCATAAGTCAAAACAATTTGTGAATATCTGGCAACATTGGTCGAGTAACATTCCAGAGTTTTTTTTGCTCCCGAATTTCTGTCTTAAAATAATAAAAGTAGGCAGTGTTTGCGATCCAAAGGCAGAGGTTCTGCCTAGGACGCCGCTCGGTCCATCAGGAAAGTGAAGTCAAGTGGATTTCGTGTGCTGGACGGTGAATTTGGCTCCGTGGTGCCGGTCCCTCATCGCTGCTGGTGCTGCTTCCCGGCGCTGCCTTGAGGCTGCGCTGCTCCCTCTGCTGGCGCCGCCTGCGCTGCTGCCGCGCGTTGCTGCTCTGCTGTGGAAGACCGTGCTGTTTTTGCGGGGCGTTCAGCTGTGGCTCGGTGCTGGGTGCAGTTCGCCCCGACTCCGGGAGGTGTGCCAGGGGAGTACCAGTGGATGGTGTTTGGGCAGAGGTGTTGGCGGCGTTGGAGTTACTCGCGCCAAAACTGACACAACAACAACTAGCGCTTACGCCTAGCGCCATCTTCTCGTAAGTGGAAAGCTCTTAATGGAAAACAGTGTTGCCATTTTGCTGTGAAATTGCGCGAACTGGAAGTACCACAACCGATCTTTCCCACGGCTGGTGTGGCATCACTGCGGTGCATGCTCTATAGCGGCTGGGTGAGTTTCAACGCCATCTACCGTCGGGTAGTCAATCCAAGGTGCACTACTCTTGTGGTGTTGCCGTATTAGCCTTACTTCATCGGATTATTCGTGCGGTTTCAACGTCTAGCCGAGGTTGGTACGAACGAATCAACTAGCAAACTTCATTATTTCGCCACGGTCAAAATGCCGAATTCAACGCCAAAAAGATCGTTGTCTGAAACCTCCCCGGAGGGTTTTGACGTAAAACTAACAAGAAGACAAAAAGTTGCAGAGTTGAATGTTGATGAGCTGATGAGAATTATAAAAGAATCAAATCGGGAAATCATGGCGAAACTTGATAATATGAATGATACAATCACTGCTTTAAAGAAGCAAAACCATGAGTTAAAGCAAAACTTAGAAGCATTAAAATTGGAAAGGGATAAAGACAGCAAAAGAATCTGTAACTTAGAGGATCAATTAAAAAGGAAAAATCTCATCTTCAAAGGCCTGGAAGCGACTAAGTCACCCCTGTCTGAAGTAAAGCGTGTAGTCAATGGCATGTTATCCCTTCAGGCACCCAGCGCTATTAAAGCAGTAAGGAAGTTATTTGAGCGCAATGGGAAATTGGCGGTCATAGCTGAATTTGACTCGGATGAATCCATTGAGTATATCCTCAAAAACACGAGTAAATTATCTGGCTCAGCGGTCTATATCGAACGTGATCTAAATGGCGATAAACAGCTAAACAAGAAAGCGATGTTGCAACTAAAGAAAGAAATACAATCAGTGAGCTCGCTCCACAGCGTAATTGTAAGAGAAGATCGTATTAGAATTGCTAACAACTGGCTAAGATGGAACAGTGAAAAGAAACTAGTTTCTGGTCGAGAAGACGCAATGCATCTACTAAAACAATTATACGAAACTTGTTATCAGCATATATGCACCGATTTTAACCAACTGCTATTGAAAGCCCTCCCAAAAAACTAAACAGATGTTCGGTCCGCATAGAACCGACGAACAAACCAACGTGCAAATCTTCATTTAGAACTGGCCTTAAGATTGCTTTCTGGAATGTCCATGGCATATCAAACCTCCTTAATGAAACTCCTGAAACTCTCGCTCTTGAAGATGTGCAGTTCGTCGGTCTCAGTGAAACTTGGCTCGAGTCAGATCCTGTACACCTAGCCTCTCCATGGAATGGTTTCAGCCGCCTATCATCTATTGCAACAAGGGAGAAGTCAACAGGCAGGGCCAGCGGTGGCCTGCTCAGTCTTTTTCATAAAAACGTTAAGTTTACTGTAGAAGTAATTTCTTCCTATTGGATTTTTTCCTCAATCATTATAAACAGTTGTAAAATTTTGATCGGGTCGGTATATTTTAAGCCATCTTACGATATTGCTATTGCACTTGAATCACTAGAAACTCTTATCGATGAGCTATCAGTCAAACATGGTACCATTCCAATCATTATTGGGGGTGATTTCAACGCGCGAGTGGGCTTGGAATCAAATGGTGACGCCTTCCCGGAATTAGATTGCAACCTACACAAAATAAGAGATTCCCAAGATAAAATCTTAAATGCGCGCGGCAAACTTGTATGTAACTTTATGGAAAAAAACAACTTATTTCTACTAAATGGTCGTACCCCGGGCGATTATTCAGGAAACTTTACATTCTCAAACAGCAACGGTACGAGCACCATAGACCTAGTTTGGGCAAATTTAGCTGCCCTACCCGTCATATCCAACCTCCAGGTCATATATGAAGCAACGGGCTCAGATCACTTTCCCATATTGCTCAGGCTTTCGTTCCCTAACGTAAGGAATGATCCTGGTCCCGGGAGCTCGATGCAGCCTGAAGGCGCTAGTAGGCAGGTGATGAAGTGGAATGCCCAAAAAGCGTCTGAGTATGCCATATTATTAAAAGAACTACGTTTTCCCCCTGTTCTTCCCGGTGACAGTCCTTTTACACTAATAAACCGACAAAACGACCATCTTTTAGTACACATAAAAAATGCTGCCAAAGAGCTAGACCTTATTAAACACGTACCTACTAGGCATTCAAAAATTTTTAAGAGCCCATGGTTTGACCAGGAGCTTCTTAACAGTAAAAAAGATTTAAAAAATTCTCTAAAATCGTGCAAAGAATCAAATTTTGATCCAGAAAAGGCATCAATCTTATACTCCCTAAAGCGCCATTATAAAAAACTTCTTCTCAGCAAAAAGGAAGATTACTATACAGACCTAAAAAACAAATTTGCTAATGTCAAGAATCCGACGGATTTCTGGGGTGTAATCCGGTCATGTAACAAAAGACAGTTTATACCCAACCCGATAAAGCTATCGGACTGGGAAAAATTTTATGCTAGCATTTATCCGCCCCGTGTTGACACGCACCTATCCTTCTGTGGTACGTTCGACCCCTCCCTAGACTCGGAAATTACACACGCTGAGATTATACTTGCTTTACAGGGCTGCAAAAATAATAAATCCCCCGGTCTCGACATGGTTAAAAGTGAGTTTTACAAATTCCTACCCCCTGAAGGCATAAGTTTCCTCCACCGTTTCTTTAATAACGTACTAACTTACGGAATAACTCCAGATGCGTGGTCGTGCTCGTCACTGGTTCTTTTCCATAAAAACGGGGATCAAAACATACCTTTAAACTACAGAGGCATTGCGCTCTGCAACTCCATAGCCAAAATTTTCACGCAAATTTTATCTAAGAGGCTTGCCGCTTGGGCAAATATAAAAGGGGCAATTCCGGAATCGCAGAACGGTTTTCGAAGCAAAAGAAGTTGTATCGACAACATCTTCGTCTTGCAATCTGCTATTCAGCTCCATCTGAGGCACCAAAAAAAGTCTGCCCTTGCTCTATTCATTGACTTCCGGCGTGCCTTCGATTCAGTTAAACATGATTTATTATGGCAAAAACTCTATGCAAAAGGAGTTAGCGCGAGATTTATCCATATAGTGAAAGCGATATACGATCGTGCCTCGTTTGTTATTAGAAAAAACGGCATTGACTCAAAATCCATTCCAGTAACTGAAGGCGTACTTCAGGGTGAAATTCTTAGTCCCCTTCTCTTCATTCTTTTTATCTCGGATTTCGAGGAAGCTCTGCGGGAGAGAGGTATAGAAGGCATAAACATTGACGGGGTAACTGACCTACTTTTACTGCTTTTTGCGGACGATGCTGTGGCACTCGCAAGGTCCCCAGTAATCTTAAGAAAAATCCTAGTTGCTCTAGAGATATACTGCGAAAAAAATCAGCTCCAGATAAATACAAAAAAAACCCAAATTATTCATTTCAGGAAAGGAGGGAAATCCTCATCAGAAAACTTCTACTTTCATAAACAAAAGCTGGATATAGTAAAGAACTACACGTATCTAGGAGTAACTTTTTCCAGCTCGGCACTAGGAAAAGGCGCGACTGATTCGGCCATTAAAAAGGGTAGAGTTGCGTTAGGCGCGGCTCTTCAGACCTTAAGCAATTGCAAAGCAGATTCTTGGGATGGAAGAGTCAAACTCTTTGATAATGTTATCTCTTCGTCTCTTCTATACGCGGCCCAAGTCTGGGGCTTAAGGTACACCGACCAATTGGAGATTGTCCAAACTACGTACTTCAAAAAACTTCTTGCATTACCAAAAGCTACTCCAAATGCACATCTAAGACTTGAGCTGGGTCTATATAAAGTTGCCTCAAAGATTTTTAAAGCCGCCTGGAACTACATTATCAAAGTGCTTCAAATGGATCAAAACCGTTTACCAAAAATCGCCCTTCTTAGATTATCTCATCTCCAGCAGTCCTCAGTGGCACAAATGGAATACAATTGGGTTACTCAGTTTAACTGTTTCCTGGATAAAATTGGTTTAAAAAATATGTGGGAATCTCTAAATGCAGAAAACTGGCTAAGCATGAAACCAGTTGCTTTCGAACGCTTCGACCGCCACCTGAAATTTCAAGATGTACTCAGCTGCGCAAGTACTTCTTCTCTTAACTGTAAGTTACTTAGGGCACTTGATGATAAGGTAGCAGCTTACTTATTTCACCGCAACCAATTTTATATGAGCAAGGTTTTCGCCCAACTTCGCTTGTCAACCAAATACGTTCTAAGGTTTTGCATTAAAGGCTTAATTTATAAAATTGATCAAAATAATATTTGTAAGTTGTGCAACCTAAATACACTTGAAACCCTACAACATTTTCTCCTAGAGTGTCCGAGTTTCCTTGCAATTAGAAGGCGATACGTACAGAGCTATCTTGCCCAAACAAATGACCACTTAAATGCATTGGCAAATTGCCATGACCCGTACCCGATCAAAATGTTGTACTATTATATTGTAAACAGCCTTAGATTAAGAGCAACCTTGTTAAATGAATAACATTACACAAACATCTATATTATGCCAAACCATATTGTTGTAAATACGACTACCATATTGTTGTACCATATATTCACTTTGTTGTATATATACCTTGTAAAGTACTTCATAACATGTAAATTATTTCATAGCTTATTGTTCCGACATATTTTTCCACTATACCTGCTTAATAGTTCTTTAAGTGAAACTCCTGCTACAAACGATACGTTTAAAGCAGTAAATGAAATAAATAAATAAGTCAAAAAACTCCGATATCCCACCTGAAAGAAAATGCAAACAATGTTGAAAAAGTAGACTTTTTAAAAATCGTTCAAATGCCCGTAGTTCTCTTGTTCGTTCACCGTCTTTCAACGGATGATCCCTTAACCGCTTTAACCGCTTCAAATTAAAAAATAACATTTTTGGAGTACACCATTTGGTCCGTCTCGTTCCATCGTTGAGAGACGGTGGAGTGGTCAACGGAGGAGTTAGGGTGTTATTGTAAAGTGAATGCACTGCTTAGATGAAGGGTAAGGGACTAGGGCGAGCGGGCGTTCTTGTTTTGTTTTCTAAAATATTCTGTAATAATTTTCAACTGTACAGTCGCTTTTTTGCCGGCCTCGATAGTCCAGCGGGTAGCGCGCTGGCTTCTCATACCAAAGGCCCCAGGTTCAATTCCTGGCTCGGGCTGGTAAAAAACTCGTCTACTTCTATCGCTATCCACATGAAGCAGATGAGAATTACAAGAATCGCACAAGTGCGCTCTTGGCAGGCAATGGCAAAACCTCCAAGTGTGAACAAAAAACTGCCAATCGCCGTTCGGATTCGGCGTTAAACTGTAGGTCCCCTCCCCCTCCCTTTCCCCTTCCCCTTGAAATGTGTGCTGTAACATATGTTGGAAAGACAGTGTTACATACGCATTTAAAAAAACGGGTGAAATATGAGATATTACTCTCATTTTCCTTCACCATCCCCCATGGGTATAGCAGGGGCGTAGCCAGATCATGGGGGGGTTTTAAAAAAAATTGTTGACCAATTTAATATTACATGCTTTTTAAAGTAAACTGAACTTTTCAAAGAGGGCTTTTTGTGGTGGTGCCACCCAGTGCATTGGAAATTTCATGAAATTTGGTTCACTGTAAGCGAAGTTATTGCGTCCGAAGTAAAAGTACGTTTTTGTCACTGGTACAAAAATTTTATACTAATTTGCAAAGAGCAAATATTAAGTTTTGCTTTAAAGTTGGTAAGACTTTAGCCGAAAAATTTAAATTGATGAACTAAGTTTATGGTGATGATCGTTTATCCCGTGGCAGACTTCATGAGTGGTACACGCGATTTAAAAACGATTGTCAGGGCATAAATAATGACCAACGTGTTAGCCAACTGAAATCCGCGATCACCGTAGATTCCATAAAAAAATCAGCCAAAATCTACTTGAAATTGGATTTAACCTTCGCTTTCCTTATACCCACCCGGGTGATCTTTTTAATATTCATGTTCAATATCTGCCAGAGTATTTATCTAATGTAGTTATGATTTCGACTTACTGAACAAATTCGAAAGTCGTTTTCAATAACATAAATAAATATTTTTTTGAAAATATTATTCATGTTTTGTTGTTATTTTGTATACCAAATACCCACACGGGTGATCCCAGGTGCTTCCGCCACCATTTTGAATAAAACTCACAATAAATCAAAAAATAAAAAAAATAAAAAAAAATAGATACTTCAGTATGTGTTCAATAAACCCTCTGGAAATAAATCTTTCAATATTTTCCTTAGTCGCAAAATGAATCGTTAAAGTTAAGCTGAGGCAGGGGCGTAGCCAAGGGGGGGGTTTAGGGTGTCAGAACCCCCCCATAGCCTATAATTTGTCAACATTTTCAATCACTATGCATCGTATGTACGTTCCCACATTAGCAAAAAGGTCTTTTCATCTTTAAATGTTTAAAAGAATATTAACAAAACCCTTTTTTTACCGAAACAAATTTTTTTTTTAATAGTCACGTTTAGGCTTAATGCAGCGATTTGCATGTTCTAAAAACATGTCTAAAGAGTAGTTTAGTTCGTCGACCGGAATATCCTTCAGGATGTCGGTACAAGCCTTTTGGATGGTTTCTACGTTCTCAAAACTTTTTTTTCATCGGCAAATGCATTCTTTGAAAAGGTGAAATTCGCACGGTGCCACATCTTGTGAAAGCAAAAAACCATCAAAACAAGTGTCAATAGATGGGATGGCATCCTTCGATAGCCAAATGTTCAGTTAAAATGCAATAAATTTATGCTATTGAGATGCTTAACCTTCGCCTTACTAAAGATGATCCCAGGCACTTCCGCCGCCATTTTGAGTAAAACTCACAATAAATATATAATAATTTATACATTTTTTCATACTTCAGTATTTCGAAAAAAGGCCTAACTTTAATAATTTATTTTGAGACTATGGAAAATATTAGAAAATTTCTTTATCGTGAGTTTTAATCAAAATGGTAGCGAAAGCGCCTGGAATCACCCAGGTACATTTGTATAAAAAATGACAAAATTCAAGTTTAAACATGAACAAAGTTTCCAAAAAAAAAATATTTTTTCATGTTATTGAAAATGAACTTCAAATTTGTGCAGATATTAAACATGAATATTAAAAAGATCATCCGGGTGGGTATAAGTAAAGCGAAGGTTAAATCCAATTTCAAGAATTTCAATGAAGATTTTTGCTTATCTTTTATGAATTACCGCCCAGTTTTGATCTACGGTGATCGCGAATTTCAGTTGGTCATTTATGTCCAAACAATCGTTTTAAAATCGCGTTTACCACTTATGAACCCCACCACGGTATAAACAATCATCACCATAAACTTGGTCCATCAATTTAAATGCTTCGGTTAAAGTTTAAACATTTTTAAAAGAAAAGTTAATATTGGATCTTTGTTCGATGCACATTTTTGTCCGATGACACAAACATACTTCCACTTCAGATGCAATAACTTCGCTTTCAGTCCACCAAATTTCATGAAATTTTTAATAAAAATCAGGAAAAAAATTTAGTTTTTAATGCATTAAGTCACATAAGCCACAACAAAATGCCCTATTTGGAATGTGCACTTTACTTTAAAAAACATGTAATACTAAACTGGCAAAAACATTTTTTTAAAACCCCCCCATGACCAAGTTCTGGCTACGCCCCTGGGCTGAGGTATGGAAAAAATTAATTATTATTTACTTATTTATTGTGAGTGAGTGAGTTTATGGGTATTGGTAAACGACGCATACAAAAGTCTTTGGTAAGGCGAAGGTTAAGCATTTCAATAACATAAAAGTATCACATTTTAACTGAATATTTGGCTATCGAAAGACGGCATCTCAACGATAGACACTTGTGACTGATTTTTTGACTAAAAGACAAATTTAACCATCACCCACTCCTCGTTTTAACCTGATGCGGCTTCTTGCGACTTTCACCTTAGAAAAAAAATGCATTTACCGATTAAACAAACGCGTTTTGATGACGTAGAAGCCATCCAAAAGGCTTGTACTGACATCCTGTAGGACATTCCAGCCGACGATCTAAAACACTCATTAGACATGCTTTTAGATCATGCAAATAGCTGTACTGAGCCTATTTAAAAAAACCATATCGGTATTACAAAAAATTGTTGATTATTCTTTTAAATGTTTAAAGGTAAAAATACCTTTTTGCTAATTTGGGAACGTATATACCATACATAGTGGTTGCAATTTTTAAATAATTATAGGCCATGGGGGGTTCGGACAAGCGAAACCCCTCCCTTGGCTAAGTCCCTGGGGTATAGTACAATGGTCCGAAATGGACTGAGTGCTTTGGAAGGCTTGTAGCCCTCCTGCCCACCATCACATCACACCACCATCGCATCACAGTCGCTTTTTTCACCTTACCGACGGTTCGCACAGCCAACGCCATTGCAAGCGACAGCCACAGCAGCAGCAATCATTTGCAGCCTGTGTAGTAACAAGTTGGAAGCGAGCGTAGAACAAAAGCACTACAGAAAAACTAAATGAACGCGCCAAAAAATTCATTTTGCTAGCGCTTTAATATCAACAACAACCAAAACTACAACGAGTACACTGCCAAATGAGTGCAGCGATGCTGCTGCTGCTGCTACTGCCACTGTCGTCGTCGCAGTCGCCGTCGCGCACAAATGCCAAACCAGTCGGAAAGTCGAAAAAGTATAATGGCGGCCACGTCGGCCAATCAGCTTCAGGCGGCTGACTCCGCCCACCGTGGCGCCAGGTTAGAGCAAGAGCGCAGCCAGCCAGAGCGTCCGACATATAGCGCGCCCTTGCGAGTAGGCGAGCCAACTATACGTTGCGCTCTAGCAAAAATGAGCCCACCCGCAGTGGAAAAGTAGCGCAGCGGAGCGCAACCTTTGACGTTTGACCACCAACGGAAGTCAGTAAAATTAGTTGCCTGACTTGTTGTCTTCGCGCGGCTTCGTCAACAGTCACAACAACTAAAACAGCGACATAACGTTTCCTCCACCATACCGCCGCTACACACCAACAGCATTGCATTTTCACATTTACAACAATTTTTGTATTTTGTTTGTTTGCGTTTGTTCTTTATGGTTGTAGCTGTTTTTTGTTATTCTTGTTTTTGTTGTCATCTTATATTTGTATTCAAAATAATTAGTACAACATGCCTTACAAGTGGGCGTGCATGCGTGTGCGAACCGGTAGCTTGCATCGGAATTCGTGGGTGGTGCCCTGGGTGGGGGAGGGGGAGAGGTCGAGAGTTGCGGATTTGTGTACTGCAATTTCTGCAATATTCTATTTAATGTATTTTTATATAAATATTTCAGAAGCAAGGCGGCGCTCAGGCGCCCCCATGCGCGAGCGCAATATTTGTTTTTATTTTTGTGGTAGTAATGTGTGCTTTCATTCCTGTCTCCTCCTCGGCAGTTACTTATGCATTCCCTCACTACCATCTACATTGTATTCCATCCTTTCTGTTGTTACTTAATATGCTCTCGACCCCTCACCCACAATACGCTCTACTTGTACACCCTCACCCATTTCAGTTGCTTCCCTGTCCACACACAGAACCGCAATGTTCTTTCCTCATTTTGCTCCATTATGGCCCATGTTTCGGTGACTTGGTGCCCCGGCAGGACGTGGGGAATTTCGGCTCTCAAAATGCGAGAAACGAAAATAAAAAAATTTAAATAATTAGAATACAGTCAAAAAATAAAATGAAACTTCCAACGAAACCAAATGATAAATTCATTAAATCTCTCATTCGAATTTTTCGCGTGTTGTTTTCATAACCTTAACCTTTTGCGCGGGTGCCCAAAAATCATAGCTGCGTCTCTGCGTTGGCTGCCACTTTTTTTACGCCACACAATTTTGTTGAGTGCTTTTCGCCGTTCGCTCCGCACGCAGGCGGCCGGGAGGCAGGATGTGGAGCTAAAGTGGGGAGTGGTCAGTGGCGCACACAGGATTTCATTTTGGGGGGCGGGGGTTTGCGTACAACTTTTGCGCCGAATGCCATTCGAAACCATATTTTGTACCAGCAATTTTTGTGTTTAGGGGTACTACCCCCCACCCCTCCTGTGTGCCCACTGGGAGTGGTGCCTAGCTTTTACAAAAGCGAAATAGTTTTCATTTACCTGAATTAACAAAAGGAAAAAAATTATTTTGCTTACGCTCTCACAACTTGTACAACACTGAGCCTAGGCGTATACGGAGACGCAGGCCGCGCAACACAGCACAAGGCAGCGCAGCGAAAATTAAAGTTTGTGAGGCAGAAAATATGTGAACTGCGTATACGAATCTCGTAAAACCAGCACACGTGTTCCGTATTCATTCCATAAACCCAGCAATATGAGTTATTTGTCTGAATTAGACTTTAAAATAGAACTTAAAATAGATAATATGGGTGTAATATCGGCTGTTCACGCACTTTTTCAATTAGTTCTTAAATTTTTGGAAGCTAACGTATCGGCTGCGCGTAGGAAACTGTATTTCAACTACAACGCGACGCAGTTCTCTCCGCCGTGTGCGGCGGAGAGAACTGCGTATACTCCGTATACGCCTAGGCTAAGCCGCGTGTCTGCATTTACTCATTAATGATATGTACAGTGTTGTGCATAACATTAGCAACTTTAATAGCCCAGACGAATTTTTCGGCTTTTTACATGTGTTTTCAACTTTCGTTGGAAATACAATACTTAGTTTTACTCAATGATGTATCGTGTTCAATAAAACAGAAACAAAAATAAATCAAAAAATATCGGGACTTTAGTAATGAGCATAATATATAAAATGGGCTTTTTCTCGCTGTGCATAACAAAAGCAACTTTTATTATCAAAGTGTATTACGCTGACTAACGGTAGATTACAGTTATATGTATTTTGTATTTTTTACTTAATTGGCACCGATGTCTATTATTTAGTGTCAGTTTCAAATAGAAGCTTGTGAGTGAAAATCAAGAAAATGATCAGTGCGCAATGGCCCGAAGTAAATATCCCGATAGCTTCAAACAAAAAATCGTCGACGAATACAAAAGTGGAGCGAGCGAAATTTTGTTGGCAAAGAAATATGGAATTAATAAATCCATAATATCACGCCTGATAAAAAGGTTTGAAACCAATAAAACTGTCAAAACAATTCACCGGGGCGGCCCAAAACGAAAAACATCAAAAAGAATGGACCGGCAAATTATATAAATAATTAAAAAAACTCCATCAATATCGTCGGAAGCTATAGTGAAGCAACTTAATTTAAACCTAAACTCAAGTACCATTCGCCGTCGCGCATTGGAAGCTGACTTAAGAAGTTACAGACCGGCGAAGAAACCATTACTGACAAAGAGGCACTTACAAAAAAGGTGTGTACTTTGGACATAATCGTTTTCAGCCCCTATCTTATTTTTTAAATTTATTTTAGATTACATTTCGCACGATCACACATAAATTGGACTGTGGAAAAGTAGAAAACAGTTCTTTTTAGTGACGAATCTAAGTTTAACCTCTTCGCAAGTGATGGTATGAGCAGAGTTCGTCGGCGAAAAGGCCTTAAGCCTCAAAACTGTCAGGCAACCGTAAAGCATGGAGGAGGTTCGGCAATGATATGGACTTGCTTTTCCGGTTTTGGTGTTGGTCCTGTTTATGAAATCAAAGGAATTATGGATAAAGTCCTTTACAAACATATTTTGGAATCAATCATGTTGCCCTTTGCTCAGCTGCAAATGCCACCTGGCTGGGTATTTCAACATGACAATGACCCTAAACACACCGCAAAAGTTGTCAAAATGTGGACTGAGTCACAGAGAATTCAGGTCTTGTATTGGCCGGCCCAGTCACCTGACCTGAACCCGATTGAAAATCTTTTCGGTATCCTTAAACGACGAGTGTGTGGGCAGCGATATTCAAACACAGAATCGCTGATGAGCGCTGGAAGAGCAGTGGCGAAACATTCCACAAAGTATTATCGACAATTTAATAGCTTCAATGCCACGCAGATGCGCTGCTGTTATTGAAAATAAAGGAAATTTTACAAAATATTAGCACAAAATGACAGAACCGACCTTTATTTTCACTTAAAGATTTTCAGTTGCTTTAGTTATGCTCAATGCAATTTTATACCTTTTTACTTTATTTTAAGAAAAGAATTGAAAAGTCTGAAGTAAAAACATTACTTGTGTTGTTTTTTACATATTTGCTTATTATTCAATATAAAAATATTACTTAATAAAACTATTAATAATAGGAGGATAAATTCTAGGCGATAATTGTCAATTGCTGTTTTGGTTGCTATTATTATGCACAACACTGTATATGCGTAGGTATAGAAATTTCTACATATAATATATATGTCTATTGTGAATATGTGCATACATACTGCTGATGTTACTTTAGTGTATTTGGAGTTTGATCCTTTTCAATAAAAAAATAATAATAATAACAACAATGCAGTCACAATAGCAGACGGCCAGCGAAATGAAGCCCGGAAAACGAGAAAGTCTTAAAGTGTATAGAAAAGACGTGGGGACCCGCTAAAGGAGCGCGTCGTCAATGGCGCAAAATGAAAATCGACTGAAATTAGTCACAATTTGTTTAATTGTGATTCACTATAATTGAGGAATTAATTTTTAGTTGATGCACACCGGGACACCCACTCCGCTTGGCCTGACTTCGGACTGCGCCCCGGCCACCCTCGAGCTGACAAGTTAATGCAAGCAAAGTGCACGTAATCTTCGTCGGAATGCCAAAATGCTAGAGTGCGGACAGACTGCGTAGAAATGTGATGCCATTACCACAATTACACATACTCATGCACACACACGCATACACACACACACACACACACACACACACATAGCCATGCATACATACATACAAACCCTGTACAGCTCCCACAAAGGTGGAAATTTGGTTTTCGTTATCATTCATAAAAAAATACATTTATTCAGTCTATACAGAAGTCTGGGCGGAACGATGCCGAGTTTTGGTTAGGGGGGTTGGAGGAAGGAGGGCAGTGGGTATGGACTAGGTAGAAACGAAATCGCTAGGACTGCGGCGAGAGAGAGTATAGTACAAAGCAGGGGCGTAGCCAAGGGGGGGTTTAGGGTGTCAGAACCTCCCCCCATAGCCTATAATTTGTCAACATTTTCAATCACTATGCATCGTATGTACGTTCCCACATTAGCAAAAAGATCTTTTCATCTTTAAATATTTAAAAGAATATTAACAAAACCCTTTTTTACCGAAACTAATTTGTTTTTTAATAGTCACGTTTAGGCTTAATGAAGCGATTTGCATGTTCTAAAAACATGTCTAAAGAGTAGTTTAGTTCGTCAACCGGAATGTCCTTCAGGATGTCGGTACAAGCCTTTTGGATGGTTTCTACGTTCTCAAAACGCTTTTTTTCATCGGCAAATGCATTCTTTGAAAAGGTGAAATTCGCACGGTTCCACATCATGTGAAAACAAAAAAACAGTGAAAACAAGTGTCAATAGATGGGATGGCATCCTTCGATAGCCAAATGTTCAGTTAAAATGCAATAAATTTATGCTATTGAGATGCTTAACCTTCGCCTTACTAAAGATGATCCCAGGCACTTCCGCCGCTATTTTGAGTAAAACTCACAATAAATATATAATAATTTATAAATTTTTTTCATACTTCAGTATTTAGTATCTTCTTCTGGCGATAGTTCGTATTTCGAAAAAAGGCCAAACTTTAATGATTTATTTTGAGACTATGGAAAATATTAGAAGATAGAAGATTTCTTTCCAGAGGGTTTATTGAACACATAATGAGGTACGCAAAAAAAATGTATCGTAAGTTTTAATCAAAATGGTAGCGAAAGCGCCTGGGATCACCCAGGTACATTTGTAAAAAAAATGACAAAATTTTTTATTTTTATTTATTTATTTATTTCAGTCTAACAACTTACAGACTAACAGAAGTAACAGATAGAAAGATAACAATTCAAATTACCTAAGAAACTTAGAATTAGACAAACTATTGCAAAAAACATTTTTAGATAGACCAAGATTAATATCCAAAGAATTTGAGAAATTCAAGTTTAAACATGAACTAAATTTCAAAAAAATATTTTTTCTTGTTATTGAAAATTACCTTAAAATTTGTGCAGATATTAAACATGAATATTAAAAAGATCACCCGGGTGGGTATAAGTAAAGCGAAAGTTAAATCCAATTTCAAGAATTTCAATGAAGATTTTGGCTAATCTTTTATGAATTACCGCCCAGTTTTGATCTACGGTGATCGCGGATTCAGTTGGCTAACACTTTGGTCATCATTTATGTTCTGACAATCGTTTTTAAATCGCTTTTACCACTTATGAACTCCACCACGGTATAAACAAAAATCACCATAAACTTGGTCCATCAATTTAAATGCTTCGGTTAAAGTTTAAACATTTTTAAAACAATAGTTAATATTGGATCTTTGTTCGGTGCACATTTTTGTACGATGACACAAACATACTTCCACTTCAGATGCAATAACTTCGCTTTCAGTCCACCAAATTTCATGAAATTTTTACTAAAAATCAGGAAAAAAATTAAGTTTTTATTACATTAAGTTACATAAGCCACAACAAAATGCCCTATTTGGAAAGTGCACTTTACTTTAAAAAACATGTAATACTAAACTGGCAAAACAAATTTTTAAAACCCCCCCCCATGCCCAAGTTCTGGCTACGCCCCTGGCACAAAGTATTGTTGAACAGAGATGAAGAAATAAATTTAAATAAAAAAAATTAAACAAATCAATAGAATTAAAGGAAGCTAAAAACATAACATACATATTTTATGTTTATTACATGGAAGACTGAATATAATGTACTTACTTACTTACTTAACTGGCCATAACAACCCGTTTCCGGGTTTCGGCCTGCCGCAAAAGCTCTCTCCATGCGCCATGCAACCGGTCCTTTCACCGGAGACATGGTGTCTCTCTTCGTCGTCGACCTTCAACTACCGCATCGAACACCCTTTTTGCCGGAGCTTCATCGTCCATACTGGAGGTTAGTTCGCTGCGCTACGTCCATGTTTTTATACAACTTATACAGCTTGTTGTTGGTTCGTATAGGAAAGTCGTCGCCATTACGAACAGGGCCGAAGATTTTGGGAAGTACCTTCCTCTCGAACACCCCAAGGGCCGCTGTGTCGTTACGCGACAAACCATGCTTCTGCGCCATAGAGGAGCACAGCCAGAATAAGCGTCCTATAGAGTGCAAGTTTTGTCGGTCGAGAGAGGTCTCTGCTCCTCAGTTGCCTACCGAGACCGTAGTAGCATTTATTGACAAGAGTAATCCTTCGCTTGATCTCCAGGCTGACATCATTGCCGCTGTTTATGGAGGTGCCAAGGTAGACGAATTCCTTAACAACTTCAAAAATATACCTGTCTGCCTCGATGTGACACCCTAGCCGCTGCGAGTCCCTACGTGTAGACAGCATATACTTCGTCTTGCCCTCATTTACCACCAGACCCATTTTGGCAGATTCTCTTTCGATTTCCGCAAAGGCAGCGGTGAATATAATCACAGAACAAACAGTATACAGAATGCGCATCTGGTGTAAAGAAAATTGTCTTTGCGGGTTCCAGCGGTAGGACCCGTTTGTGGATGCGGGGGGAAGCAGTAAAGGGGACGAGAACGCACAGACCGCGAGAGCGTAAACTAAGAACCTGTGAGAGCGGTGTATGAAACAGTGACGCACCACACACTGTGGTTGTTGTTGTTGGGCAACAAAGCGATGTGCCGCTTGCATGTTGGTGGTGGCTCGTGCTTGCTCTTTTACAAACAAGAACAAGAAGCGGACAGGTAAAGTTTGCATAGAAAAACTGATTGAGCGATCGCCAAGGCGCATAAATAAGGTGGTAGCACTACGGAAAAAACTGAAATTCAATGGATTTTATAAGTTCTTTTGGTCTGCTTGTAAAAAACAAGTTGTAAAAAGTAAAATGGCTACAATGAAAATAAATACATGTTTAAAAATATTGGAACAACCAATGCACATTAAGAAAGTGATAATAAGTGGAAAACTATTGTTACAATGTTGTGCCAATAATCAAAGAATCAGTTCTGTTGCTGCAACTACCTATTGAATTTGCCTTGGCGATCGGTTTGCTAAATCAACCACCATTTCAATGTGCACGAGTAAAGCCAAGCTGGCTTGCTGCGGAAAGCAACAACATTGCGTGTTGTTGTCGAAATGAGCATAAAGCACAAATCTATACGTGCGGTTCCCTTTACATTTTCCTTACTTTTGTTGCTTTCCGCCCGCGTCTGAAATGAAATCGCAAAATTATTTCAGATGCGCCTTCTGTATACTGTTTATTCTGTGATATAATGTACGTTTTGGGATAAGGAATATTTTGAATTCTTATTTAAATTCAAGAAAATCCTCGACATTTTGCCAACAAATCGAGGGTGACTTCGAGTATTGTGTTATAGCACAGAATAAACAGTATACAGAAGGCGCATCTGAAATAATTTTGCGATTTCATTTCAGACGCGGGCGGGAAGCAACAAAAGTGAGGAAAATGTAAAGGGAACCGCACGCATAGATTTGTGCTTTATTCTCATTTCGACAACAACACGCAATGTTGTTGCTTTCCGCAGCAAGCCAGCTTGGCTTTACTCGTGCAAGTTAAATTATTTGATTATTAAAAGTCTAAAAAATATATTTTATTGCAGACAGAGGTCTGCTTCCAAATTAAGACTAAGTACAAAATTGTTCTTAACCTAATTCGAAAACTACGAGTCCCGTGCACGATCAACGTGAGCGGGTGCATTTTGCTTGTTCTGCACTTCCCACGGGAACGGTAGTCGATGACCTTCGAGTCGTTGCAATTTTGGCGGGTTGACGACCGTGGCGTAAGGTGTCGTGTTAACTCCTCCTTCCTCAAGTGCGAACGTCCTCGTTTGCGTTGTTTCTATGGTGTCTGCGGAAGTGGGTAAATCGTAATTTGTTGTTTGGTCTTCATTTAATTTATTCTTCTTCTATAACTTGATTACGAGCAGCCCAATTATTACTGTTACCAATGTCAAGACGCTTGTGGTTGATGTTATTCCAACTTTGTTGATTTTGCTGATCAGCTCAATTTTCTTGGTATTCTGTACTTGTAAGTCTTTTATTCTTTCCAGCGATAGGATCTCTTCTATAGGTGTTTCCAAAGACAATTAAATTATAAGATGTCTTACGTTCATGCAAATCAGTGGCGCTTCAAAAATTTGCCGTGGCTTTTTCAATAAAGCCACGTGAGAGTGGTTTTTACAGCAGCGCCACATCCGGAGAACAACGATGAAGCCACGCAAGCAACTCTCTCTGCTTGCAGTCGGCAGAGATATGAAAATGCGTGTGATCTCCATGTGCTCTTGTGTTAATTTTTTTGGTGGTTGGTTGTTTTAATCAGTAGCGCACACGGGACGGGAACGTTTGGGGATTCAAACCCCCTCAAATACAAAAATTAGTAGTGAAATATCCCTCCAAAAAGAAGTCCTGCCTGCGCCACTGACTTCAACGCATGTAAAGTGAGCGCACACAATTTTGCTTTTGCTTGGCAGCGATCAAAGCTGTTGTGCTTTGTGTGAGCAAAACAAAGAGCGCTAATATTATTACGCTCTCACTGTACTGACGCTTGCTTGCTCTCGATAATGAAAATTTTGCAAATTCGAGCTCGCCCTATGCCATTCGGTTGTATGGCCATAAGACATCTTAAGCCCAAATTCCATAAAGAGCGTTTCAAGCGTAACGTCGTTTTTCGCGTTTCGAAAAAAAGTTGAATCAGTGTATTTGTATGAAGCAAACTCCATGACTTGACGTCGATACGCCCGAAACGCGTCAAAAGTTGAACTATTTTCAACTTTTCTCACGCGTTTCTCGCGTAACGACGTCAAACAGCTGAAAAAATTCCTAAAGATGACATAAATTATGTGGCATGAATGTGGATGCGGATGTGGATGGTAAAGTCGATAACAAACTTGTGTTATCGAAAAAGTCGAATGCATTTATTTTACACGAAAGCTATTAAATACAGTTAGGAAACATTTTAAATCCAATATTTTAACATAAAATGTGAAGAAATTCCTAAAAATTAACATAATTCTTTGACAGACGAAACTTAGTCTTCTCTGTATTGGAAATTCGATAGCTTATTCGTTCTATACCGCATTTTGCTCATTCCTGTGAAATAAATTGCTACAAATTGAATTCAACTGAATTTTTTTTTCATTTTTTGCAATGCTCGTGATGCATTTATTGTGTTTAAAATGAAATCAGTAAATTCTATAAAGTCTATAACGTCGTATAGCAATTTCATTTCGTTCTTTTTCACAATTTTCCTTTGGGTTGTTTCATGGATTAAGAAAGGATATAGTGGATGGTTTTGTGTAATTTCGTGCCTAATGGTTTGTTCGAGCTCTTGGTCAATTTGCCGTATTGTTCCGTGTCGATTACGTGTATAATTTTGAACGTCCCTTCTTGTATTATGGCTGTTTCTTCCATTAATATTACCAGTTGTGCGTTCGTATAGTCTAGAATCTGTGTGTCCGCGGTGCATAGTGCGACATGTATCCTGGAAATATGGTTTAATTTCTGATATTACTCTTATGAACTGTTCTGCCTGATTTGGTCTTTATTGTTGTTCTGTTATTTTCCGCAACTATTTCTTTTTTGTATCTCGGTGTTAATTTCGAACCTAATCTCTTGTTTATTTTTACAAAGATTTCTTGGCCTGGTGAGTAGTCTCTGTTTTCTTCTTTATTTTTGTTGTGATATTGAAGGTCATGGTCTTGTTTCTTTCTCAGTGAGTCTACAGTCTGCTGTCTAAGTAGCTCTAACTGTTCTGGGTCACTACTGACTCTGTTTCCGAAAAATGTTTCTCTGGGCGTTTTTATAATTGTTGAATGTATTGTTGAATTATATTCCTGTACTGTCTTGAATAGTAACTCTTCGAATGTTATATTTCTATTATCTGATTTTAAACATCGCATTATTTCCGAAAGTGTCGCGTGGAATTGTTCGACCTGTCCGTTAGTGACGCTAGTGTAAGGGGGAGTGGTGAATACGTCTATGTTCATTTGGTCATTCAGAAGAGAGGAAATTGAGGCTGAATTTAGGGATTTCTCATTATCGATTACTACGAGCTTCGGGATTCCGAATGCGATCATTAGTTCCCGAATCGGGTCTTTGATGTGTTCTATTGCTCTAGATGGTATTATTTTAACCTGCGCATATTTGGAAAATTTATCAATAGCTGTGAGGATTAGCCTCTTTTCTGTGGAATATATGTCTACATGATTACTACGAGCTTCGGGATTCCGAATGCGATCATTAGTTCCCGAATCGGGTCTTTGATGTGTTCTATTGCTCTAGATGGTATTATTTTAACCTGCGCATATTTGGAAAATTTATCAATAGCTGTGAGGATTAGCCTCTTTTCTGTGGAATATATGTCTACATGAACAATTTCTCCTGGAGTCTGTGGAATGGGGGTCTCTTGAATCTGCGGTTTTGGTGGGTGTCTGTCATATTTATGTTCACGACATGTGGCACATTGTTTAACCGCTCTTTAATGATGATCTGCTCCTGTTGTTTCCGATGCGATGTCCTGAAGTAGAGTTTGTGTTTAACGAATTTTGACATTTGAGAAATGAAGTGGATATATTTCCTGAATTTTACCCATTAAGCTTTTCGTTGTGTACAGTCCGTTTAGCAGTGCTGGATCTACATGTCGGTTGAATATCTCTATAATGTCTTGTGTCGAGTAGGTTCTTCTTGTAATTGTGTGTCTGTGGCAGCTGGGAAATGGTATTTGAATGATGTAATTGTCCTCGTTGCCAAATAATAGAAATAGTTGATTTTTGAAAGCATTTATTGGAGCTTCAGTGGCTGGAATAAGGTGTTGTGCAGAACTTTCGTCGCTATGGTCTGTGGTTGTGAGAACGTTAATATCAGTCTGTGGGGGTCTGGATAGTGCGTCGGCGACTACGTTTGTTTTTCCTGGTTTGTACCTTAGCTCATAATTGTATTCTTCCAATATACATTTCCATCTTTTCATCTTCCCGTTGTGGTTTTTATTGCTTAGTGCGAAAGTCAGGGGTTGGTGATCTGTGAAAATTATTACCTTGGCCGAGCCGTATAGATAATTTCTGAGTGCGTTCAATGCCCAAATTATCGCGAACATTTCCTTCTCATTGGCAGCGTAGCTCTCTTCTGCTTTGCTAAGTGATCTAGAGATGAAGGTGATGGGTTTTCCTGCTTGTTCCAAGACTGCTCCTAAGGCGTAATTCGACGCATCTGTGGTAAGGTGGAAATCTTTTTTGAAGTCGGGGTATGCTAAGATAACTTCTTTTGATACTAACGAGTTTTTAATCTTACTAAAGGCTTCCAAAGCGTTATTATCGAATGCCACTGGCTTTTTACTTGAGGCGTTCTTGGACACTCGTCCATCTTCCTCTCTCAAAAGCGAGGTCAGAGGTTTCGCTAATTTAGCGTAAGGCGTAGAGGCGTCAAGTTTTTTGGGAACGACCCAAACGGGTGAATTGTATGATGATCTAGATGGCCGGATGATTCCATCTTTCAGTAGATTCTCTATTTCTTTGGTGACAAAGTCTCTCATGGCTAATGGATAGGGGTAATATTTAGTGTATACGGGGGTATCGGAGGATGTTCTGATTTCACCGACTACGTTAGTGGTGTACGTGAGCTTTTCATTTGGTTCCGAAAAGAGTTGTGGGTTTTTTTTTGTAAGCTGGTTTATGTGCTGTCTCTGTGTTGGTGTCATGTGTTCGGTCCTAACGTCAATTTTATTGACTGTGGGTGAAAGTTCTTGTTTGATTTTAACTTTTAGTTTGTTGCCTATTAGAAGGGTGTCGTCGTGGATGTTTATTATGGCAGACAGTTGTTTAAGACTGTCATTACTAAGTATACCGTGGAATGATTTCAAAGTGGGTAGAAGGAAAAATTTCAGATTTGTTTCTCTTTGGCCGAAGAGGTTGACTAATGTATGGTGGGTGATTTCCACTTGTCCGGCTATGGAGTTCGCGAAAAAGGGTTGTTCATTGGGGAGTGGTTTAGAGACGAGATGTGGTTGGGTATAGTTTTTACTGGATCCGGTGTCCAACAGTATTTTTAGTATGTTTCCGTTCTTCGTCTTGCACTCAATGTATGGCAGCGAAGAACAGGTCATTCTAAAAAATGAATATCGGTGTAGTCGGCTGCGTTTTGCTCATATTCTTGGGATAGATGGTCGTTTTGTTCATAATCCATTGCTGCTTCGTACTCTTGTACGGTTGGGGCCCATTCTTGTTGGCAATCCTGTTGCTGCTCCTGTTGGGGTTCTGATTCCTGTACATCAGTGTGGATATGGAAATTTCTTTGGAATTTATTGGGAATCTATTCAGAAAAGTTCGAAGGCCTCTTTCCTGTTGTCCTGTTCGGTTCGGGTCTGTTCATGAAGTTGATATTTTTGGAATGGATGGATCTGTCGACCTCCATCGGTTCAGGTTTTGGTAAAGGTTTTGGGGCATATGGCCGAGGGGTGCAAAATAATTTTGTTGTTGAGGGAAAGGTTGGAAAGGTCGCGTGTTCCAACCAGGTTGGGCGAATGGGATCCTTTGTTGCTGTTGGAAAGTGTTTCTTGGTGGTATTTGGGGATAACGGGGTGGCTGAGCGAAATATGGCCTCTGATAGTTAAGAGGCTTAGGGGGAACAGGAGGTGGTTGCCTGTTGGATCTGTTGTGTGGAGAAAAATTGGTTTGGTTTTCTAGGATTTCGCACAGATGGAGCGCATGTGGGAGGTCTTTCGGCTCCCTGACTCCTAAAAGCCTTGGCAGATCGCCGTTGAGACCATTTATGAATGCGTCTCTGGCTTTTTCCCGGTACATCTGGGTGAGAACCCTGATGGCATCCGAGCTTTCCTCCATGCATGAGATTTTGTTTAGTATCAACGAAAGATGAAAATAGACTTTCTGGTAGAAGTCGCGTATTGGTAAACGTCCTTGTGTCAAACTACAAAGTTGGTATTCGAGGGTCTTTAAGTCTCGTTTGTCGGCGTAGTGCCATGTCAAGCAGGAGCGGATTGCTACCCAATTTAACGGAATGCTGTACGATTCCAAGACTTCATCTGCGTGCCCCACTATTTTATTCCGTATGGCCATGAGAATCCCGAAATATTTAGGGGTCCCTTGGAATTGTCCATAATAAGCTAACAATCTTGTTGCGAACTAATGTGGAACGACCCTTTCTTTTATAGTTAATGCAACTCTGCTTCTATTGTATAACTGTTTATATTCCTTATTCAAAATTGGCGTTGTTTAAAATGTCCTCTTCCTGTTTTTGACTTTCTCAATAAAGCACGCGCCGTATTGTTCATCTTAAATAAATCGTGTTTAATTTAACAAATCAACAGGTTATGGGCCTACATGACCACGCGAACTACACGTATACTAGTGAACAAGAGAAACGGCATCAAAATTTAAGGATTGAGCATAAATCGGCATACATTTAATAAATAAAATAAATTACACAATTCGCACAATGGCGTTGAACAATACGGGTTCGCGTTTGAACGTTTAAAAGGGCGTGAAAATTTTGACGTTTGGAAACGCCACGCGAAATCGTATTTGGTAATTAAAGGGTGCTGGAAAGTAGTCGAAAAAGGGCTACTGGGCAATCCCTCCGAGGCAGACGTACAAGCGGACGGGCGTGCTCTCGCGGATATTACGCTAATGGTTGAACCGATCAACTTCGCGCACATAGCCAAGGCCACGACCGAAAAGGATGCGTGGGATGCGCTGGTTTTGGCATACGAAGACTCGGGTCTAAGGCGTAAAGTGGAATTGTTAAAAGAACTTGTGCAGTGTGCAATTATGACACTTAAACTGTTTTGTTCTTATTTTTTGAATAAAGCGCGTTTCCATAGTCTTTATTATCGAATTTTGCATCTTGCAACAATAGAGTTTTTACACTGTCAATTGTTAGTGTTTTTTTTGAATTTTCGATTGCCATTACCAGCGCTCGAAATTCATCAGGCAAACCTGCCAGCATCAATGATGCAGTGACTTCCTCGTCAATATTTAAACCAGCGTTCTTCACTTTTATTGACGCCTTCCTCCTTAACGCTCTTTTCGATAAAAACAACATCGCGACTTATTATTATTTTGCAAGTTGTCGGCTCATACAACCGGTATGCCTTTGAAGCGTTACAGTATCCCACACACTCGACCGATTTTGCATCTAATTTCTTACGTTTTTCTTTTGGCACATGCACCATGGCTTGACATCCAAATACACGCATGTGCTTCAAACTTTGTTTTTTTATTTGTCCAAATTTCTTCAGGACATCTAGACTCGGCTCTACACGGAACACGGTTTAGTATATAAGCGGCGGTCAGTGACGCTTCAGCCCAAAATTTTTTGCTCAAGCCCGAATCTATTAACATACACTAGTCAGAATAAGTTTGCGTACAGGCAAGTCTAAATTATGTTATGATTGATTTTGACCTCAAAAATGGGATCTCTGTTTATAGAAAGTTATCCACATTATTCATATGTGCCTTAACTGCACTTTTTGTTCTATTTCAGATGCATTAAAATAATAATTTTCCATGTATTCGTATTTATTGACAATATACTCACAAAACGGTGCAGAATAAGTTTGCGTACAAAACTAATAACGGGAATTTCCGGTTATGCTTTTTATTTTTTTTTTGAAAATTTGTATTCCATTGAACAGTAACCGGACTTGTAAATTATTTTGAACCGTATATGTGCTTGAAATTTTATAGAAAGCAATAGAATCCAAGAGAAAAAAATTAAAAATGGATAAAAGGATAATCTTGCTAAAACTTTCCAAAATTGACAAAAAATGTCATGAAATTAGGGAAACTTTTGGGAGAGCACATTCGTCATTTCAAAAAGCCATCTTTAATCTCGAAAAAAAACAGAAAATCTTGCTTCGTTACTACGATCTGGCCATTTTCTTAAGCTACCCTAGCAAGAGGATTAGATTGTTTGCGATCAGTGCATCATAATCTAAGGCTAGTTGCATCCAATACCTTCAGAAATGTACAGAAATATTTTATAAAACCCAGTAGCACTGACTTTATAAGAAAAATCCTGAAAAAAACATATTTCCCCTACATAACAGCATGTAAGAAGCCCATATTTAGCTTACTTACAAGGAACACAGAATTGCTTTCGTAAAAGAGTCCATCAAAGAGTCTAAAAACCCGGATTTCCGGGACGATGTGTTGTTATATATAGAAAGTGAGACGGTTCATTATTATCTGATAATGGTTTGGCATTAAAAGGCATCAACTAATTTGAAGAGGATCCTGTTAATAACAAAATCTGAAATTAACAGTGAAGCATAGCATATGTGGGGATATGGTATGGGGCTGCATGTCAGGAAAAGGAGTGAGCAGGCTGTTTCTTTATTCAGAAATGCTTCCGAGGGGTTATTTACATATTGTAAAAGCTTATGCAAGCTAAGGTTTCAAAACTTTGGATCAGATTCCAGCAATTCTTTTTAACTTTACGATGACCTTACGGCGCAATGCATACGATGTGAAGCTATGTTTTCTATTAACTGGCTCAACAAAGTTGAAAAAGTTCCTCTCTAGTCACCTAACGTGCATCTAATTGAGTATATAAGGGGTTTTTTGAACCCTGAGCACAACAACACTCCATCTTCAAAGATATAGTAAACCAGTAAAACAATTCAAGGATATAACAAAATAACCGCTGAAAAAGCACCGAATTTAATAAAATTCACGCCGAAACTTCTGCAGGGAGTTCAAACAAGAAAAGCATATTCACAAAGTTATTAATTTTTGGACAAAACTTAGTTTCAATTAAATTTTAACTACATAACATTATCTTGTACACAAACTTTTTCTGAGGAGAATTCATAACATATTTTGTTTTTGGCCTTTCTTTTACAGTTTGGTCAAGTTTATTTATTTTTACTAAGTTTATGGAAGAAATAAAAAATATTTTGTTTTTGAAAAATTACTTTGAGTGATTTATTTTTCATATGAAAAAACTACGTACCCCTTGTACGCAAACTTATTCTGACTAGTGTACACCGCACTCTTTCTACGATCGTTCGATTTAAACGTTCACCCACACCATTTTGCTCAGGTGTGTATGGTGAGGTCGTTTGATGCACAATGCCACACTTCGTTAAAAATTGTTTGAATTTATCGTTTGTGTATTCGGTGCCATTATCGATACGAAAAATTTTTATTTTCCGTGAGCATTGGTTTTCGGCAACAAATCTCTCTACACTTTTTTCCATGAACTGAATTCTTTGGGGTTTCCTGAAAATTCCCTAATTGTTCCAGCTATTTCTGGGATTCGATCCGAGTCTGAGTCTCTTTGGGCGGTCATTGGTTCGTCTGTGAGGTCAAGGAATTCGTGGTTGGGGTTTATGATGTTGTTAACTAATTTGTGTCCTACCTCATTAAAAATCGTTTGCACTGTTTCGCGAATCATTTCGTTTAATTGTGACATGTTCGCGGTTCGGGAAGTAGAGGGAATGGGATCGTTTGTGCCTTGTGGCGGCGGAATATTTGGCGGGGGTACAAGTAGGTTTGGGGTTTGCGGGGGAGGGGCGTTTAAAACGGGCGGTCTGATTACGTTGTTGTTAGGCATTTCGCTTACTGGGTTCTTACGGTATATTCTAGGTGTGACTTATATTTCTATATTATAAATTTGATTAGTTTAGTTAATTCCTTCTTTCCTTAATATTTCACTTGCACTTAATTAGATTCTTCCAAATCCGTTTGTATTATTATAGTTTACTATTGTTTTATAAACTGGAGGGTCCCGTAGGAATCGCACTTTCTATGAATTTGTTATCAGGTGTTTTGATTAAAAATGTTCTATTTATTTTGTTTTTAGTTGCTTATATACTGGAGGGTCCCGTAGGAATCGCAGTTTGAATTATTTTTGTTATCAGTATTTTTGTGTTTATCACTGGATTTGCTTTTTTTTCTTGATGCTTACAAATTAGGATTAGCGGTGTTAATTGTTCAATTTATTTTTCCTTAATTCTACACTTACAGTATTACTAAGGTTAGCATGATTATGATTTAAGCTGCGGTGGCGGGGGGGAATTGTCCGTTTTGTTCGTGAACGATCCTTCGATGTCCTACGATGACTCCGGTTCCTCTTTTCCGCACGGGTTGTTCGTCTATCGACTCCAACGCAGTCCGCAACTCAAGGTTACCCAGCGACTGTCTGTCTTTTCAAAGTCCAAAAGCTTTTCCGCGCACTGCACTTAAGCGTTGTGACACACGCGTAGCAAAAGTATTATTGCTATTCACTTTACGGCACTTCTACTGGGTCCCTGCTCGGGCGCCAGTTAAATTATTTGATTATTAAAAGTCTAAAAAAATATATTTTATTGCAGACAGAGGTCTGCTTTTATTGACTTCCAAATTAAGTAATTTAATAATTGACTGGCACGACAGCCCGCTTACGCGAGACTAAAGCCTAGCTTCCCGCAACCACCCGTGTTGTGCGTGTGAATTTGTACGCGGGTGGAAGGGACCTACAGTTTTATGCCGGTTCCGAACGGCCGGTTGGGAGCTTTTTCATAAGCAATTTTTACTCTTAGAGGTTTGCCATTTCCAGCTAAGAGGACAGCCACCGAAAGAGAAAACGAGTTTTCCCGTTATTTTTTAGGTGTTATTACAGGCAGTATTCCAGTATTCCAAATTAAGACTAAGTACAAAATTGTTCTTAACCTAATTCGTAAACTACGAGTCCCGTGCACGATCAACGTGAGCGGCTGCATTTTGCTTGTTCTACACTTCCCACGGGAACGGTAGTCGATGACCTTCGAGTCGTTGCAATTTTGGCGGGTTGACGACCGTGGCGTTAGGTGTCGTGTTAACTTGCTCATTGAAATGGTGGTTGATTTGGCAAACCGATCGCCAAGGCAAATTCAATAGGTAGTTGCAGCAACAGAACTGATTCTTTGATTATTGGCACAACATTGTAACAATAGTTTTCGAATTATTATCACTTTCTTAATGCGCATTGGTTGTTCCAATATTTGTACACATATATTTATTTTCATTTTAGCCATTTTTACATTTTACAACTTCTTTTTTATAAGCAAAGTTTACATGTCCACTTCTTGTTCTTGTTTGTAAAAAAGCAAGCGGAGAGCAAGCACGAGCCACCACCAACATGCAAGCGGCACATCGCTTTGTTGCCCAACAACAACAACCACAGTGTGTGGTGCGTCACTGTTTCATACACCGCTCTCACAGGTTCTTAGTTTACGCTCTCGCGGTCTGTGCGTTCTCGTCCCCTTTACTGCTTCCCCCCGCATCCACAAACGGGTCCTACCGCTGGAACCCGCAAAGACAATTTTCTTTACACCAGATGCGCATTCTGTATACTATGGGTATTCATTTAAAGGTGTAAAAGCCTCGCAAACCTCGTAAACCGTATAAGTTTACCATTGCGTAAATGAGTTGTCAAAATTTGTATGAAAATTTATATACGCGCATCGGATAAGTTTGCGCAGCAATTTCGTTGTGCAAACAATGTGCGCAAGTTTGCGAGGTTGTGAATGCAACCCTGCCAAATGGTCAGCTGATTTATTTTATTGTTCAATGTGAAAAAGGAAATTGCTTGCACGAACGCAGGCCATTGAACACTTCATCATATTTTATTAGATTAACGATAACATCAAACGTTGTTCGGCTGACTCGCACAATTTGTCTAAACCTGTTTTCATCCAAATGCGGCAAAACGTTTCTTAAAAAGTCTTGCGATTTTGTGGGGCTTTCTTCCCAAAATTTAAGAAATTTCACTTTTTCGCTAACTCTCGGCATTTTAATTTTATGATTTTGACAACTAAACAGCTGATCGATAAAGAGCATTTACACAAAACATTTATATGTGCGTTCGTATAACACAGTGCGTAAATGTATAAATATATGCGGTAGGTAAACTTATCTGCTTAAATGAATACCCTTACTGTTTGTTCTGTGGTTATAGTAATATGGTATAGCAGTGTTTTCAAAAACGACAAACATTCAAACAACAAAATCATAAATAAAGAATTCTGCGCAAAAATGCTTTTTGTGAGCAATCCTTTTGGTCAATTGAAGAATAACCATGTTGGCATGTGATAGAATTTCTTTGGAGGTCACGGGAAACTTAATTCATGAGTTGTATTAAAATCAGTAGCTGAATGTAACAAAAGCACATAGAAATAATTACAAAATCCAGGTCCAGTAGTACACATGCCGAAAATGGATAAATTCACAAATGCAGCACTCAGAACATATGTAATGAAACGTAAAGTGTGAGAAATAATAACACAGGATAACTTTGGCTTCAAAAACAATTGTTGTCCCCACACTCATACAATATGTATGTAGTACTTGTATATTGAGGGTAAAATCCCCAACAGCACAGTACAACTATATTGTAATTACTGTAATTACTTTAAAATTTTTAAATCTATTCTTTGCAGCTGTCAGCCGTTACATACATCTTAAAGTTCCGTGGATGAAATAAAGCAACAAAGATTGGAAAAATTTAAGTGCAGCTTTGTTGTACGATATTACAAAAAATTGCTTTATTGAATAATTTTACATTTGTATTTTTTAAGAATGCCTATTCAAAAAATGTCAAACAAGCAAAGGAGCGTTATTTAAAATCAAACAAAACTTATTTAATGTATTTATGAGTAAGAGTACATAACTCTTATTTACTTAATATTAAAGAATATTCAAAAAAATTAAAAAAAAACGAACAACATTGGTTTGGGTGTACATGCTTTTGGTATATGGTAGATATCCATGATACAATAAACAAAGTAAACTAAGTACGGAAAGCTTTCTCCAAAATTCTTTGTTTAGGTACGCCAATTTGAATGGCAGCAAGAATTTTCGTCTCCCAAAGAGCATGGTTGCATTGCAACTAGGAGTTCGTGGTATTGTTTTACAGCCTCTTCACTAGCATTCAAAATAGAATAGGAAGAAAAAAAATATTGTGAGCAATGTTCTATTTAAAATATAAATTTCAAATATAAAACATAAAAACAGTCCTATGCAAATGTTTGGGGCCCTGACGCAATACAATATCCTCGTCATTATTGATTACGTCTGCAAATAATTAATAAATAAATAACTTAATAAGAAATTTAATAAAAAAATTAATAAATAGCTTTCAACTGCTGCTTCAATTCGTTGCTTCACACAACCACGCAAAATTCGAACTGAAATCATTCAAGGGGGGAGATACGTTTAGAACCTTAAAAAATCGAAATTTTTTTTATTGCTGCAATCGAAAGATAAACTATTTAAAAATATAGTCCCGAAGTTCTATTGGCCTACTGTTAATATTTTGGGAGATAATAGCCCAAGACCCGCGCGGCGGCTATACAGGCAGCTGCGCGCACATAAACTTTGAACCTCTTTTTCTCAAAACTATGTTTTCAGATCCGGCCGTCAAGATTGCGAGCGAGCTATTCAACCGATTTAGTCGGATTAAACAGCATATTATAGATAATTTTATATTCAAGTGCGTGGCAGCGCAATTTTTTTAACAAAAAGCGTTTTCACAGTTATTTACTCATTTTTTATGTCAAAAACACGGGTAAAAAATTGCACTTTTTCACTAAAAGCATGACTATACCTCCAATTTTTCAAAATTACAGTAAATCTCTTCGCTATGCACTTGATAAAAGCTTTCTGATTCATACGATATTTTCATTTCTTGTTTCAGATCAAAACTCTACCTAGGAAGTTGACGGCCGCAAAGTTTGTCACCGCCAACACTACTCAGGAGATCGGCCATAACTCCGCCATTTTGTGTTTTTTTTTTGTAAAAAATTTTTTTCTCCCAGTTTTATTATGCCTTTATATATATCCGAAACAAACCTGACTCTATGTGTTTTTATTCTCCCAGCATAAAATCAGAAAAAACTACCTTTTTTGACGCTTCTAAAGGTATCGCCCCCCTCAAGGCAAAACGTGCAAATTATCTTTGATTTCTGAATGAAAACTTGTTGGTTGCAGCAAATGTAGAAGTACTACATACACTAGTCAGAATAAGTTTGCGTAAAAGGGGTACATAGTTTTTTCATATGAAAAATAAATCACTTAAAGTAATTTTTCAAAAACAAAATATTTTTTATTTTTTCCATAAACTTAGTTCTTTTATTCTATTAAGATAATAATAACAAAAACTTGACCAAATTGTAAAAGAAGGGCCAAAAACAAAATGTGTTATGAATTCACCTCAGAAAAAGTTTGCGTACAAGATAAGGTTATGTAGCAAAAATGTAATTTAAACTAAGTTTTTTCAAAAATTAATAACTTTTTGGATATGCTTCTCTTATTGAAACTCCCTGCAGAAGTTTCGGCATAAATTTTATTAAATTACTAGCTGACCCGGCGAACTTCGTCCCGCACGACATTTTTTGTTTTCTTATAATGAAATACGCGAGATGGCGAATCTATGGCGATGCAAATTGACGAAGAAAACCAACTAAAGGAAGAGGAGGGAGCTACCGATTAACGCAATCGAGGCCCTCAAATAAGCAATGTTACTGCTAAGTTTCAGTAAATAAATGGATTGCTCTTGAACCAGATTTAAATTATATTGGCAGGACCACGCCCTCTTATTCAATACCCGCACATTGCTCTCTGTCGAAGGAGAAAATGGTAGTTTCGTACTAAGTGTCATTGCTGAGCCTAGGCGTATACGGAGACGCAGGCCGCACACGCAGCACAACTCAACGCAGTTTAGTTTTTTGTAAATAACGCAGTACCGTACGATATACTGCGTATACTCGTATAACGGCGTATACAGCGACATAGCCGCGTGCGGCGGAGAGACGTGCCTGCGCACAACTGCGTCGCGTTGTAGTTGAAATACAGTTTCCTACGCGCAGCCGACAAGTTAGCTTGCAAAAATTTAAGAACTAATTGAAAAAGTGCGTGAACAGCCGATATTACACCCTTATTATATTGTATAGGTTCTATTTCAAAGTCTAATTCAGGCAAATAACTCGTATTGCTGGGTTTATGGAATGAATACGGAACACGTGTGCTGGTTTTACGAGATTCGTATACGCAGTTCACATATTTTCTGCCTCACAAACTTTAATTTTCGCTGCGCTGCCTTGTGCTGTGTTGCGCGGCCTGCGTCTCCGTATACGCCTAGGCTCAGCCACTTATAGTTCAGCGAAATATTTGGGTCACAACAAATGCGAAACGCCCCTTGTCCAACGCTTATAAAATCTTACCAGTAGAATGACTCATCTATGGAACGACGGAGTACTAAATTTCAGTGTTGTACAATTTACAATTTCGAAGATGTTCTATATTAGGCTTGTATGGGCGGTGCCACGCCCTCTTGTTCAATACCCGCACCATCCCCTCTGTCGAAAGATTTGAATACTTAAATGGTAGGTTCGTACTTTACTTTAATTTCATTGCTGTGCGACCTATAGTTCAGCGGAATATTTGGGTAACAAAAAATGTGCCACGCCCCTTGTCCAACGCCCACCAAATCCTACCAGTAGAATGACTCATCTATGGAACGACGGAGTACTAAATTTCAGTGTTGTACAACTTACAATTTCGAAGATATTCTCTATTAAAAATTTGGCTTGTATGGGCAGTGCCACGCCCCCTTGTTCAATACCCGCCTCATTCCGTCTGTCGAAAGATATGAATAAATGGTAGGTTCGTACTTAATTGCATTGCTGTGCGACTTATAGTTCAGCGAAATAATTGGGTCACAAAAAATGTGCCACGCCCCTTGTCCAACGCCCATAAAATCTTACCAGTAGAATGACTCATCTATGTGTCGACGCTATATCAAATTTCAATGCTGTGCGCCTTACAATTTCAAAGATATTCCATTATTAAGATTTGACTTGTATGGGTGGTGCCACACCCCCTCGTCCAATACCCGCCCCCATTCCCACTGTCGCAGGACATGACTAAATAGTAAGTTCGTAGTGAATTTAATTGATGTGTGACTTATGGTTCCAAAGTTATTATCTGAAAATGTGCAAAATTCACGGTCAAAAATGGCATGGATTTTCCGACTTTTCCAATAGATTTTCCGGAATTTTCTTTTCGCACGAACCTGAACTGACTTAATACGAATCGAACAAAACAAACCCCATGAAAATCGGCCGTTCCGTTTGAGCGTGATGCGGTCACACACATACTGCCACTCTCTTTTACATATAAAGACTAGCTGACCCGGCGAACTTCGTCCCGCAGGACATTTTTTGTTTTCTTATAGAGCGACTTATAGTTCTTACCAGTAAAAAATGACTCATCTATGGAACGACTTAGTACTAAATTTCAGTGTTGTACAACTTACAATTTCGAAGATATTCTATATTAGGATTTGACTTGTATGGGCGGTGCCACGCCCCCTTGTTCAATACCCGCACCATCCCCTCTGTCGAAAGATTTGAATAAATGGTAGGTTCGTACTTAATTTCATTGCTGTGCGACCTATAGTTCAGCGGAATATTTGGGTCACAAAAAATGTGCCACGCCCCTTGTCCAACGCCCATAAAATCCTACCAGTAGAATGACTCGTCTATGGGACGACGGGGTACTCAATTTCAGTGTTGTACGACTTACAATTTCAAAGATATTCTCTATTAAAAATTTGGCTTGTATGGGCGGTGCCACGCCTCCTTGTTCAATACCGTCATCATTCCCTCTGCCGAATGATATGAATAAATGGTAGATTCGTACTTAGTTTCATTGCTGTGCGACTTAAAGTTCAGCAAAATATTTGGGTCACAAAAAATGTGCCACGCCCCTTGTCCAACGCCCATCAAATCCTACCAGTAAAATGACTCATCTATGGGACGACAGTATACTAAATTTCAATGCTGTGCACCCTACAATTTTGAAGATATTCTATATTAAAGATTTGGCTTGTATGGGTGGTGCCACACCCCCCTGTCCAATACCCGCCTCATTCCGGCTGTCGAAAGATATGAATAAATGGTAGGTTCGTACTTAGTTTCATTGCTGTGCGATTTATAGTTCAGTGGAATAATTGGGTCACAAAAAATGTGCCACGGCCCTTGTCCACCGCCCATTAAATCTGACCAGTAGAATGACTCATCTATGGGACGACGCTATACCAAATTTCAATGCTGTGCGCCTTACAATTTCGAAGATATTCTATATTAAAGATTTGGCTTGTATGGGCGGTGCCACGCCCCCTTGTTCAATACCCGCACCATTCCCTTTGTCGAAAGATATGAATAAATGGTAGGTTCGTACTTAATTTCATTGCTGTGCGACCTATAGTTCAGCGGAATATTTGGGTCACAAAAAATGTGCCACGACCCTTGTCCAACGCCCACCAAATCTTACCAGTAGAATGACTCATCTATGGGTGGACGCTATATCAAATTTCAATGCTGTGCGCCTTACAATTTCAAAGATATTCCATTATTAAGATTTGGCTTGTATGGGTGGTGCCACACCCCCTCGTCCAATACCCGCCCCATTCCCTCTGTCGCAGGAAATGACTAAATAGTAAGTTCGTAGTGAATTTAATTGATGTGTGACTTATGGTTCCAAAGTTATTATCTGAAAATGTGCAAAATTCACGGTCAAATATGGCATGGATTTTCCGACTTTTCCAACAGATTTTCCGGAATTTTCTTTTCGCACGAACCTGAACTGACTTAATACGAATCGAACAAAACAAACCCCATGAAAATCGGCCGTTCCGTTTGAGCGTGATGCGGTCACACACATACTGCCACTCTCTTTTATGTATATAGAAGAAAGATGTGTTTTTTAGCTGTTCTTTTGATATATCCTTGAATTGTTATATTTGTTTACTATATCTTTGAAGATGGAGTGCTGTTGGGCTCAGGGTTCAAGTAAATCTTTATATAGGGTGTGTTTTTTAGAGGTATAGAACTTCGAATTGAAATAAAACACAAGAAAATCGTTTTAATGTCCATCAATTTGGCTTTATTGGAAGGATAATTTTATGCCATTAATGTTTAAATATGATTTCGGGCATGTGGCCGCCGCGGCTGGCTCGAATAAAGCCAATTCTACAGGTCCAATTTTCAACCACTTTTTCGAGCATTTGGGGCCGTATGTCGGCAATAACGCCACGAATGTTGGCTTCCAAGTCCCCTAACGTTTCTGGTTTGTTGGCGTAGACGAGCGACTTCACATATCCCCAAAGAAAATAATCCAATGGTGTCAAATCACACGATCTTGGTGGCCAATTGACAGGTCCATTCCGCGAAATTATGCGCTCATCGAATGTTTCCTTCAATAAATCGATTGTGACGTGCGCTGTGTGGCATGTAGCGCCGTCTTGTTGGAACCACAACTCATCCACATTCATGTTGCGCAAAATCTTCCATAAAGTTGATGGACAAAGCTCCAATTGCTGTGCACGGTGGCGAATCGATTCATTCGGGTCCTCTTCAACATTTTGCTCTACAGCGGCAATTGTTTCTTCGGTGCGCACTGTTCGACGTCTCTGCGGATGCGTATTATCACATAGAGTAAACGTAGTGCGAAAACGACCCATGGTTAACCGAATTAATTGCTCTGATGGACGATTATGTCGACCATAAAATGGACGGAGCTTGCGGTAAACTTCGCGAACTGAACCATTATTTTCGAAATAAATTTGCACGATTTGCAAGCGTTGTTCTTTTGTCAACCTGTTCATGATGAAATGGCAAACCAAACTGAACATAAATGACATTAGAGTTGCCAGATTTGACCACAAAATGCCAGTTTTATCTCTATTCGAAAAACAAACCTCTAAAAAAAACACTAGGGAGGAACTGTTTCAACTTTTTTGAGCCAGTTAATAGCAAAGATAGCTTCACATCGTATGCATTGCGCCTTAAGGTCATCGTAAAGTTGAAAAGAAATGTTGGTACCTGATCCAAAATTTTGAAACCTTGGCTTGCATAAGCTTTTAGAATATATAAATAACCCGTCGGAACCATTTCTGAATAAAAAAATCACAGCCTACTCACTCCTTTACTAGACATGCAGCCCCATACCACACCCCCTCATATGCTATGCTTTACTGTTAATGACAGATTTTTGTCATTCACTGAATCCTCTTCAAATTAGTTGATGCCTCTTAATGCCAAATATATATGCCAAACCATTATCAGAGAATAATAAATCTTTCTACTCCATAGATAACAATACATAGTCCCGGAAATTCGGTTTTCTAGACTCTTTGATGGACTCTTTCACGAAAGAAATTCTGTGCTCCTTGTAAGTAAGCTAAATATGGGCTTCTTACGAGTACATGCTGTTATGTAGGGGAAATATGTATTTTTTATGACTTTTCTTATAAAGGCACTGCTACTGGGTTTTATAAAATATTTATGTACATTTCTGAAGATATTGGATGCAACTAGCCTTACAATATGATGCACTGATCGCAAAACAATCTAATCCTATTGCTTGGGTAGCTTAACCCTCCATTACTATCGTCAGGGTGGAATCCACCCTGTGAGTTTAATTTCTTAGTAAAATATAGATTTTTTAACCAAAACCAACATAAAGTTATAATCCCTACAAGAACTGCCTGACCAAAACTCCAACACATTCATAAAATTTTTTTAATTTACCAATACATTTGCATGAAATTTGGCCCATATGAGACAAAATATCGCTGCAATTTGTCGCGCATAAGAACTCGCATAGGAGTTAATATAAATGATTAAGAGCCGTCGGCTGCCGAAGCTACGTAGCTCGGTTGACTAACGCGTGCGGCCGCGAGGCAAATACGACGCGCGAGCCCAAGTTCAATACTTCGTTGCTTCAAACGTCGAAAAAAAAGAAAAACAGAAAGAAGGTAATTAAAATTTAATTTAAATAATATTATTTGAATATTTAAATAATTTAATAACGTATAGAACATTTACTTAGTAGAAAATCCTTAAAAATTATGCTCTAGGATAACTAAAAAATTTTTATAACATTAAATTTGTTATATCTTAAACTGATAAAGTTAGAAGGACGAAATTCAAGGATGTAGTAGTGTACATATTATTCCTTAAGATATATTTTTTTCAATTTTTTTTTCCAATAGTTTTTGGAAATTTCCAAGGATATTCAAGGATAAAGTTTCAAAAGGACATTTTTAATACCTATTTGTCCTTTTGCACCAAAATATTACATTTTCTAAGATTCTAAGGATTTTTCTGTTTCATTTGATACCCATATTGTTATTCTACAATGCGCTCAATTTTTGAAATAATTCCTTGAAATAAACATGTCCTTGAAATTTCAAAGTCCTTTTAAAAAAAATCGTGACGTCAGAGAGAAAAACTAAAAACGCAGTTTTACTACATTTGGCCCCTAGTTTCGCAAGTATATCGATTTTTTCGTGTGTTTGGAAATTTTTTGATTTTTGTCGCACGGTGTAACCTTAAAAAGTAGCAGGTATATTGTTGATTTTTGTTTGAGTTTTTACGCAAAATTTTACCTCGGTCCGAAAAAAATTATTAAATAATTATTTATTACTTATTTTTTCAGCTTTCTGAATCACTAAGCCCAAGAAGCATATCTTGAATATTATGCAAGTTGTGGCAATTTTTCCAATGCAACTTTTTATTTCATCTGTCTTTTTTTTTTAAATGAAGTATACATAAAAAAATGATTTTATTAAAAAAATGAATTAACAAAATTATGCAATTTATTTTTTCTTTTAAATGTTTTGATGCTGTGATTATGAAAAAATTTGGTTTTTGTTTATTTTACCTCAATGGATAAGTAAAACGGATAATCAAAAGTTGTGGGTGGATTACACCCTTGGTTAGTAACGGCGTTATGAAATAGACGATAGTAATGGAGGGTTAAGAAAATGGCCAGATCGTAGCAAAGAAGTAAGAATTTCTGGTTTTTTCGAAATTTAAGATGGCTTTTCCAAATGACGAATGTGCTCTTCCAAAAGTGTCTCTAATTTCACGACATTTTTTGTCAATTTGGGAAAGATTTAGTAAGATTATCCTTTTATCCATTTTTATTTTTTTTCGCTTGGGTTCTATTGCTTTCTAAATAATTTTAAGCACATATACGTTTAAAAATAATATACAAGTCCGTTTACTGCTCAATGGAATACAAATTTCCATATAAAAATAAAAAGCATAACTGGATATTCCCATTATTAGTTTTGTACGCAAACTTATTCTGCACCGTTTTGTGAGTATATTGTCAATAAATACGAATATATGGAAAATTATTGTTTTAATGCATCTAAAACACAACAAAAAGTGCAGTTAAGGCACATATGAATAATGTGGATAAGTTTTGGTAAACAGAGAACCCATTTTTGAGGTCAAAATTGATGATAACATAATTTTCACTTGCCTGTACGAAATTTTTTCTGACTAGTGTATATGCGCGCACTACTCTTAAGCGTGCAAGATTTCCAATGAGGAACCCAATGGATAGGTCATACGCTAAGAAAACCGCCCGACAGAATCACGAGAATTGCACTGGACTGGAACCCGCAAGGGAGTAGAAGTCATTAACCTCATTTTGTATCAATGGATTTGCACACATGGAAAAGGTTGAGACTGCACATTTACTAAATTTAGGAAAATTATCCCACGAAATGAAATCCTGTACACGGGTAAAAATAGTTCATAAAAATCTTATGAACGGCGTTCATAAACCTTTATTTTGAACTTTTTATGAAAAATGCATACATTTTTTGATTTTTTTCATAAAATGTATGAAACAGTTCATAAAATTTGTGAAACTTCGTTCATAAACCATTTCATAAAAGCCGAATCTCACATTTTTGGTTCGGGTACGAACCGAGCGGGCAGGCTACCTTTATTTTGAACTTTTTATAAAACATTCATAAATTTTTTGATTTTTTTAATAAATTTTATGAATCAGTTTTTGAACACGTTCATAAAGTTTCTGAAATTCGTTCGTAAACCATTCGTTCGGCCACGCCGAATCCGAACGGCAACTGGCAGTTTTTCTTTCACACTTGGAGGTTTTGCCATTGCCTGCCAAGAGCACACTTGTGCGATTCTTGTAATTCTCAGCTGCTTCATGTGGTTAGCGATAGAAGTAGATGAGCGTTTTTACCAGCGAGCGAGACAGGTAAGCGAGACAGGTAAATCGAATTCAATTAAATAAATTTTTTATATTATTATTTTATTTATTTTTATATTATTTCATTGCTATTAATTGTCAATTTCTTTTTAGCAGTCAAAGATGCGGGTGGCGGCCATATGCTGTTTATTACAAAACGAAAATTTATTGAATTTTTATATCATTATTAAAAAATTATTTATTCATATTTATAATTAATAAACAAAATATGCATTTGTAGAAATATTATTCATAATTACTTAACATGTTTACTATAAATCACTTTCATATTTTTTAAGTTTCCATAAAAAGTATTAGAATTTTTCAAATAAACTATTAATTCAAAAATATACCAATGTTTTGAATTTTTTTGGGGTTTTGAATTTCAAGAATTTTTTATGAATAAAATCAAATATTTTATGAATTTCGTTCATAAACGTTCGGGTTTATGAACAAGGCTTATGAATGGTTTTTGAATACATTCATAATTTTTATGAACGCATTCATGAGCGTTCGGTAAACCCGAAGGTTTATGAATGCGTTCATAAACTTTTTATGAACGCTTTCACTGGTTCAAAAATTATGAATATGTGCATACAGTTTATGCACAAATTCACAAATTTTTTTAACGTTTTTCGTTCCGTATACGCGCCACTGGTTAATACGTTTTGCTCTTCTTAACCTTCGGAGAACACACGTATTTTTTCAATCATCGAGAACACTCTGGGTCAATTAGACCCTGCTCACATTTGACAATTTATTCCACAACTATTGAAGCTTTTGACTTAAAAAAAATTCTGGGGTGTGCTGTGAACATTGTTTTAACAATTTATAAATATTATAGGTACCAGGGGCGTAGCCAGAACTTGGTCATGGGGGCGGTTTCAAGAAAAAATTTTTTACCAGTTTAGTATTACATGTTTTTTAAAGTAAAGTAAAGTAAATAGGGCATTTTGTTGTGGCTTATGTGACCTAATGCATTAAAAACTAAATTTTTTCCCTGATTTTAGTAAACATTTCATGAAATTTGGTGGACTGAAAGCGAAGTTATTGCATCTGAAGTGGAAGTATGTTTGTGTCATCGTACAAAAATGTGCATCGAACAAAGATCCAATATTAACTATTGTTTTAAAAATGTTTAAACTTTAACCGAAGCATTTAAATTGATGGACCAAGTTTATGGTGATTTTTGTTTATACCGTGGTGGAGTTCATAAGTGGTAAAAGCGATTTAAAAACGATTGTCAGAACATAAATGATGACCAAAGTGTTAGCCAACTGAATCCGCGATCACCGTAGATCAAAACTGGGCGGTAATTCATAAAAGATAAGCCAAAATCTGCATTGAATTTCTTGAAATTGGATTTAACCTTCGCTTTACTTATACCCACCCGGGTGATCTTTTTAATATTCATGTTTAATATCTGCACAAATTTTAAGGTAATTTTCATGTTTAAACTTGAATTTTTTCATTTTTTATACAAATGTACCTGGGTGATCCCAGGCGCTTTCGCTACCATTTTGATTAAAACTCACGATAAATTTTTTTTCGTACCTCATTATGTGTTCAATAAACCCTCTGGAAAGAAATCTTCTAATATTTTCCATAGTCTCAAAATAAATCATTAAAGTTAGGCCTTTTTCGATATACGAACTATCGCCAGAGGAAGATACTAAATACTGAAGTATGAAAAAAATTTATAAATTATGATATATTTATTGTGAGTTTTACTCAAAATAGCGGCGGAAGTGCCTGGGATCGTCTTTAGTAAGGCGAAGGTTAAGCATCTCAATAGCATAAATTTATTGCATTTTAACTGAACATTTGGCTATCGAAGGATGCCATCCCATCTATTGACACTTGTTTTGACTGTTTTTTTGTTTTCACATGATGTGGCACCGTGCGAATTTCACCTTTTCAAAGAATGCATTTGCCGATGAAAAAAGCGTTTTAAGAACGTAGAAACCATCCAAAAGGCTTGTACCGACGTCCTGAAGGACATTCCGGTCGACGAACTAAACTACATGTTTTTATTTTATTTTATTTATTTTTATTTTGAATATTAATAACATTAGGTGCAGTAAGAACTAAGTTTTTTAATTGCACTTCAATCTGCATTAAATTTCTCCAATTAAACTTAAAACTATCAATAACAAAATGAAATTAAATAATAAACTTAAAACTATCAATTACAAGATTAAATTAAATGATAATAAAGTTACTTAATATATATATAACATAAATATTATAGATAATAGAAAATAGAATTTTGGATATAAAGGAGAAAAAAGATAGGAAAGTAATGAAGGAGGAAAAGTAGAGAAGAAGAGGTGCGCCTTGCAATCATCACTAGAGCATCCTTTAGCACTGCAATCAGAGTGCTCTAAAATACTCATAAAGTTTAGCCCTATAGTTGCCTCTGCCAAGCCCAGTCCTTGTAACTTCAGGGACTGAGTTCCAGACTCTGACGGCGCGCCGCGGCGTTGAAGAAAAAAAGTCGAGATGTTGTTAAAACATTATACTTCGGGACAATTAAATTGTGATGTCTCCGGGACTTAGAAGGTATGAGCTTTTTGTACAAATAAAGAGGAGTTTTCCATTCTAATAGTCTGTAGACGAATATACAATTTTTGGCAAAGAGGTAATTTTCTATAGTACACCCAAGTACTTTATTCTGCCAGGGAGAAATATGCTCATATCTTTTAAGCCCGTATACATATCGTGTACCATTATTAAAGGCTACATTAATTTTATGTAAAGATTTAGAGTCAAGCTTACTGTACACCACTTCAGAGTAGGCAATAAGGGGCACAATTAGTTGTATAACTAATTTGCGCCTGGTTTCTAAGGGTGTGGATGGAGCTGAAATTTTCAATTTACGGAGCGTAGCATATACCTTCATCACGACCTTATTAATATCGTCACAGCAACTTAAGTTGGAGTTAACAATAAATCCTAAGTTTTTAAACACAAGTGGTTGGCAGCTGCCCACACAGAAATTGCAGACAAATCACTGTTCATTTTGAAACATAAATCCTCAACGAGACCAATACGACTAGACAGATACATTTGTATATCATCTGCATAAGCATGGACATTTACATACTGACACACAGAAAATACATCATTAACAAAAAGACTAAACAGAAGTGGACCAAGGACAGATCCTTGAGGAACACCAGAACATACCAGTCGGGACTGAGACATTGAATTGTTGGACATAACTTTTTGCGTCCGTCCCTCAAGATAGCTACCATCGTCGAGCTACCATTGAAACCAAAGAAGCGTACTAGTTGTGCACATACGAGGTTATGGTCTACCGAGCCAAAAGCCTTAGAGAAATCAAAGAATTGTTAAGTCATCATTGTCAAACTTAATTCTAATGTCGTCAAATATCTTTACCATGGCAGTGGAGCAGCTGTGTCTAGGTCGAAAGCCAGATTGTAGAGGGGAGAGAAGGTTGTGCTTTTGTAAGAATGCAGATATTTGCATTGCCATCAAATTTTCGCACACCTTAGAGAATGCTGGCAGTAAACTAATAGGCCTGTAGTCACCAGGACAGGAGGCATTTGACTTTTTTGCAACCGGCAGGACAACCGCTTTTTTCCACACAGACGGGAAGTTAGAACTTGTGAAGCAATGATTTATTATGTGGGTAAGTGGGCCAATTATAAACTGTACAATAGGCTTAACAAATTTTAAGGAGATTCCATCCTCACCCACCGCATTTGATTTTATATTTTTTTTTTTTTAAACAGGAACAAACGCGCAGGGGATGATCCCTATTAATGCGAAGCATTGCGTTGGTTCAGGAAGGATATAAAGGTTAGGAGATAGGGTTATGAGTAAAGTGTTTATGGACTCTTGCCTTGAACCCATCGAGATCATAAGTGCTGGGGAAAATATCCGTAGGGAGACCGTTCCACAACCGCGCTGTACGGGCCAGAAACGAACTTTCCCTGTAGTGCGTAGTGCGCTGGAACATCTTTTCGACGTGGAATGCATGGGCGCCAGTGTTCAAACGGGTTGGAGTGATGGCATCAAGCTGCTCATCTCCACTGAGCAATTACCGAAAAAGTATCGGTAAAATAACACCACACATGCCACGTTTCGACGATGCTCCAGGGAGTCAATAGAGCTGGATGCCCTACTGTCCCCTATAAGTTTAATCGCACGGTTTTGCACCCGATCGAGGAACTCCAAATGGGGTTTTGAAGCCCCCGCCCAGAGGTGCGAGTTAAACTCCATTTTAGGTCGGATATAGGTAGTGTAAATAATGCGGAGATCAGACGGAGTGAAATATTTTCTGCACCGCTTTAGGAAGCCGAGGCACTTGGCTGCTTCTTTCGACACGCCAAAAATATGATCGTTCCAACGAAGATCGTTCTTAATGAACATGCCCAGAACATCAAGAGCTGCCGATTCCGCAATACCCACACCACCCATAACCATGGATGTGTTGGGATGTGGGGAGACTCGTTTGTGGGATAACAGGCAACATTGGGTCTTGCGGGGACTAAAATCGACCCTGTTCGCTTTACCCCACTTGGAGATTGTTTGTAGGTCGCTATTAAGTGTGTCATTCATACGGCGCCGTTCTCTCTCAATCTCCACAGAGCCGGGACGCTTTGTGAAAGAGTATGAATGACAAATGGTGCTGTCATCCGCAAACGAGTAGATGGGATTCTTCGTCGACGACAACAGGTCGTTGATGAAGATCAGGAAAAGGGTTGGAGAAAGGACCGAACGGACCAATGCAACAACCTTGCTTTCACCGAGGTTTAGAATGCTATGGTTCCATTTCTCGGTGAGGACCGCCATAAGGTCTCCCGTCGATCGCTGTCTTCGAAAGCCGTATTGGCGGTCACTTAGCAGTCTATTGTGCTCCAGATATTTCACAAGGTTGAAGTTTACAATGCCTTCCATTACCTTGGAAAGCACCGAACAGATTGCTATAGGTCGGTAGTTTGCAGGATCAGTAGTCTTGCCTTTTTTAGGGACTGGTTGAACATTTGCTACCTTCCAAAATGTCGGAAATACACCTGTGGTGTATGACATGTTGAAAAGTTTGCGTAATGGACAAGCCAGTGAGGTAGCGCACTTTTGCAAAACAAGGGCTGGAATGCCGTCCGGCCCTGAAGCCTTATTTACATCGAGATTTGCAAGCACTCTTTTAACTACCCGTGTCCGAAAATGAATTTCTGGCATAGAGCAAGATACGTTCTCGACTACGGGCGCTGGGGGGCAGAGAGGAATTCTCTGCGAAAATTTTAGCCAACAAATTAGCTTTATCAACCGAGTGAGTGATGATTTGATCATTGTTAAGAAGAGTTGGGATTGAAGACGATGTTTGGTTCTTCTCCTTCTTAACGAATGACCAAAAGTTCTTACTACCACGCTGGCATTGAAGAACTTTTTTCGTTTGGCGCTGTTCGTGCAGAAACTTTTGGCGCCTTAGGATGGCATTGCATCGATTTCTAGCCTGTTTACGTAGCTGTTCAGTGGTTGCATTTTTATTTGCCTGCCATGCTCTGAAAGCTTCCTCTTTAGACCTGACAGCAATTCTGCATGTCTCATTAAACCAGAGATTGTCCTTAGGTTTAATGCAAATTTTCTTATTAGGGATGAAGGACCGCATTCCCAATAATATTATTTCTTCAACCATTTTGGCTGCGGCATTTATGTTTCTATCAAGAAAACACAATTTCCAATTGAAGTGGGCGAAAAAATCGTTAAGTCCACTCCAGTTAGCTTTATCATACATCCACATTAAGCGCTTCGGGGCTAAGGGCGAAGCATTGCGGATAGAAGAGTATGAGAAAGACGCCAAAATGGTGCAATGGTCCGAGTTTCCAAGAGGTGCGTGCATTTCAACATCATATTTTTCATGATGTGAAGTGAGAAAAAGGTCTAGAGCAGGGGTGCCCAAAATCTTCTTATGGACGAGCAAACACCAATACATGTAAAGTTGCCCAAAAAAATGCAAACAAAAAAATGGAATTCAGTATGTACACCGAAAAAAAAAATTCATTTTCTGTAATGTTATTTAAAAAAAACCATTCTAATCTTCCTTCTTCCATGATCCTTCTAATAAATTATCCAAATTGATAAATTATATATTTGAAGTTCAGAGTCGCATTGCAGATCACATAGCTCCATTTGTAGCTCAGGCTTTTGATCATAAATGCTACATGTCATTGGGCTATAAAAAATGGCTTTAATTTGCTTAATGCACCTAAAATCTTGAAATCTTTTTTGAAAATTTATTTTTAAGTCATCAAAATGGTTAATGTATTTATGAAAATCAAAAGTTGATATTTGATACTCATTTAATATAGTTTTTAAACATGAAAAGTGCCATAATTTTTTCATATCTAAATCATGTACAAAAATATCAATCTTTTTAAGGAAACCTTCAATTATGTCAACCAAATCAAAAATTGATTTATTTTTGGCTTGAAGCGAAATATTAAGTAAATTTAGGTGTGTCGTTAAGTCGGTTAAAAATGCGAGATTGATGTTAAATTCTTGAGATTTGATTTCGTCTAAAATGTCAAAAATTGTTAATTCCGATTCTACGAACTCAACAATTTCTTTCCGCAATTAAAAAAAACGCTCAAGGCATTTTCCTGTACTTAACCATCTCACCTCAGTAAACATAAGTAAATCCCCATATTGATTTTCACATTCCCCAAGGAATCGTTTCAACTTGCGATGAGTTAATGAATTGTGTCCACCCCAGATTTTATTCACTATTTTGACCACAACATTCATTGTGTGAACACTATTCGTCCATTTTGCACAAAATGATTCTTGATGAATCACACAGTGGAACGAAGGAACCTGTATCCCATTTTTAATCAACTGCCCTATAAAGCCATCCTTTTTACCACACATTGCAGGCGCACCATCTGTGCATACGGCTGCTAATCGGGTTGATTCGGTTGTTATATCCAACCTTCCGTTTATCGCATCAAAAATGTCTACGCCTCTTGTATTTTGAACAAGCGGGATCAGTGCAAGAATCTCTTCATTTACATTAAAATCGTCGTCAACCATTCTGACTGCTAATATTAGCTGGCTTATGTCAGAAATATCGCAGGATTCGTCCAATGCAAGAGAGAAGTATGTACAGAACTTAAATTTCTTTTTTAAAAGGTAGTCTGCGTACTCGTTAAGTTCTTCAATTTTTCGAGTAACTGTGTTTCGTGACAAAGAAACTGTTTCAATTGAGTCTGCTAACAAAGTTCCTCTTTCTCCGAAACAAGACAGCATTTGCTTGCAAACTTTTTTAATAAACAAGCCATCAGAAAACGGTTTGAAGTTCTGAGCAATACTTAAACTTGCAACATAAGATGCTTTTAGAGGTGCAGTATAAGTAATATTTGACTGAATTTTAAGATGTTGCATGTTTATTTCCTCAGCATAACTTTCAATGTACTCCAAGATTTGTAGCGCATCATGAACCAAAAACGACTTGTTTAACTCCGACAATAACTGTTCTTTAGAACCCTCCGCTATCTTATCAGCAACGCAACCTGCATGACATGTCTTAAAATGCCTTTCCATATTATATTTTAAGCTCCCCTGAATTAGTTGAAAGCATATTGTGCATTGCGCTTGACCCTTAAAATTATAAGTGAAAAAAATATCATTTTCCCATTTCTCATTGCAATTCGCGTTCATTTTGCAAGCTTCGAAATTATAAATTAGAAACAAACACCGAAAAAAATTTCAAATTGGATTCAACCACGTCAAAAAAACAGCTGCAAAAGGTTCAAAATTGGTATCAACCACGTCAAAATATAAACAAATAATTTTACTTGGAATGCGCCACGTAAAAATATTTGTAAAAATTTCAAATTGGATTCAACCACGTCAAAAAAACAGCTGCAAAAGGTTAAAAATTGGTATCAACCACGTCAAAATAAAAACAAATAATTTTACTTGTAACTCGCCACGTAAAAATATTTTTAAAAGTTTCAAATTGGATTCAACTACGTCTAAATATTTGCAGGTTTTTAAAATCAATCAAAGCGCAGCATCTGAGTAAACAGCCATACACCACAAAGTTTCGATTGATAGTGACATTACAGCAATTTGTGCAGCAAAACCAAAAAGGCATACACACAATAATCGACAACAGCAAAAACATTAGCGAATCCCGAGTCATCTTCGTTGAAACGAAACAAACACCGAATTTTTTCTAGTGCTTCTCAATCGACAGCCGCACACGTTTTGAAGCAAATTCATTCGCTAGACAACAACAAAACCTACGTTGAAGATAACTGTCGCCAATGCGTGCGGAGTGCTGTGTGAGTATACTACACCTTTTCAAGTTCGATTTCAGAAAGTGTAAAAACAATTTCAGAAAGCGTAAAAGCAATTCCAGAAACCGTAAAAGCAATTTCAGAAAGCGTAAATTCATTTTCAGAAATATAAATTTAATTTCAGAAAGCGTAAAGCAATTTCAGAAAGCGTAAATTCAATTTCAGTTTTCTGAAATAGCTTTTACACTTTCTGAAATCGAACTTGAAAAGGTGTAGAATGCTCAGCCTATGCCGAAGATCATTTACAAAAACAAATGAGGAATGAGATTCATCAGCCTATGCTGAAGAGGATTTGCAAAAACAAATGAGCAACGAGAGCATAGGGCATGGGCACCTCTGGTCTAGAGTATTGAGAGCTTGCCCCGCAACGCAGGGGATATGCGTTGGTTCATGCACTATTTGAGTCAAGTTATTAGACTCGGCAAAGAGCTCGACAAATAAGCCTTCAGGAGTTGTGTGGCTGGATTGGCGTAGCCAATTGGAATTATGAATATTGAAATCACCAGCAACTATAATTTCACTATTCGGATACGATTCCAAAATATGAGAAATAGAATCAGAGAGAAGATCAAACTTGTTGTAAGTAAAATCTTATCCGTGTGGAGTTGCCTGATCTCCCATCGGACGCGTCCCCAGGTGGCGGATAGGGGGGCCCTTGGTGAACAAACGACGTCACTTCGGTACCCCTGGAGGAACAGGAGTCATGTCTGTTGCGTCCACCACAATGATGGTATAGAGTATGGGTATCATCCGCGGACCAAACTGGCTAGGGAGGAGTCCCGAAATAAAACCAGTCGTAGCAATGGACAAAGTAATGGATGCTACTCCAGGTGGAACCCACATAGGTGGCAATCCACCCGCTTCGGCGGCAGGGGCAAGGATTCTGGAGGCCCCAACCATTGCTCAAGTCTCCCGCCTTTACCGGCGGGAGCGCATCCTGGAGGAAAGCGGGGTCGTTACCACGATCTCCTCTTCTTCGGAGACGGAGGATTCCGAGGAGCCAGAGGGCCTGCGTCGGGAAGTTGCCACGGTGGCTGAACGACCTCCCAGTGGTTCTAAGGAATCAAACAAAAGGAGCAAGGCCAGGAGGAACAGAAGGAAGCGAATGGCTATGCGCCGGCTTGAAAAGGCAGGCGACACGGCCGGCCCTCCGGAACCCGTGTCCTCCAAAAGACCCAGGTCGGCTGAGGTAACACCCACCGAAGCCACTGGTCCGGCGGAGAGCACGGGAGTCTCCAAATCGTCCGGCTCGCGAGGCAAGCGGATGAAGACTGCAGCCGAAAACAGCACGCCTACCTGCCCTGCAACTGCTGTCGTCAGGTGCGCCACGGCCCCCAAGGGCACGAGCGTAGCCCCGGCAGTAGCCAAAGCGGCGGAGAAACGTGTTGCCAGTAAGCCGCGCAGTGTCCAAAGCCTCCGACCCAGCACGTCTGCCTGCCCGGCGAAACCTTCGTCAGCGGAGGGCGGCGAGCTGGATCTTCGCCCAAGCACTTCCAAAGGTGCGGCCAAGCCATCGTATAGCGAGAAGGCTGCCGGCCCGCGGCCCATGGCAGTGATTGGGAAAAGGGGCCCTGACCACAGGCTGACTGATGCAGAACTCAACTTCTGCAAAAGCCAACTGATGCGTCGGGTCATTGCCTCCGGTCCTGAGGCCAATGCGAAGGGCTATGAGACAAAAGACGGCACTATACTGGTGTCGTGTGCGTCTCAGGCCAACTTTGACTGGATCAGGAACGCGGTCAATGAGTTGCCTCCTAAGGGGACCACTCGCTTCGCGGTCTACGAAGGCGAGGTCGAGTCCCTCAGGAAAGCCATCGGCTGGATACCGGACCCTGACCTGTCCACAGCCGATGTGCTCTCCCGTCTGCGTGCCCAGAACCCAGGCATCGACACCAGGCTTTGGCGTGTTCTGCACCACCGCAAGAGTACCAACCGGGATGGTAAGGAAGGTGCTTCTCTTGTGGTGAGAATCGATGAAGCCTCTGCTGATGTCCTGGGCTCCCGGTACGGGAACTGTCTGAGTCTCTTCTTTGGGACTATCAGTTTTTATGTCTCTCCCAAATGACGGGCTCAGACGGTTCCTGTAGTTATCGTCCTCTGTCGGTAACGCAGATTAACTTGCAGCATTCCAAAGCCGCTACTGCACTTCTAAGTAGTCAGCTCTCCCGGCTGCACAAATTACCCCACATAACAACTATTCAAGAGCCCTGGGTCTTTAGGGGCCGGGTCTGTGGCCTTGAGTCGTTGAAAGGGGCCACTGTACTGTATGACAGGAATTTGAGTAGACCTAGAACCTGTCTTATAGTATCATCTCATCTTACGGTGACTAGTCTTGACCTTTTCTGCTGTCAGGACCTGGTTGCCGCTGAGGTGAGCTTCAAGGGTATGCACGGATGGTCGAGATTCGTGATTGCGTCTGGGTACTTTCCTTACGATGCACTGGAAGCGCCACCACCTGGGAAGGTCGCTAGTCTCGTGAGGTTTTGTGAGCAGCGCAGTCTCGGTCTCATTCTTTGTTATGATGCTAATGCCCAGCACACAATCTGGGGCAGCAGCAAATGCAACAACCGAGGCTCTCGGCTGTTCGGGTATATTGCATCCTCCGGCCTGAATATTCACAACACTGGCAATCAGCCCACGTTTGTGACCACAAGAAGGCAGGAGGTGATTGACATCACTCTATCTAATACTAGATTGGGGTGGTCAATCAACAACTGGAGAGTCCTTAACGAAGAATCGTGTTCGGACCACAGGTATATCGAGTTTCAGTGCGGCGAGGAGGCACAAATGCCATTGCCCACTAGGAACCCGAGAAACGCAGACTGGCCGAAATTTCGGGAGGCGTTGCGGAATAAATACGCGACGCCACCGAGAATTCGTAAGGAGCGGTGTATTGAGGCGGCTGTTGAGCATCTTAATACTGCCCTAACATCAAGCTTCGAGCTAGCCTGCCCAACTAGACCTCCCCTTGGCCGGACCCCCGTTCCGTGGTGGAACAGGGAGCTTCAGTTGCTGAGGCGTCAGTCTAGAAAACTTCTCAACCGGGCCCTCAAGACGAATCTTGACGAGGACTGGGAGCGTTACCGATGCACTCAGAGGAACTATAAGAGGCTTATTCGAGCTTCGAAGAAGGCCTCTTTTAGAGATTTCTGCAGTGGCATTGAATCCTTGAGCGACACAGCTAGGCTTGTAAAAGTCCTGAAAAAGGACCAAGCAGCGAAGCTGGGGTCGCTTAACCCTCCATTACTATCGTCTATTTCATAACGCCATTACTAACCAAGGGTGTAATCCACAAACAACTTTTGATTATCCGTTTTACTTATCCATTGAGGTAAAATAAACAAAAACCAAATTTTTCATAATCACAGCATCAAAACATTTAAAAGAAAAAATAAATTGCATAATTTTGTTAATTCATTTTTTTAATAAAAACATTTGTTTATGTACACTTCATTTAAAAAAAAAGACAGATGAAATAAAAAGTTGCATTGGAAAAATTGCCACAACTTGCATAATATTCAAGATATGCTTCTTGGGCTTAGTGATTCAGAAAGCTGAAAAAATAAGTAATAAATAATTATTTAATAATTTTTTTCGGACCGAGGTAAAATTTTGCGTAAAAACTCAAACAAAAATCAACAATATACCTGCTACTTTTTAAGGTTACACCGTGCGACAAAAATCAAAAAATTTCCAAACACACGAAAAAATCGATATACTTGCGAAACTAGGGGCCAAATGTAGTAAAACTGCGTTTTTAGTTTTTCTCTCTGACGTCACGATTTTTTTTAAAAGGACTTTGAAATTTCAAGGACATGTTTATTTCAAGGAATTATTTCAAAAATTGAGCGCATTGTAGAATAACAATATGGGTATCAAATGAAAGAAAAAAATCCTTAGAATCTTAGAAAATGTAGTATTTTGGTGCAAAAGGACAAATAGGTATTAAAAATGTCCTTTTGAAACTTTATCCTTGAATATCCTTGGAAATTTCCAAAAACTATTGGAAAAAAAAATTGAAAAAAATATATCTTAAGGAATAATATGTACACTACTACATCCTCGAATTTCGTCCTTCTAACTTTATCAGTTTAAGATATAACAAATTTAATGTTATAAAAATTTTTTAGTTATCCTAGAGCATAATTTTTAAGGATTTTCTACTAAGTAAATGTTCTATACGTTATTAAAAAAATTATCGCCAAAAAGTGAATACAAATATGTAAATGTAATTTTAAAAAAATAAAACTTCATTACTAACAATCGGTGTTAAGCATCCAGCAATTTTATAACGCCACTACTATCGTAGGGTGTAACACACCCAGTGACTTTTTAAAAAAATTGTATAAAAGCATCAGCTTTATTTATGCAACTGCAATGTACTCTATAACCTTCCGAAATATGCAAATGTGGATTACATTATAACTTTATGTTGGTTTTGGTTAAAAAATCTATATTTTACTAAGAAATTAAACTCACAGGGTGGATTCCACCCTGACGATAGTAATGGAGGGTTAAGAAACCTGATGGCTCCTACACGGAGAGGAAAAGTGAGACACTCAGTCTACTGATGGAGTCTCACTTTCCAGGAAATCAGGTCATTGTTGCCCAGCAACATTCGTCCTTGGACGGAACTATTGCTAGAGCAACCACACCCTCTCGACATGACTGGTACGTCGCTAGGACTGTGGCGAATGAGGCTGCCATTCGATTTGCCATCAAATCCTTTGACGGCTTCAAATCGCCGGGTCCTGATGGCATTTATCCTATCGTGTTGAGGGAAGGTATAGAGTCAGTAGTTGTGGCACTGAAGAAAATCTTCACTTCATGCCTGGCACTGGCCTACCATATATACCACGCCCTTGGAGGATGGTGAGAGTCGCGTTCATTCCGAAGGTCGGAAGGGACGACTACACTAGCCCCAAGAGCTTTAGACCTATTAGCATGACTTCTTTTATGCTAAAAAGTCTCGAACGGCTGGTAGAGTTCCGGATACGTAAGGAGTCGCTTAAGATGCATCCTCTGTCTCCATTTCAGCATGCCTACCAGAGTGGGAAATCCTGCGAGTCGGCTCTGCAAAATCTGGTTGGTAGGATTGAGCGAGCCATCGACAGGAGGGACTACGCGATGGGAATCTTTGTGGATATAGAGGGCGCATTTGACAATGCGACTTTTGACAGTATGTGTAACGCTGCTAGCCGACACGGCGTAGACCGGGCTTTGGTAAATTGGATACGTTCAATGCTAGTCCAAAGAGTCATGACGGTGCGGGCAGAGGACGATCTGCTGGTATCATCCGGTGTAAATAGAGGCTGCCCTCAAGGCGGGGTGCTGTCTCCATTGCTCTGGTGCATGGTGATTGATCCTCTGCTCATCACTCTGAATGACTCTGGAGTCTACGCACAAGCATACGCGGACAATGTGGCCTGTCTCGTAACCGGCCCTTCCCTTATGCACATCTGCAGAAAGGTGCAGAGAACACTGGATATGATTGACACCTGGTGTAATGCGAACGGGCTATCTGCTAATCCCGCCAAAACTGGTATGGTTCTCTTTACCAGGAGGAGGAAGCCCGATAGAGTCGTTCTGCCCACACTCAAGGGGGTCACTATCCAGCTATCCAAAGAGGTGAAATATCTGGGAGTCATCCTAGATGATAAACTCCTTTGGAAATCTCATGTAGAACTAAAGACATCGAAAGCCCTGTCGGCTTTCTGGCAGTGCAGAAAACGTGGGGTCTTTCCCTAGCAAGATCCTCTGGATCTACAAGGCTATGATAAGACCCATCATCTCCTACGCATCGGTAGTCTGGATGAGCAGACTCTCTCTTGCAGGGGTCAAGAGAACCTTGTCTAGACTGCAGCGCACTGTAGCCATTTGTTGTACGGGAGCCTTCCCGCCTACTTCTGGCCCATCGCTAGATGCCCTGGTGAACCTTCCTCCACTTGATGTTTTCATCCAAGGAGAGGCCCTAAAGGCCATCCGAAGACTGAAACACAGTGGCCAGTGGTATGGCGCTTGTACTGGAGAATTGTGCTGGCACCGACATCGACCTCACAGTCATGTCCATGCCCCTCGACTCCATGCCTTCAACTGTCATACTAAAAAAGCGGTACATGGTGTTGCTGCCTGAGGCTCACTCTTGGTCAGATCCTGAGGATGAGCCCGGTAAACACTGTTTCCGTATATTCACGGATGGCTCCCGAACGGAAGAAGGTTCTGGCTCTGGGGTCTTCGTTGAATCCACGGGGACTGGACGGTTCTTTGCCCTAGGCTCGCGCGCATCTGTGTTTCAGGCAGAGGTGCATGCGATACTTGAGGCGATGAACTTTGTCATAGAGAATAGGTGGAAAGGCAGGTCTATCTGTGTCTGTAGTGACAGCCAAGCTGCGCTTATGGCCTTGGACAGCCCTCTAACCACCTCTATGCTAGTCAAGTCCTGCAAATCCAGGCTTAATTATGTCGGCAAATATAATAGCCTGATGCTCACCTGGGTCCCGGGACACGCAGGAATTGCGGGTAACGAGACCTCGGATTCCTTAGCTAGAATGGGCTCTGAGGCTGCTTTTGTCGGCCCTGAGCCTGTTCTGCCACTTCCATCTGCGGCCATCAAAGCCACTGTGAGGAGGACGTTGAGACGGCGGAACACTTCCTGTGTCTCTGCCCCGCGTTCGCTCGTATCAGGTTTGTGACGTTTGACACTGATGTGCTAAGAAGCGACCACCTTGGCTCCTTGGCACCCCAAGATCTATCAAGGTTTCTTCGGAAGCCGGGTAGATTTAAAGCAGGCTGAGGCTGCTTTTGTCGGCCCTGAGCCTGTTCTGCCAATCTCATCTGCGGCCATTAAAGCCACTGTTAACGAATGGGTCACTATGACCCAGGAGCGAGCATGGCAGGCTGAGAGCGGCTGCAGGTGGACGAAACTTATGCTAGCCGGGAATGCGATCTGCCGCACTAAGAAATTGATTATGCTCTGTGGTAAGTGTTATGCCTTTACCACAGAACAGTCAATTTCTCAGTGTCTGAGAATACGGACTGAATACGGACGGAGGAGGGAGACACGGAAAAAGAACCATAACAAACACAACGCAGAGGTCAATGCAGCGGACAGCGAGAAAAAGTTAACGGCAGTTTATATTTTATTGCGTTTGGTTTTTATTATTTGTTATTATTTATTAATATTATTATTGGATATTTAATTATTGAGCACACGCGGCGTAGCAACAAACTGGACATGTCAGTCGGACGAACATTTAAACACGCGAGGGACGGACAGAAACAATAAAAAATAATATAAACCGCGGAGTACAAAACGGCACGTCTGCCCACGCGTAACACTTGACACTCGAAAAAAGATTTTAATTTTAAAGATTTTTCCATTAAAGATTTTAACACATCAGCTTCACAAACAGTCACGAATTGGAATTTCCCTTTAACACGATCACAGGACGGCAAATGTTGTGGCAAAACAGTAGAACTTGCTTTATTACTGACACTAATAAAGAAATCATTTAACACATTAGGATCCAACTCACACCCAGAGTTTTCCTTGCCATGAACCTTAAGATTTTTTAGATTTCGCCACAGTTTCCTAGGTGGAAGAGAAGGATCCAACTTGGAATTGAAGTACCAACGCTTAGCTTGTCTAATGATAGTCGTTGCAGCGTTGCGGGCAGCTTTATAGTCAGACCATAAGACATCAGACCTAGTTTTTCGCCACTTTGTGTACAACTTATTGCGTTTTTTAATAGCTGAGCGAACTCTTGTGTTGAACCAGGGACATGAACTATTCACAGCATGGAAGGTACGAAGAGGAACATGTATATCAAACAGTATAGACAAATGGTAATTAATGAAATCAAGTTTTTTATCAATAGTGTCAAGAAACCAACATTTGTTCCAATTTACACTACACAAATCAGAAATCAAAGAACTGACATTCAACAATTTAAAGTCCCGGTACACAAAAGTAACACTAGGATCAGAACGATTCATCACAACATCTAAAGTACAGAAAATTAAGTCATGATCAGAAATGAATGACATTTGGTCAAACTTCAAAACTTGCGATGGGTCGGGGGTAATAAAGTAGTCAAGCAGGCTGGGTAAAGCATTATTCGCATACCTAGTTGGTATATTTGTATTAAGCACACAAAGTCCTAAAGCTTCTAGCTGGTCAACAAGTTTACTTCTACTTGGGTCACTGGATAATAGGTTGACATTAAAATCACCACAAATTAAAACATATTCATACTCAACTACCAACTCAGTCAACTCATCAAAAAGAGAATCCAAGGAGAAACATTTGTAAGGATTGTACACGCATACAATTAAAATTTGTGCTGCACCATCAGATACTTCAGCAAAAATAAATTCAGTGTCAGTTTTAGGAGATTTAGCAACCAGTCAAAGTTTAAGGTTTTTTTTACAATATATCGCAACTCCGCCCCCTTTCCTATGCACGCGATCATGCCTTAATAAATTATACCCATTTAGCGACAAATTAAGATCTGGGACGTCACTGTGAAACCAGGTCTCAGACACACAGATCACATCCACAGCAGACTCTTCAAACACATACCTAATAAAGTCAAGTTTGTCATGTCCTAAGCTCCGTGCATTAAGGGGGGCACTCCATGAAATGGTTTCAAAAAATCGATTTTTTTATTTTTGCTTTAATCGAAAGATATATTATTCGAGAACATTATTGCAAAGTTTCAAAGTCGAACTCTGAAAACTTTCGGAGACACAGTTCTTTTCATCGACGCGCGAGATATGTATTTATATGCGATTTCGCATATAAAATAACAGAAGAAAAACAATTCTTTTGAATTGAACAAGTCTTTATTTTAGGTTTTACGAAATTTACATTTCTTTCTAACACCGCTCTGAAAATACCGATCTGTATCACTTGCTGTATGACATTCCAACTAACTGATCATGAGCGTCGCTTTAAATTTAGCGTTAGTTTTTTACAAAAACAAATAATGAGCTAGATGTTGCTTGGGTAAAAGTATAAGAGTACAGTGTATAAGAAAACAGGAGCTTAGTAATGGCATGAGTACATAACTTCCCTACCGCATAAAACCAAAAACTCTCCTGAGTTTGACAAGTGCATAGAATATAATAAAAAGAGAAAATTATTTTTTTATGATTTGATTTGTAACTCTCTTTCATGTTTTAAACGTCTCTTAATGTTTGAAGAATGAATATTGTTTAAATTGCTTAATCTATATTTCGGCTGATCTTTATGCCTTAAAGACTTATAATTTTTTATGTAACCTTCTTGCCTGCTTTCGTCGAATATTTCTCTAGTTTTATTTTGCTTTTCAAGATAATGCATTTTATACTTTACAATATTTTCATGAATTACGTTTTTATCGCAGTTCCCGTATTCGACATTGATTGGTTTATTTTTTATTACTGAATGAAAACTTTTATTGTAAAACTCAATAGCCTTACTCATTTTGTCTTTTATGTTTAGGTCTTTACTTTCAATATATAAAACTCTTATTTTTTCAGTTAATGTATTATGGAGCCGCTCGACATCGCTATTACCGGTGTGGCTGTTAGGTTTAACCAAATGTAATTGAATGTTTTCATTTTTTAAATAATCCTTTATATTTATACTTTTGAACTCATTATCCGTTACTAGTTTACAAAAATGGCCTCTTTGGGACTTATATTGTCGAATTTTTTCAATAATTGTTTGGTTGTTGCGATCTTCGAGATAAAATGCAGATGCAAACTTTGAGAACTTATCTATAAAAGTCAGAAAATAAGATTTAGAGTTTGTATATACATCCATGTGTACAATTTGTTTGACATCAGTTGGTGTATCTGTTAATTTAAACTTTTCTTTTATCGGTTTGCGGTCGTATTTACATCTATTGCAGACGTCGCAATTGTTAATAAATTTTTGTATACACTTTTTCAAATTTGGAAAATATTGTAACGATAAAACAGTTTGTCGCTGTGCAAAGCAACCCTGTCGCTACGCGCCGTGCTATAATTCAATCTGGCAACGACGGCCGCGACAATGATGGCAACTTTTAGTCCAATCTGGCAATGATGGTCGCGATCATCATGGAAACCTTTAGTCCACTCCGGAATGTGCGCGAACGATCTGCGCGATGGCCGGACAGGTATAAAAGACAGCCGGGTGCGGCGCAGCGAGTCAGTCTGATTTTGACTAGTGAAGGTGCCACACGGAGTAATTGAGCGAATAATTAAGTGTAAAGACAGTAAAGTGTAAACCTGTGAAATAAAGTGATTGTTGGTTGTTATTGACTGCGTTTGAGAAATTAAGTGTGTTTTATTTTCAAATTACGCAATCCAGAGATACGTATTAGCCCACTAAAACTCATATTCGTAACATTTGGTGTCAGAAGTGGGATTGTGTTACTGAAAGTAAAAAAAAATAAAAATTAATTATAAAACGCAGACATGGTTAGACTCGAGCAACTGAAGGTGGACCAGCTGAAGAAGGAGCTGGCCGCTTGGAATTTGCCGACTGCTGGCGGAAAGGTGGAGTTGCAGCTGCGCTTGCGAGAGGCGTGTGAATCACGAGGCATTGATTGGACTGCGCACGAGTTCGGGACGCAGGAGCTAGATTCGTCGGCCAAAGTGGAGGAATCGCCTGCGGGTGCTGCGTCGATGCAAAGTACGGCTGCAGCGGCTGCGCCACCACAAGCATTGGACATGAGCCAGCTAATGGTTGCAATGAAAGGCATGTTCAAGACTTCCAATCGTGAAATGTCGGCGAAAATTGCAGCGAAACTGGAAAATGCAAATCGGGAGTTGTCCAGCCAGCTTCAGGAAAATTCTGCGCGCTTGGAACAGAAGGTGGAGGAAATCTCAGACAGGATTAATGGGAAAGTCGAGCACCTGGAGACGCGAGTAGCGCACTTGGATAAACGAGTCGACGACCTGGATGATTCCCTGAACAAACGAGTCGACGACCTGGATGATTCCCTGAACAAACGTGTTGGCGATCTGGATGATTCCCTGAACAAACGAGTTGGTAGTCTGGAAGACTCGATGAACCGAAAAATGGACGAGCGGCTTAGAGAGATTCAGCTGCGAGCAAGGGTGCGGTCTGTTGAGGAAAGTTTTGCCATAGAAGTGCCTACTTATGATGGTACTACGTCGTTCGACACATTCAAACTACAGTTCGACCTGGCTGCTCTGGAAAATCAGTGGACCGATATCAGGAAAGGTCGGAGACTGATACTGGCTCTAAGAGGTCCTGCGGCTGAGGTAATAAAAACAGTGCCGGAAAGTTTGAGAGGTGATTACGAGACCGTCATAAGGGCGCTGGCAGCCAAATACAGTGACGAGCACAACAAAATGGTGTATTACTGCGAGCTGAAGAACCGTAGACAAAGAGCCAACGAGGCGCTGCAGGCGTATGCGGCAGATATTGAGCGGCTGGTACCGCTGACCTACCCAGAATTCAGCATGGAAGTTTTGGAAAGGCTGAAGATCGAGGCGTTTATCGAAGGCATTCTTGACCCGGAGACTCGTGTGAGTACCTTGATGATGATGAAGCCGACGTTCCAGGAGACGGTGACAAGTGCATTGATGTATGAAGCTGCCTGGAGGGGAAGTTTTAGACATTCATCTGCGGAAAGGCGTCGAGTCCAATCTGGACGTGCCACGCAAAGCCAGCCAGTGAGCTCAGAGGTACCAACGAGGCTGCGGGCAATGGAATCTAGGATCAGTTGCTGGCGATGTGGCAAGCAAGGCCACATTTCACGAGACTGCCATCTGCGAGAGAATCGTTCCGGAGAACAGGCGTCACCAAGATGTGCTGACGCGCTATCACGCCGTCAGTGCAAAGTCGAATGCAGGCAGTGCTCGCGAGCCGAAAGCAAAGAACAGATAGTGGACGTCCGGTTGGTGAGCGTTATGCCAGAGGAAGAGTGGTCTGCGGAGAGGCTACAAAAGGACCAGCGTGAGGATGCGGATCTTGCAAAAATCGTCGAAGGCAAAGAGCAAGGCGCACGTCCAGACTGGCAGGAGATGGCCGGTGAAAGCCCGATCGCCAAGGCTTACTGGGCACAGTGGACAAGTCTGCGGCTGAAGGAAGGATGCCTGTACCGCGAATGGGAGAGCGCGGATGGACGGACCAGCAGCTCCCTAATGGTAGTGCCGAAATGCAGAATCAACGAGGTCATCCAGGCATACCATAACGACTCCAGTGGAGGGCACCTAGGCATCACCAAAACCGTCGCCAAAATAAAAAGACGATTCTACTGGGTAGGATGTCAGGAGTCTGTAGCCGAGTGGATTAAGAGCTGCGACCGATGTTCAGCAGCGAAAGGGCCAACAAGAAGATCTCGAGGCCGCATGCAGCAGTACAACGTGGGAGCGCCCTTCGAGCGGATTGCTATGGACGTCGCCGGCCCATTCCCAACTAGTACTCAAGGCAACAAATATGTGCTGGTGGTAATGGATTACTTCAGCAAATGGCCCGAAGTGTACCCAATTCCTAACCAGGAGGCCACTACGATCTCGGAAAAGCTGGTAAACAACTGGGTAGCCAGGTTCGGAGCTCCGTTGGAGTTGCACTCGGATCAAGGCCGGAATTTCGAGTCTGCGGTTTTCAAGGAAGTGTGTGAGCTGCTGGGAATAAAGAAAACGCGTACCACTCCTTTGCACCCACAGTCCGATGGCATGGTGGAACGCTTTAACCGGACACTGGAGGAATACCTGCGGAAAGTGGTAGGCAGGAATCAAAAGGATTGGGACACGCATATCCCCCTGTTCCTGATGGCGTATAGGTCAGCCCCGCACGACACGACATCACTCACTCCAGCCCGAGCAGTATTCGGCACAGAATTGCGGTTACCCGCTGACTTGAAGTTCGGGGTAGTCAGCACGACGGGAGGCGCTAAGACGGACTACGTGGCCAATAAGCGGGCGGAACTGGAGGAGATTCACCAGTTTATAAGGAGCCGCACCAAACTGGTCAGCGATAAGGCGAAAGCCAGATATGATCTACGGGCCAACTCAGCAGGGTTCCAAGAAGGCGATCTGGTAATGCTCTACAACCCGCAGCGGAGGAAAGGTTTGTCTCCGAAACTTCAAGCGTCATGGGAAGGACCTTACGAAATCGTGACTAGGATAAACGACGTGGTATACAGGATTCAACGTTGCAGCAATAAAGGCGCTAAGCTGAAGGTAGTCCATTTGCAGCGCCTGGCGCCTTATCACAGCGGAACCTCGGCACTTGTTCGGGACGAACAAGTCTAAGTGGTGGGCAGTGTAACGATAAGACAGTTTGTCGCTGTGCAAAGCAACCCTGTCGCTACGCGCCGTGCTATAATTCAATCTGGCAACGACGGCCGCGACAATGATGGCAACTTTTAGTCCAATCTGGCAATGATGGTCGCGATCATCATGGAAACCTTTAGTCCACTCCGGAATGTGCGCGAACGATCTGCGCGATGGCCGGACAGGTATAAAAGACAGCCGGGTGCGGCGCAGCGAGTCAGTCTGATTTTGACTAGTGAAGGTGCCACACGGAGTAATTGAGCGAATAATTAAGTGTAAAGACAGTAAAGTGTAAACCTGTGAAATAAAGTGATTGTTGGTTGTTATTGACTGCGTTTGAGAAATTAAGTGTGTTTTATTTTCAAATTACGCAATCCAGAGATACGTATTAGCCCACTAAAACTCATATTCGTAACAATATATTAGTTTTTTTAGGCCCTCGTAATTTTCGTTTACACCAGTGTGACCAGTTTCGTTTTTGTGGTATTGGAAAATTTCTCTGTAAATCTCATCTTCATTTAGTATGTCTTTTGCATGAAACGAGCATTTAACAAATTTTAAATTTCTGTTTCCTGAAAACAATTCTATGATTTTTTGTTGCAAGAGGTTATATTTATGATCATTTAATTCACAATATATTCAAATTTTTCCTTTATGTATATGCTCCTTTAATAATCGTTCTAAGTTACTGTTTAAATCATTTGAATTAATATAAATTTTCTTTTTATTGTGCTTAAACTCAACATCTCTTACTTTTTCGTCCGTCAAAATTATTTGGGTATTGAAACGATTAACCACTGTCGCGAGAATGCTTATATGATTGTGCAGATCTTCGTTTTGTGAGTGTCTAGTTTCTTGGTCATCGTTGTTGTACAAGGAAGCATTTGAAGTACTTTGTAAATCAAGAGCATTGATTTCATCGCAATTGATTCTGCTTAAAAAATCTGCCACAGTATTATATTGGCCTTTTATGTAGTTCATATTAATGTTGAATTCACTGAGCTTTATCAACCACCGGTACAACCTTGGGTTAAGATCTTTTCCTTGAGACTTAACAAAAAGCCAACGCAATGGTTGGTGGTCCGAAAGAATATCAAATTTGACACCGTAAAGATATGGCCTAAAGTAGGTGGTTGCCCAAACGACGGCCAACAGTTCTTTTTCTGTAGTAGAGTAATTTTTTTCGTGCTCATTCAAGGTTCTACTTGCGAAAAAAATAGGGTGACCAGCTTGTTGCAGAACTGCACCTAAAGCAAAGTTGCTTGCATCTGTTACCAATTGAAAACGTTTGCTGAAGTCTGGATACTTTAGTACAGGAGCTTCAGTTATTATTCGTTTTAATTTATCAAAAGCATTTATGAAATTCGGATCGCTTGGATTCACTTTTGTTCCTTTTTTTAAACATCTAATTAGTGGGTATGCTACTTTCGAGTAATCCCTAATAAACTTTCTGTAGTATCCAGTGATACTTAGAAAAGATTTAATTTGCTTCACATTTCTTGGTAGCTGAAGTTTCAATATGGCATCGACTTTGGCCGGATTAGGTTTTACGCCTTCGGGAGTAAGAACATGACCTAAAAAAGCAGTTTCTTTAGCAAAAAATTTGCATTTATTAATTTGAATTTTTAGATTTGCAGCTCTAAGTTTTTCAAATATGATTTTAACATTTTCGATATGCTCTTGAAAGCTCGTTGAGAAAATCAAAATATCATCAAGATAGACGACACATTTCTTATTTATTTCATCTTTCAAAACAGAGTTAATAAGGCGTTGAAAAGTGGCCGGTGCATTTTTAAGGCCAAACGGCATTCGAGTAAATTCATAGTGGCCGTGGGGGGTTGAAAAAGCTGTCTTACACCTATCTTCCTTTTTTACCAGAATTTGGTGAAAGCCCTTCGCTAGGTCTATTGTTGAGAAATATTGCGCTCTACCTAATTTGTCTAATATACTTTCTATATTAGGTATAGGGAACTTGTCATCTACGGTAATTTCATTTAACTTCCGATAGTCGACGACTATTCTCCACTTTGCAACCCCCGAGTTATCTGTTTTTTTTGGCACTATCCAGAGCGGTGCGTTGTATGGCGACGCACTTTCGGTAATTATGCCTTGCTGCAGCATTTCTTCTATCTGCCTATAAATTTCTTTCTCATGTACATGAGGGTATCGGTACATTTTGCAGTAAAGCGGTTTTTGTGATACCGTTTTGATTTCGTGTTCAACGCAATCGGTACTGCTTAGGACTTGGCCTTCTACAAATACTAGGTCTCGAAAGTTATTCAAAATTCTTTCCAGCGCTAATGATTCTTCAGAATTTAAGTCACTGAATAGATTATTCAAAACGTTTTTATCTAGATTTGTAACTTCAAGTTGATATATTTCATTGTCATTATAAGGCGAGTTATATCGAAATTGAATTACGTTATTGTTAATAATGATATTTTCTTTACGCATATCAATGATTGCTTGAAGAGGTTTCAAAATATTTTGGCCAATGATTGCGTCAAAGTGCTTATCTATAAAATTTGTCAATTTCCAAGTCATAGTTGCATTCTCGTTAAATTCTAGTGGTAAAGCGGTTACGATTTCATGAGTTATGCTAGATTTTGAGTTTAAAGAAGAAAATACTATTGGATTAGATAAAGGAATTCTTTCATATTGCAAAAGTTTGTTTTCATTTAAAAGAGAAGTTGATGAGCCAGTGTCTATTAAAGCAATCAGTTTGTCGTTTTCTATTGTAATTTCTATCAATGGAAGTGTCTTTTTAAGGCTGTTGTACAAAAATTTACTTGCTGATTATCATCGGTAAACTGCAAGTCGTTGTTGTGTTGAAATTGTTCATTATACATAATATTGTTATTGCTTGCATTTGTATTGTGCACTTGTATATAATCACAATCCATTCTAGAATTAGTGCTTTGTTGCGGTGTTGTAAAGTTATTATTTCCATAATTAGTATATCTATTAGTTTTATTGACATTTGTATTTGGAAATTCATATTGGTTTAGTCTTTGAAAATTTTGGTTTGAATATTGATTTGGGAATTGGTTCCGATTATTGTTTTGGCTGTAATAAGAATTAGAAGCATAATTTCGACCTTGATTAGACGTAAAATTCTGACTGAAATTATTATTTGGTAAATAAGAAGAACATTTTTCATTTTTATAATACTTTGGCTTATTTTCTGAAAGCATTGCTTGTTTACTTTTTACAGTCTGATTTCTTATTAGGCCTTCTGTTTCTAACAAATTATACGCATCTCTTAATGTGATAACATTTCTGTTGATTATTACAGAAGCCATGTTAACATCAATGTTATTCAAAAATGTCCGTAACATTGCTTTTTCAACATTTTTTGGGTTGAATTCAGTGGGGCTTTCGCTATCATATTCAAATTTTTCATTTATTTTACATAGGATATTCATCAGAGACTTATAATATTCAGAAATATCGTTTTTATTTATTAGCATAAAAGCCTCTTGATATAGTTGGTTGTAAGTTTCCCTTACTCCAAAGTTGCGAATAAGAATTTCTTTAACATCCTTCCACAAAGGCTGGTTGCCAAGCGTTCTGATCACATGCAGCGCCTCACCCTGTATCTTGCTTATTATGATTCGGTAAAAAATGTACGCCTTTTGTGGTGAATCTGTAGGAAAGAAGGACAGGACCATGTCGACTTCTCTTAAAAATGATGTAAGGGCCCAGGAGCTGTCGCCTCTGTACTCGCGGATGCGATGTGCGTCTTTGATTATTTCGTCAAGTGTGAGTTCAAAATTATTTGTTGCCATTTTAATTTTGATGAATGTCTTTTGTTATAGCAATAACTTGGTACGTTGTTAGCACAAATATTTGTAATGTTTTCCTCACTGTTGTTTTGTTTTTTACCGTTGAGGTGTTCAACTATGGTTTTATACAGCGTTCAAAATGTTTTTTTTTGTTTTCAAAATGGCTCCATAGCCTCGAGCTAATAATATTTTGTTTTATTCGAAAACTTTAGTTTTTTTACTTTCACAAAATAAATGTACTTTATTGGCAAATTTATTTTTTTTATGCCAGCGTGGTTTTTTAGACGACTGCGCCAGATATGTATTTATATGCGATTTCGCATATAAAATAACAGAAGAAAAACAATTCTTTTGAATTGAACAAGTCTTTATTTTAGGTTTTACGAAATTTACATTTCTTTCTAACACCGCTCTGAAAATACCGATCTGTATCACTTGCTGTATGACATTCCAACTAACTGATCATGAGCGTCGCTTTAAATTTAGCGTTAGTTTTTTACAAAAACAAATAATGAGCTAGATGTTGCTTGGGTAAAAGTATAAGAGTACAGTGTATAAGAAAACAGGAGCTTAGTAATGGCATGAGTACATTTGCATGAGCACGTTTTTGTAGTCCGTCCACATGATAAAAAAAAAAGTACTGAACCGATCTACACGAATATATACTCGTTTTGTAGGATATTGAACAGAGAAGTGCATGAACCTCTGAAATCTGTTAAAAAAAAATTTTGTTACTGTTTTTTTAATAAAAACAAGTAAGAAAAAACGAACTTTTTTGTAGTTTATATGGCTTTGTTGCTAAATTTTGAAAATGTTTATAGTTTTTGAGGTTCACGCACTTGCGACAAGCCTGCTGATTAATTTGATATATAATTTGTATGTTTCAGACTTTAACTTCGGACGGCATCGTGTGGACGGGAAGACGTCTTTTTTAAACCAAGCCTCGGAAGATGTTCAATATGTTTGCCATTTTTAATTTTTTTTATGTATAACTTTTTTTTAACTTTTAACTAATACCTACAGATGTTCCAAACGGATTGTTCCTGTCTCTTTCTTTTTTTGTACAGTAAAATAAAGGAAATTGGTCATTTTTTTGCATGAAGGTATAAAAGATAGAAAGTAGAAAGTAAAAGAGAAAGAAAGAAAAAATAGCACAATAAGACAATTTAAACATAAACATTCTAAGCAGCTGACGTGTATTTCTAGCCCTCAGCAGTCTGCAGCAACAATACCATCCAAGCACTCTTTGTTAAGCACCCTGAGAGCTTTGCTTTTCTGATGGACACACACATATACGCACCCACGAATTGAGAAAACAGCAGCCAGTCGTTTTTGCTTTTTCAGCTGCAGTGCAAAGCGCATTAGCTCTCTGTTGTTTTTAGTGAGGCTTTCATGCACATATATTTTCCCCTCAGCGGTGAGCCCAATATCTCTAAGTAGCAGGGACCTCTTAGCCTCTTTACAGAATCGGACGATTGATCTGAAGAGCATAGAGCGGTCGTCAGGGGATCCAAGTTTTACGATGACAGGTGCAGCAGCATTGTTGTTGGCACCCGAAAAGCAGTGCAAATGCGAGGCGGAGACAATTTGACAGAGCGGCACAAATTGTGGAAGATTTCCTCAATCCTCTCCCCATCAACTTGCGGGAGACCATTTATAATGATATCCACAGCATGGTTCTGGCACACATTGAGCTCCTCCTTAAGCAGCAGAATTTCATTTTTCAACAGCTCATTCTGCGCAATTTGCTCTTCTGCCTTTCCCACGCGCTCTTCGATGTTTCTAATCGCCTTTTTGAAATTAGTAATTTCAGCCGACATCTCGCCAAATCGCTGCATAACCCGTTCTTCGTATTCTCTCATGCGCTCCGTAATTTGGTCAATAACACTTTTTCTTAGCAAGTCCAGCTGCTCCTCCATACGCGCGAACTCTCAGCTCTCCCTGAACTGCTTAAGCTGTTCTGAGGTGTTGAAACCGTTTGGCGCGTAACTTTTGCAGCTCTGGTTGTCATGCTCATATCAAGCTTCAAAGTTAATTAAATCAAAATAAACAGCGTTTATTGCGCTCTAACTTCACTTGGCGAAGGGCAATTGCAAGTATTGCTAAGAATCACTCCACAAGCGCACTTAAACTGACGGTGGTATATACAAATAGCAAATCTACTGCAGCACACCAAAAACACGTCTACTCACAACGACTCATTTGCAACGAACATGCAAATCGCTGCATTAAGCCTAAACGTGACTATTAAAAAACAAATTAGTTTCGGTAAAAAAGGGTTTAGTTAATATTCTTTTAAATATTTAAAGATTAAAAGACCATTTTGCTAATGTACAACATACACCCCCCTTGGCTACGCCCCTGATAGGTACCTCTAAATATTGTAACATACTTAAAAAAAATTGCGGGAAAACAGGTTTTAGAAAACACTTAGTTGAATGACTTTATAACTTTTTATTTTTTAATATTTTCAGCTAAAAATATATACAGTCGCTCTGAAGATACGGTAGAATAATAAAAAATAGCCCTATATTGTAGGATTTTATTACCCTGTCGGACCTGAGACAACTGGTTCCCAAAATTCATTGGTTTTTCAACTGGTTTTTTGTAAGTCAATTGGACAACTAGTTGTCCAAGTAGCTGTCAGCGAATGCAGAAGTCAGTCAGTTCGCGTCTAATCGTCCACGTTCTGTGTGCGCGTTCATAGGCGAGAGGACCACATAAAAATGAGAAAAACGAAACAGAGGTGGGATAAGAAACAAAATACCGTTACGTCTAAAGTTCAGCCTATGATCAGTGTTGCCGTTTTGGTCCAATTGGACCAAAATTGGTAGCTTCGTTTCATAAATTAAGGCTTTGGTAGGTTGGTTGGTTTGTTGTGATTTTCAAGGAATTTTGGTAGGCAACACTGCACTAATAAATTTTCTATTAATTTTTTTTATAATTTTGAAATTAGAGTAAGTTCGGGTAATGTGATATGGTCGGGTAATGTGATATAGGTGCTTATTTCACAAGTGCGTTGACCTTTTTCAAAATTAACCTTTTAAAACATCATAACAGCTAAAAAACTCGTGCTGCATGATTTTGGATGTGATTGCGCAAATAGTTTACCGTCAGAGTGATGAAGTGCTTTGAGTAGGCTTCCACAAGTTTTTGGTCACGAAGTTTGAAAGCATAAAAGGTACAAAATATAATATAATAAAATACAAAATATTATTACAAAGTTCGAGGCTAATCAGAAGTAAATCAGTGATATCGATTATGAGTTTGCGAGGTACGCTCTTCTCAACAAAATTATTATTGTTTTTTTATAATATTTTTTTCGCAAAAAGTCAATTTCGGGTAATGTGATATACCAAAGTTCGGGTAATGTGATATAGTACTACTGTGTACAAAGAATACCCGGAATTCGATTTCTTCGATTATCGTGGTGTTGTGCATTATGAGTTCCTTCCGCCGGGCCAAACTGTCAACAAGGAATATTACTTGAGCGTTATGCGTCGTTTGCGTGAAGCTATTCGCAAAAAGAGGCCGGATTTATGGAGAGACAACTCTTGGTTTTTGCATCACGATAATGCACCATCTCACACGGCATTGGTTCTTCGTGAGTATTTCGCCAACTCATATCGTTCCACAGCCACCGTATTCGCCTGATTTAGCTCCTTGTGACTTCTGGCTATTCTCCAAACTCAAAAGACCACTTCGAGGACACCGTTTTGAATCGATTGAAGAGATTCAACGTGAATCGCCGCGCGCATTGAAGGCCATACCGGAAGGTGACTATTTGGCATGCTTCGAAGATTGGAAAGTCCGTTGGCATAAGTGCATTGCATCGGGGGGGACTACTTTGAAGGCGATGAAATTGATTTGGAAGAATAAATAAAGATTTTTTGAATTATAAACAAATTCCGGGTATTCTTTGTACACAGTAGTACATCTCAGTACACAAACTTATAACAGTAATACTATTTGTATACAGAAATGTTTATATACTTTATTTTATACTATTTGAAGTGGAATATTCTCAAAAATCTGTTATGGTTAAGTTTTAGATAAAAAAAATCCATGAAATCATGTTTCTCGGTAAAAATTTTTAACCCTTGGTTTACCCCGTCAGATTGTGATTTTCCAAAAAATGAGAAACACGTCTCTAATTATTTTTGATTTGGAGTATTTTCACCAAGTTTCAAACTAATAGGTCTGTTAAATAACGATTTTTCGGGTATATCACATTACCCGCCAATGGTATATCACATTACCCGCCACTTTTATCAGACGCCAGTATTTGGATTTTTTGATTTTTAATTAAAAAACTCGTCAACAGTTTATCTTAAAGAGTTAATAATCATAGATATACAAAATAATGCATCAGTGAACAGTTTGAGACCAAAAAAAGTGTGTTTTAAGGCAAAATGTGTCGGGAATCGCTGTAAAACAAACAGGTATATCAAATTACCCGAACTTACTCTACTCTGTATGTATTTATATATTTTATGTTAATTTTAATGTAATACTTTTAATTAAAATTATATTGTTTGTAAAATTATATTGTTTTATTTTCTTATAAGCTTCAAGTGGTTGGGAAACTAACTCATAATAAACTAGTTTCCAAACTACTTGCTTAACAACTGGTTTATAAACTGTTTTACTTAGGACTGACTTTGGACCAGGGCCGTAACTAGGCATGTGCAGGCGGTGCGGCGCACCAGGGCCCCCGGCCCTGAGGGGCCCCCGAAGATTTCTTTTTTTTTTTTTTAGAATTCGTTTTAAAGTATGAGCTAGAAAAGATCTTCGATAACGTTTTTATAACATTGTATAAAATTGGATCTACTTTTTTATGGAAAGGGCCCCTGGGAAACTTTTTTTTCTAGAACGCTCTTATTAGTATCTAATAGAAAATGTTTTCGAGAACCCTTTTTTTTTATGAACGCTGCTTTGTTTGAGAGCTTATAATTTTATTACTTACATGCAGTAAGTAGCGATTTCATGGGATGAGCGTCAGGCATTGGGCGTAAAGTTTTTTCCAATGCAACAGACAAGTGCAGAAATATATATCTTTCTAAATATATCTTTCTCTTTTGTTGCATCGTAAAAACCAGTACAAACTTGACAAACATGTTACCGAACTAAACATTGCCGAAGGACGAAATTTACATCAACGTTGCCGATTTTAACAATAACAACAATATAATAACAACGAATGTACGACATTGACTCTAAAAGTCGTCTTTGCCGTTTTTTATTTCTAATCAAATATCCTTGGTTTGTGAGCAACTCTATCACTTGTGTTTCAAGGTGACAATTACACCTTTTTAACCGCGTTGCCAAATGCAAAGGTGACAATTACACCTTTTTAACCGCGTTGCCAAATGCCGTTCGTACAATACTTCACAGGATTGTAATTATATGATAAAAGCTTTTGATATAGTGTTTAACTTTGAAAACAGCGCAACGGATGCGATACCCAAAAATGAAAATTATGAAATAATACATTAAGTAATATTACTGTATTTAAATACAAAATAACTCAATAACTTTGCATATTCTTGTAGGAATCTTTTAAAATTTGATAAAGACAATAAAGTGGTTGTTGGGACGTCGACAAGTCAGAAAAATTAAACTGAGATGAAACGTGTAATTCGCAATCATTGAAATATGCTGATAAAAGTGTATACAATCGTTCGATTTCTCTTGAACTTGGCATTTTTATTCAACCAGTGCATAGAAATTATTATTTAAATTTCAACTATGCCATTTTGAAGAAAATATAAAAAAAAATATTGTTCGTCGTGTTTCGTTTTTTTTTCTGTTGATTGGTTTCTCTTGTCTGTTTGCTTGAATTGCTAAAAGTAATATTCGAACGATATTCGATACTAATAAAAAATTTTAATAACACATAATTATTGTTATGGAATTTTAAACTTCAGGTATTTTAAAACCCGACTACCAAAAAACCTATAAAAACAAGTTGCAGCATATTTCCTTTATTTTTTTTATAAAAATATCTTCAAAATGGGGTTTTTAGAGTATATCCGTGACAAATAGTTATAAGTTGGTCTGAATTAGGTAAGAACTTGTACGTATTCTAGATATGCAAATATTAAGCTACTATATTGTTGAAAAGATGTTGCCAGTTTTTGCCTTATATGAGCAAAATTTCAGCAATATGTAACCCCACTATTATATAAAGTACATTTTGGTTAAGATTAAGTATTTTATCAAAGCTTAATACATTTTTTCCGTTGAAGTCCATCGAAAAAGTATTATTAAATCTGTGGTCAAAAACGATTATCGCTTAAGCGATTATTGCTTTGCCACCAAACAAATTGCTATTAGTATATAATAAAAACATAAAAAAGTTTGTTTATATGACTTTTGTAACTGAATTACATTGTTTCTTTTTCACTTTTTTCACTTTTTTATAAATCAAATTGGTAATGTGTTTTGAAACTTAGTATTTGATTTAGTAGTTGATGAATCCTTGCGATTTTTTACACTGTGATGAAAATATGCATGTGTACTACTTAAAGTCCATAAATACTACCCAAAAATCATAACATGTGCTACTGAAGAAAAATTGAAAACGGCAGCACTGGTTTATACACTTATTTCAGAAGCGAATTGACTGCAGACGGTTTGAAAAGTGTGCTTTTATTTTTTCGTTTTTCCCTTTTTTTGACGTCTGAATGAAAAATCGCTGTTGGTGTTGCTTGTTTTTAGTTGAAAATGCTCAAAAACCTGAGTGTACATCACCATCAGCTGATTTTCAAAGCACTTTGAAAATGTTTAACCGTTTATACGCATTTTCGAAGCGACTTGAAAATTTAAGAACTCATTTGAAAAGCGCTTTGACTCAATACGCATAACATGTTCAACGCGGTTTGAAATCGTGTTTATACTACTGTATTGACTCAATGCGTATTGACTGAAAGCGACTTGAGCTGTCGTATAAACGGGGTATCAGTTTCCCATCACGTTATCACTGACTTCGAGTAACAGTGCAAAAACTCAGCATTGCTCAGCACGCTGTTTGTGTTACACCGTGTTACATGCAGGCATTGTGGGATACAATAATAAGTTCAACGATTTCCGTTGCAATATGAAACGTTGCTATCCAAGTGGTCATCAGAAAAGAGCCGAAAAAAAGCGTAAAGAAAATGCAAGTGTTGAAAATACTAAAAAACTGACATCATGGTTAACAAGAGTTAACATAAGTGAAGAAGACACAAACATTGTCCCAGAAAAAAATGTCGATGAAAGTGACGGTAAATATAGTTTATTAGTTTATATAATATTGAAAGAATTCGCTCATAATAGAACAGTAAATTGTAAATTAGAACATATTTCATATTTCAAATTTTCACGTAGATTAAAGCTGCATAGATTGACAAACGCAGAACGCATAATTTAAAAAAATATATAATAATTTAAAATCAAAAAAGATATTCAAGTTTAAAATCTGAGAAATCTGATTGGTCGAAACTTGTAACACGAATATCTTTTTTGATTTTGAGTTTTATAAAAAGTGGCAAAGGACTTTTCGACTCAGAAAAATATGAAGAAAATTTGGATATAATCCGTGGTTTTTATCCCCACTCCTCGTAAGAGCGCGTCTATTGTTTAAATTTCAAATTTGAATAACTTCTTTGTTTTTGAGTTTTGCAAAAAGTGGTAAAGGACTTTTCGACTCGAAATTGAAAAAGGAATTCAGGATTTTTTTTTTATCGCGGACTTTGGAACACCCTGTATTTGTTTCATCTATTTTCAGCCTTCCAGGAGATCGAAAGTTATTGCTCAATTTCTTCGGATAAAGAAACGATTCTTGATTCTTGATTCTTGAAACGATGCTTGTTATGTTCATTGTGCAGCGCATAACTTGGCTTTAGTACTGAATGATGCAGTGAAACACAATCCTGAAATAAACCGTTTTTTCGAGGTGATCCAGGACGTATACAATTTTTTCGGGAAAAGTAGGGTAAGATGGGGCTATTCCCCGCGTGGGGCTATTCCCCGCACCACTATTTTCTCAGAAACGGTAACACTAAATCTCAAATGTGCAGTCTCATTGTATGTGTCATACTATGAGACATGTTTGGTTGGTGAAAGTTTTTTTTCCCTTCCAGTGACAGATCGTCGAGCAAGCCTAACGTTTTTTTGTACTCCTCGCTGCAATTGTTTCGGTCCACAGAATTTGAACTTTTTCTATATAATGTTTTATATTTTCATTTAAAGGTGAGTGTTTTTTAAACTAGAAGGCGAGTACTTTCGAGTGAATATAGAGCGTTTTTGGTTTTGTTTTGTGAAATTAGTTTGGCATCATCGAATAGACAGAGGCATACCATGGGGCTATTCCCCGCACTTTGGTATGGGGCTATTCCCCGCACCTCCATTTTTAGTTCTATGCATACAGCGTCATTTAGTTGTCATTATGCTTGACAATTGAGATGTTTTTAGTTTGTTCTTCATCGATTCACTTGGTTATTTCGCTGTTGTTGATTTTCGCTCTTTGTTTTTTTGTGAATTGTGAAGATGGTTCGAAAATACAAACGAAAAACCGAGGCAAAAACGTATACTGTTGACAGTATTGTTCGTGCTTTGAATGCAATTCGACTTGGAGCTTATATTCATGCCAAGTGCGACAACCGATCGTCCGTTCATTCCAGCTAACAGTATTGCCAAGGCCGATATTCCGATGGCAGTGGATATTGAATTGCCTCACAATATCTCACAGCAAAACATTGAATTTGACGATGATGAAGATGATTCGGCTCAGCTTCGTCCATTGGGCAGAACATCAACACCAACAAATTCCACTCAAGACTTGGTTTCATTGCTGCGAGACATTCGGCCGACTCAACAAGCACCACCACGTTCCGAAAACGCTCGTAGTCGAAAAAGAGGAAAAACGACTATTTTAACATCCGACGAGTCGATTCAAGAGATTCGAGCTGAAAAAGAAGCACATGATGCTAAACAAACGGCCAGCCAAAATCGAAAAGCAGCTACTGCTGCGAAGAAAAAAGCCGCTGTATTGAAGAAATTGACTGCTGAAGCAAAAAAAGCAGCCACAAAAAGGTCTATCGACACAACCCCATCGACACCAGGACGTGTGAGCAAGCGGCGTAAGACCACCGTGGAATATGTCGATGAATCAAACTCCGAAGAAGATTAAATGGTTTTAATTTCCCTCGTTCTCATTGAATTTTTCATATTTTTCTGACAAAATGCATTTTTTCCATGTCAACTTTTGAACTTGTGTAAGATTATGAATAAAAAAACACAAAAAATATTAAAAAAAAACAAGTTTGGATACTTATTTTCGAGTTCATTTGCTTTGAAAACGGCAAAATCGGGGGTGCGGGGAATAGCCCCATGGGGTGCGGGGAATTACCCCACCAGCGGGGAATAGCCCCACAATTTTCGATTTTGGGACAATGGCTGCAGCTCGTTACGGGTAAATCACACACTATAAGTAATGTAGTAACAAAAGTTGCGCGTTGGGTCCAGCTTTCCAACGATACCACTCTTGTCTCGAAACTCAATCCGAGTCGCGAGATATTCGGATTTATGCTTACATGCGGGGAATAACCCCATCTTACCCTATTGTTCGCTGGAAAGATCTCCAACTTTCAAATGATGATGAGTTTTCAGAAAATCTCGGGATCACCCTGAAAACTCTAAATCCAACTCGTTGGCCTGGTCGGCATGATGCTGTTTATGCACTCAAAGCAAGATTCGGGCATGTTCTCAAAAGTTTGTCACGGATAATACTCACGAGCAAAAAAAAAGACGAGAGAAATGAAGCTGCAGGACTTTTGAAAAAATTAGAAAGACTTGATTTCATATTATTGCTTATAATTCAATGCAAAATCCTTCAGAAAGTTAACGTTGCATCGCAAGCTCTTCAAGCAAAGGAACTGGATCTTTTTTCAGCCAAAGATTATTTGGAAAATGCTTATTTAGAAGTCACGAACATTCGCCATTCTTTCGATGAATTCCGCTCAGAAGCTGCCGAATTGTGTGTCAAGTTAAATATTGCAAACACATTTGAAGAAAAGAGAAGAAAACAAGTTAGAAAGCACTTTGATGAACTTTGCGAAGATGAAAGGCTCAGCGATCCCGAAAAATGTTTCAAAGTTTCCATTTTTTATCCAATGATTGATACAATTTGTGTACAATTGAAACACAGATTTGAAGGAATGATTTCAATTATGGATACATACAAAATTGTACAACCTCAATTCATAGCCAATTCAAATGAAGCCGAAATAAGTTTAGAGGCAGAAAAATTTGTTCGAAAAATTCCTGATTACATATCACCATCTTTTCCTGCACAATTGTTATCAATGAAATCTACTTTCAATTCAAAAATTAAGCAAATGAAAACGGTAAAACAGCTAGCCGATTTTCTCATGATTGAACACAGTTCGTTGATGTCAATTTTTTCGGATATTTATACTGCTTGTATAATGTACCTTACTATCCCAGTGACTGTAGCTTCTGCTGAACGATCATTCTCAAAATTAAAGCTCATTAAGAATTATTTGAGGAGTTCAATGGGGCAGGAAAGATTAAATGGGCTAGCTGTTCTGTCGATCGAGAATGAAAGAGCACGAAAAATTGATTTCACGAAAATTATTGATGTTTTCGCCGCCATGAAATCGAGAAAAAAGTCATTTTCGAGAAATAAGTAAACGCAAGAGACTGAGGAGACACCTAATGTGCAGGAACAGTATATTTTCATGAGTGATGTTTCTGTGATTTTGTTATTTGTAAGTTACAAATAATTACGTGCAGTCTAGAATATTTGGCTGTAAAAATATCTACCTAATACAGAATATAGTGTAATAGTATGTGCACACATATGAGAAATAAAGAAATTGTTTAAACCAAAGTATAATGCTGTAATGCTGTTTTCAATTTCTCACGACCTTTGAACCCTTTTTTTAATGGACTTCGAAAAGGCTTCGAAATCACCTTTTTTTTTTTTTTTAGAAATTAATTTTCAAGGGCCCCTTACGAAATCTTGCACAAGGGCCCCCGAGACCCTCGCTACGGCGCTGCTTTGGACTAGTTGCAAACGGATGCAGACGGGGACAATTGACTGTCGCCTAGGACACCGCCATGTTAAAAGGGTGAGTTTGCTCCAAGGAAACGAGTCGGTTCTGAAGTCAGCTATGACTGACAAGCAACCAGTTGAAAAACTACATTTGGACCAGTCCGATTTCCTGCAGGGCGTATACTGACGGCGGTGATTTGCGATTTGTTTGTACATTAATGAGTAAAAACAAATAGATTCCATCTCATTAGACCTTGTGTTTGATTGTTCGAAGAAGCTGTCTTCTTCAGCAGTAGAATTGCCGCAAAAATCCTCCTCTTCGTCTTCTCGCAGCACGGCATTGCCGATCCGTGTACGCAAACTGTACGCAATTCACTTGCACAAACTGCAAACTCTATCTTATACAACTTTATTTTTGATACAAATATCAAATTTTTTTTTTTAGTTCGACGTTAAGAACACACAGACCCGTACCCGACTATAAGTGTAGGTGTTTACCTAAGCCTAGGCGTATACGGAGACGCAGGCCGCGCAACACAGCACAAGGCAGCGCAGCGAAAATTAAACTTTGTGAGGCAGAAAATATGTGAACTGCGTATACGAATCTCGTAAAACCAGCACACGTGTTCCGTATTCATTCCATAAACCCAGCAATACGAGTTATTTGTCTGAATTAGACTTTAAAATAGAACCTATACAATATAATATGGGTGTAATATCGGCTGTTCACGCACTTTTTCAATTAGTTCTTAAATTTTTGCAAGCTAACGTGTCGGCTGCGCGTAGGAAACTGTATTTCAACTACAACGCGACGCAGTTGTGCGCAGGCACGTCTCTCCGCCGCACGCGGCTATGTCGCTGTATACGCCGTTATACGAGTATACGCAGTATATCGTACGGTACTGCGTTATTTACAAAAAACTAAACTGCGTTGAGTTGTGCTGCGTGTGCGGCCTGCGTCTCCGTATACGCCTAGGCTAACTGTCGCCTAAAGTAGGAACTGTGGCGCAGCCAAAATTTCATTTTGAGAGAGGTTTGGGAGTACTAGCAATTTTTGTGTTTGGGAGGCGGGGTTTGAATCCCCAAAATCCCCTTGTGTGCTCCACTGATTATTAATATGAGTTTAAAAGACCCAGTGTGTTCTTCTAAGGTTAAATAAGACTCTTAGATGTTTGTTCTTTCCCAAATATAAAAATTAAATTCGTAGTTTCTTGAAACGTACAAAACGTATGTTAAAATCCAAAAAAGGTTTAAAAATCATGTTTTCTGAAACTATTCAGCTTTCCGGCGACATATCCCGCCAATGGTAGGACTTTTGGCGAAATTGACATTGAGGTGCGACAAAATTACAGTTCTCTTGAGCATCAATCAATGACAGGGATTTTGGAACTATACGCAAAGGCCAACACGGTACGCGGTAGAAATCACACTGGCTGCTTATTCCATGCCCACTACGAGCATCCTGGCATCCTTTTCCTGGGTACATATGACCTTCAGGACAGCCCAGCGGCGACCAGGCTTCGATTTTTCTAACACCATCGAATCATCGAACCGGGGAAAAAGTTGATTGCCGAAACCGGATCACTATAAACATTTTTTTGTTTTGTTGGAAATATTTTTGTTTACATTTTCGGCTTTTATGTTTTTTGATCGGTCGGTTGACTTCGCACCGCAATTCAGTGCATTCTTTTAACGGCGTTGCCATCCCCCACCGCTGTTTTTTTTTCTGTTTTCTTGTTATGTTTTCGGTGCGCCTTCACTTTCACCGGCATTTCGTCCTGGCCAAAGTGTAATGCCGCCAAAATCCGACGATTTGAGGGGGATTTGTCTTTATTTTTTATGTTTTTATTTATTTTTGCTTTGGGTTGATTGTTTAGCTATAATTTTTTTTAAGTACAAATGAAGATTGAAAAGACAAGACCGGCACACGCACATAACGAGACCTTAAAAAGTAAAAACAAATTTACTTCAACTCAACATCTTTTGGATTTTTCGTGAGAATTGGACACGGTAAACAAAGCGTCAATTTAAATAAAATAAAATCGAAAAAAGTTCTAAAAATTATAAACAATATTCAAATGATTCAAATGGCAGGAAAAAACATGAACTAATGGGCTTATTGACTTGGTGAAATTGGAAATTGGTGAAAACAATTAAAATAAAAATTATACACGTGTCTTTTATTTTTTTTTTCAAATCGAAATTTAACGGAGGCTGAACAAAGTGCTAAAAGTTTGTATGGAGAAATATGGTTAATAGATTTTAAACTTAGTAAAAGCACTTGAAACGAGAAATAATTTAAAACGGTTTTTCATTTTTTTTTAAATAAAAATTTGAAGGGTCAACGAAGGGTTTGTAGGGAGAAACTGTGAAAAAACATGAATTAATCGGCCTATTGGCTTTAAACTTGGTGAAAGTACTGTTAGTGAGATATAATTCGACACGTGTGTTTTACTTTTGTGAAAATCTAAATCTGACTGAGTCAACAATGGGTTAAAAGTTTGTATAGAGAAACATGATTTAATGGGCTTGTAAACTTTAAATATGGTTAAAGCTTCAAATTAGAAATAACGACAACTTTTTTTAATTCATTATCAAAACCTGACGAGGTCAGCAAAGGGTTAAGATAATCGATTGTTTTTCATAATTCGATACCAACCTCTGACGGGTAAAAAATTTGTTAGGAGTTTATGTGAAGAAGCATGATGTAGGAAAGTATCTATAACTGAGTAAAGCCGCCGGGCCCTCCTAGTTACTTCACAAATGTATGAATATTGTTAAAGCGTCGAACGGACAGCAGTGGCTAGCAGACAATTGACGCAGTGGGTGGGTGTCTGTTTGAATCGCAGTCATTTCGCTGGCAATACTCTACTAATTACCCTGTTGTTGACTTTGTTGCAGTCGCATTGCAACCGCGTGCATACATTTTTAATTGGCGATTCATGTTGACGAGTGACATGTTGACGTAAAAACAATATGTACACACAGGCAGTCGCCGTGCCTGTGTTCCCTGTCGGACCTGAGACAACTGGTTTCCAAAATTCATTGGTTTTTCAACTGGTTTTTTGTAAGTCAATTTGACAACTAGTTGTCCAAGTAACTGTCAGCGAATGCAGAAGTCAGTCAGTTCGCGTCTAATCGTTCACGTTCTGTGTGCGAGTTCATAGGCGAGAAGAGACATGATTATACGAAAAACGAAACAGAGGTGAAATAATCAACAAAATACTGTTAAGGCTGATCTTACGATACTTTGGTTACAACAACAACGTAGAAATGTTTGCATTTTCCGAACATGGATTTTTCTATGACTCGAAGTTCGCTCGATTTGCACGTTTTGCCTTGAATGATTTCAGTTAGAATTTTGCAGCTGAAAGGTATGTTTTAATAAATTTGTTTGTTTATTTATGTAAATATTTATTAATTCATTTATTTATTTATTAATTGCAGGCGAAGCCAGGATGTTGTATTGCGTCAGGCCCCAAACAGTTTCGACAGAAGTGTGTCAGCAAGTCCAAGTTCATCTTAGCTCTTCTCATCTTTACGTGCACCAATATTTTTTGTTTTTCATTCGCGGCAGAATTTCGTTGATTTTTGAAATATTTTTGAAATAAATTAATTGTTGAAAAATTGCATTGTTTTATTTTCCCCCATAAAAATCAACTGGTTAGAAAACTAATCCAGAATAAAATAGTTAAAACTACTCGCTTCGCAACTGGTTTAGAAACTGTTTTACTTAGGACTGACTTTGGACTAGTTGCAAATGGATGCAGACGGGGACAATTGACTGTCGCCTAGGACACCGCCATGTTAAAAGGGTGAGTTTGCTCCAAGGAAACGAATCGGTTCTGAAGTCAGCTATGACTGACAAGCAACCAGTTAAAAACCTACATTTGGACCAGTCCGAATTCCTACAGGGTTGCTGTGCACACAGCGAAAATATCAAAGTGTGATCAATGAAAGCAAAATTGTCTAATTTTATAAAATACCCATACAATATAAGACAATATATGCTTAAAAGTGAGAGAACCATGCCCAACTGTATATAACCCAGTCAATGTCATATGCCCAGTACCTGAATGCAGGGTTTACATGATAAATAATTTTTTAAATGTTATATAACCCGAATAAGCCCACGTGAATTTTTTTTTCGAATTTCAAAAAGATTTTTTAGGAGCATACTCTTTATATGTAAAATAAAAAAACTGCATCATTAGTTTTTTAATCCTGCCCACAGGACGCTCGGAATGTCCTGTTGCCATATGGCAACGCTGGGCGGGCTAGGGGACTGGTTTACATATATATGTTACCACGGCACATATTAATATTTCACCACCGCACAAAAAGCACGGTCAGCAACTCAGGTGCAACGACCGTATCACGTTAACGTTGCACAATTCCCACACAACAGCCCAGACGCACCGTCAGCATGCCCGCGGATTCCTGGAAGCCGATCGTGCCACCAATGAGCAGAATTAAGTTAGCTTTTAGCTTAGCTTAGGTTTGTAAATCAGTTTCTTAAGTGAAGTCAATAAAGAAGGTCGAACCGACCAAGTGAAAAAATATTTTTTTTAAGAAAGTTTTATTAATAAAACTTAACTGGCGCCCAACGTGGGGCCAGGGTGATAAGTTGGTGCATAACAACACGTGAAACGCGCATCTGGATCTGATAATTCTTCAATTGCATTCAACAAAACGGCAGCCAAACGTTTGCGAAACTCTTGAGCCGCCTACCTGAACGCAACACTTCCCAGTATCGTCGCAACGCCGTGCGGAAGCCCAGCAATCATCACTGGTCCCGGAATCCCAAAAGTAGACCGAGGAAAGCGCAGGCCGCGCCGCTCATCTACTCGGAGAGGAGCAAGAACCTACGTGCGGAGGAAAGAGGCCCCCCAGTAGCCTAAAAGGAAGAAAAGGAGACGAAACCCGTCAGCCGCCTCGCCGGAATGTCTTTGTGGATTCTCTTGTAAGTTAAGGAAATTAGTGTAATTAGTGCAGGTTAAGAAAACGTGAACAAAAGTGTTAGAAAAATCAAGAATTTTAATTGTTTAAAGAAAATTTTAACTAAAAAAGGTGTAAACAAAAACAAAAAGTTGTAATTTTGAGATAAAATTGAAAATAAGAAATTTAATTTAATTAAGTTGAGTATAAGTTGTATAAGAATCAATAATTACTAGTGTCCGACCGAAACCACTTTTTTGGGCCGAAACCGAAACCTAGTTTCGGTTTTTTTTTAATATTCGGCCGAAACCGAACCGAAACTTTCTAGTTAAAATAAAAATCACCATATCAAGCATTATTTTTCAACAAACGAATTTTACATTAAGTAAATAAAGAACAAACATAACATAAATAAATAAATACTTATTAATAAAAACAATTTATTCATATTTTAAAAACATAAACATGAAAAAATCACCCTTTCATACCTTACTCCCTAATATTCAAAATTAAATAATTTAATATTATATGCTAAAAAAAAAGTTTATTTACATTGGGGGCATCCAAATTACTCCTCCTTTCAGAAAGGAGGTTGAAAGTTTCGGTTTCGGCTTTTCGGCCATTTTTTGGCCGAAACTGAAACCGAAACCGAAACCACTTATTTGGGCCGAAACCGAAACCGAATATTCGGTCGGACACTAATAATTACCAATAGTAACCATAGCAAAGGGAAAATATAAAACAAACGTAAAAGCATAACAAATTATAACTGAAGTTGTGATACCACAACTTATAATCGCACCTAGCTCCGAGATTCCTACGGGACCCTCCGGAAGCAGAAAGGACCCTCACCAAGATGCCAAACCCCACTCCCGATTAAGAAGAATTAATAGAAAAAAATAAAATTAGAAATTACTAAAGCAGAGATATTAGCAATATTGTTAGAGATTTGAAACAAAGAAAACAGAAGATAAGGAAAAAAATAAGAACAAACGAAATAAAGTAAGAAACAATAAATAATACCAAATAATAATACTAAATTACTCTTTATAGAAAATCCTTAAAGTCTCATTATAAAATAAAATGAGTAACCCAAACAACCTAATCAGGCCACCCGTCCTAAACGCTCCTATTATACCACAAGCCCCAAATACTTCTCCACAACCCCTAAACATGACAAACTTAAGCGAAATCGTAACATCATTAGTGACAAATATTCTACGGAATCAAGGACGGAGACTTTTAAGCAACCACGATGATTTTTCAGGAACAGATCAAACAATAAACCCCGAACACATAAACAACCTAGCAGATTTAGATAAAATCCCCGACATAGTTAGATCGATTAGAGAATTCTCAGGAGACCCAGCAGAATTCAGTTCGTGGAAAAAGAGCGTCGAAAGAGTGCTCACAATCTACGAACCCTCTGTTGGAACGCCAAAATATTTTGGAATTTTAAGTGTAATTCGCAATAAAATTGTAGGTAAGGCAGACGCTGCATTAGAGTCCTACATTACGCCATTGGACTGGAAGGCAATATCTAAATGCCTTACGCTCCACTACGCCGACAAGCGAGATTTTGTACGCTAGAATACCAGATGAATTCACTCGTTCAAGGCCATTCATCTATTCAGGAATTCTATCAAAAGGTTTACTCGCATTTATCCCTCATTCTTAATAAGATAGCATGTATGGAAATAGGCAGCGAAGCATTGCGCATATTGACGCAAACCTACCGCGACAAGGCATTGGATACATTCATTCGCGGATTAAACGGAGATTTGCCGAAACTTCTAGGAATGAAGGAGCCAAGCGATCTCCCTCAAGCGCTGCACTTGTGCCTCAAATTAGAAAACCAATATTACCGAACAAACTATGCACATGGAACTGTTAGAAGATTCCAAAACCCAACACCTCCACCACTACCCCCAAGAAATAACGATAGTCGCAATAACATCCCAAATCGTAGGACACCCTTTTACCCGGAGCTAGCTTACCTACCACAAGGACCACCTTTTCCAAATTACCTACCACAAGGACCACCTTTTCCAAATTACCGCCCACAAGGACCACCTTTCCCAAATTACCGCCCACAATGGCCACCTCAACCCAACTTCTACTCACAATTCCAGCGGCCAAGCAATCCACCGCCACGCCCATTCCCAAAACCTCAACCACGACCAGAGCCGATGGACGTTCATTCGTCACAACGCACTCGGAACATAAATTATATGAACCGACCACGTCCAAATGATTTCTTCGGCAAAAGACCCCCGAACGATAATTCCCCCATTCCAAATAAATTACAAAGGAATTTTCACATAAATTCCGAGACGATACCGGACTGCGACCAAGAGGAAAATCTTCAGACAGTTACCGACCACGACCAATACTTTGAGCAAAACACCACGGATAATCCAGATCATTACGATGAAGAACATCAAGATGACAATTTGCTCGATATAACCGACTTACATTTTTTAGAATGACGCACTCTTCGTTGCCATATTTTGAGACAAGAACGAAGAGTGGAAACGTAATAAAATTTCTTATCGATACAGGTTCAACTAAAAATTACATCCAGCCCTCAATTGTCCCTAATCCCATTAAAAATGATACAAGCTTCTTCGCGAAATCTATAGCCGGTGATATAGAAATAAAAGAGCACACCTTCCTAAAACTTTTCAACACAGATTCGAAACTAAAATTTTACCTTCTCCCCACACTACATTCGTTTCACGGTATACTCGGAAATGATAGTCTCAGGGAACTTGAAGCAGTGATTCATATAAAAAATGATTTTATGACAATTAAAGGCAACACCAAGATTAAAATAAAACAACTGGTATCAAAAGCCGTAAACACGATTACCATTAAAGAAAATCATATGTCAGTTAGCCAACAAAACGAGATTAACAAGCTGGTAAGGAGTTTTTCAGGACTTTTCGCAGAACCCAATGATAAACTTACTTACACAACAAAGGTTGTAGGCGAAATCAGGACGAATAAAGACACCCCGGTTTACACGCGATATTACCCTTATCCAATGTCGCTTAAAAACGAAGTAGAGACTCAAATTAAAAAAATGTTGGAGGATGGTATCATTAGACCGTCAAGGTCACCGTACAACTCACCCGTTTGGGTAGTTGCAAAAAAACCAGATTCGCAGGGGAATAAGCAATACAGAATTGTTATCGATTACCGAAAACTCAATGCGATAACAATAGCTGACCGTTACCCGATACCTCAAATCACCGAAGTACTATCCCAACTAGGGGAAAATACATTTTTCTCAGTCTTAGACTTAAAAAGCGGATTCCATCAAATTCCTTTGAAGGAATCCGATATTGAAAAAACAGCCTTCTCAATCAATAATGGTAAATTCGAGTTCACGAGATTACCATTCGGGCTCAAAAATGCTCCTTCAATTTTTCAGCGAGCCCTCGATGACATTCTTCGTCATCACATTGGCAAAACATGTTACGTCTATATTGACGATATAGTTGTATTCAGCAAATCGGAGCGTGAACATGCACTCCACCTAAAACAAATTTTCAAGACACTCGACGACGCCAACATGAAAATACAGTTGGACAAATGTCACTTCTTCAGAGACTCAGTCGAATTCTTGGGATTCATCATTTCATCCAAAGGGATAACGAAAAACCCTGCAAAGGTGGAAGCAATAGCAAAAATGCCTTACCCAAAAACCGTCAAGCAACTCCGCTCATTTCTAGGACTCTCCGGCTACTATCGCCGCTTTATCAAGGACTATGCTATGCTAGCCAAGCCCCTAACTTTACTTCTAAGAGGGGAAGAAGGACGTACATCAAAAAACAAGTCCGCTAAAATAGAAATAAATTTGAATGATGAAGGAAAGGACGCCTTTAATAAAATCAAAAATTCTCTTATGTCTGATGATGTCATACTCTCATACCCCGATTTTAGCAAAGAATTCCATCTCACCACCGATGCTTCAAATTATGCCATCGGCGCCGTTCTCACACAAGATAAAAAACCAATCGCATTTATATCCAGGACACTGAACAAAACGGAAGAGGCCTACGCCACAAACGAGAAAGAGTTTCTCGCAATAATATGGGCCCTAAATAATTTTAGAAACTATCTCTATGGCTCAGCCAAAGTTAAGATATTCACTGACCATCAACCTTTGACTTATGCGTTAAGCAACAAAAACAACAACGCAAAAATGAAACGTTGGAAGGCTATCCTGGAGGAGTACAATCACGAACTCCACTATAAACCAGGCACAACCAACGTTGTAGCTGACGCCCTTTCAAGAACACCACCCGAACAAATTAATTCCTTGTCCATAACCCAGCATAGTGACGAAAGTTCATCTGATAACCTAATTCCGAGCGTAGAGGTGCCAATAAATGTTTTCAAAAACCAGATATTTTTTAAGACAAGTGTAACATCAACTTACCAATTTAAAATAATATTCCCTACTTACCATAGGCACATTATAGAGGAACCAGCTTACGATGCAGACAAGCTAGAAAACCTTCTTAGGAGATATTTAAATCCCTCTGTGGTTAACTGCATTAAGGCAGAAGAACGAATTATGGGGAAAATTCAAGACATTTACCCAACACAATTTAACAACTACAAGATTAGATTTTCACAGCTCGAGGTGAAAGATGTAACTAACGAAGCCGAACAAAATGAAATTATAATCACAACCCATAAGAGAGCGCATAGGAACTGCCGCGAGAATAAAATACAGATCCTTGAGAACTTTTACTTTCCATCAATGACAAAGAAAATAAATAGAGTAATTCAACAGTGCTCAGTATGCAAAGAAAACAAATATGACCGTCACCCCAGCAAGCCAGAACTAGGCGAAACACCTATACCCCAATACCCAGGGCAGATCCTGCACATTGATATTTATATGACTGACAAGAATATAGTACTGACAGCAATCGACAAATTCTCTAAGTACGCGCAAACTAAGATTCTTAAGTCCAGAGCAATAGAACATGTCAAAGAACCACTGCGCGAACTCCTTTTTCAATTCGGCGTGCCTGAATCAGTGGTCATCGATAACGAAACATCCCTTAACTCTGCCACCATAAAATTTATGCTTGAAGACATCCTTAACATCAATATTTTTAAAACACCGCCCTATACAAGTTCCGTCAATGGGCAAGTGGAACGGTTTCACTCTACCCTAACTGAAATAATGCGATGTTTAAAGGCAGAACGAAATTTTAGTTCATTTGCCGATCTCCTTGATAACTCAGTTTACGAATATAATTTTACCGTGCATTCCGTTACTAAAAAGAAACCAATAGAAGTGTTTTTCGGGAGAAGAGTTTCCACAGACCCAAGCCAATTTGAAAAAGCAAGGGAGGACAACATTGCAGCACTAAAAAACAAACAAGAAAAGGACCTCTTATACCATAATAAAAAACGAGACCCCATAAGAATATTTCACCCAGGCGAAATCATTTACGTCAGAATCAACAAAAGGTTAGGCACAAAAATTTCTCCGAAATTCAAGAAAGAAGTTGTAAAGGAAGATAAAAGTTCAACCGTTTTGACAGAATCAGGAAGGATAGTCCACAAATGTAACATAAAAAACCAAAAAACTGAATCTCCCTCTTTTCAGGACCCTCCTCATCGACCCAACCATAGCAACAATGGAAATATATGACTACACCAGTGCACAATTGGTTACAGTGAATGGCGGACCAGCAAAAATTCAGAACGGAGCCCTCAGGCTAATACACATTATTGACCTTGACAAATACGAACAGTTTCTGATGGACATACACAAATTTATTATTTCAGATATCCCTGTGGACAGCATCCTATACCCCATCCTAAAACACGAGTTAACCCAATCCTTCCAAATCCTCGAAACCCTCAAGCCTACCAAAGAATCTCGAAAAGGATCAATAAAGATCAATAAAGATCAATAAATATCGTAGGCACTGCCTGGAAATTTGTAGCAGGATCCCCCGATCATGAGGACCTGGAAATAATCAACAATAATTTAAATCAGCTCAATAACAATAATGATAAACAAGTATTGATAAATGAAGTTTTCAATGGAAAAATTAATAATATCACCCACATTGTTAATCAAATTTTTAATAATATAAGAAAAGACACAAATGTAGAAAAAGAAACTATAATCAATCTTCAAAATAGAATAAGATTAATAAAAGAAGAATTAATTAATGTTAAGTACGCCATACAATGGGCAAAAAATGATATACTAAACTCCTTGTTGTTAAATAAAAACGAAATCGAAATTACTCTGAAACAACTGGAGACAGAAGAAATGCCATTTAAAAATGCAGAAGAAGCATTAGAAATTTCTAACGTAAATATACTTAGCAGGGATATGACCATTTTGTACTTAGTAAAAATACCATTAACTATAAGAGAAACTTTCCAAAAAATTATTATAAGTCCCGTAATAAAAGCTAAAAAAGCTATAATTAATGTTGAATACAACAAAATACTAAAAGGGAATAATGGAATGTACGGAATAAAGAACAGCTGCGGGAGCTATAAGCGAATTGAAATTTGTAAACAGGACCAAATAATTAATATAGACAATAATACTTGTATACCTAGGATTATCAACGGTTTAAACGCAACTTGCACCATCAGCAACGGACACCACATGCCGCAGATAGAAGAATTACAACCTGGTGTATTACTAGTCAATAGCTTCGATGGAGAAATTGACGCAGATGCAACAATCCAAAAAATTAAGGGAACTCAGCTCATCAAATTTTGCAACACGACATTGAAAATCGAAAACCGGACTTATACCAATTACGAGGTAACCCCTCTGCAAGCCATTCCGGCTATCCTGCAACTATCACCAACAGAAAGCGATCGAATCGACTTACTTTCACTCGAATCCTTAAAAGAGCTTCACATAAATAACACCCAGAGGATAAAGTTCCTAAAGGCAGTAGCGATATCCAACGGCACACTGTCACTCGCAGCAGTTGCGGCTACTTTCGGCATCTTATTATGTGTTTGCAAGTTTTGGAAGAAAAACCAAAACAAAATAATCATCGCATCTAACCTGGATGCCAGCCAACCCACAACAAGCCATAGCCATAGTCTAAATAGCACCAAGGATTCTTTAAACGATAGACCAACATACGTAAGCCTCTACAACCTACCCTACTTTTAACAACGTTCGAGGACGAACGCTCTTAAGAGGGGAAGTGTTACCACGGCACATATTAATATTTCACCACCGCACAAAAAGCACGGTCAGCAACTCAGGTGCAACGACCGTATCACGTTAACGTTGCACAATTCCCACACAACAGCCCAGACGCACCGTCAGCATGCCCGCGGATTCCTGGAAGCCGATCGTGCCACCAATGAGCAGAATTAAGTTAGCTTTTAGCTTAGCTTAGGTTTGTAAATCAGTTTCTTAAGTGAAGTCAATAAAGAAGGTCGAACCGACCAAGTGAAAAAATATTTTTTTTAAGAAAGTTTTATTAATAAAACTTAACTTATAAGCAAAACCGCTTTTAGCCTTTGAAAAAACAAAAAAAAATGTTTTTTGGTGTTCATTCGAAATGGAAAAATAAGGAAATTTTTTTTACATTTGTGTTGAGATAACCTAGATAAATATTTTCTAAAGTTTTGTATGATATACCTTGAAGCATGGCAAACAGAGTCCTAAATGCAATTTACTACAAGCTGTTCGTACATTAGACTTGCATATATCTCCTGCGCATCTTCTCTTCTTTTCTATTAGAATAATGAGGTGATCGATTCTGTCGAATTGATCGAATCAAATTGGGACTTTTTGTACATCTTCCGTAAAATTGTCTATCATGCATAGAAGAAGTGTCACGCAAGTGCCGAATTTTTCCTTATATTTTCGATCCGACTTTGGATTCTTACCTAGGTATATTTAATATATTTCAAATATTTGAAATTAAAACAAAAAACAAGAAAACAAAACAAAATCATTATACTAAAAACCAGTCCCCTAGCCCGCCCAGCGTTGCCATATGGCAACAGGCACACAAAACTTAAAAAAAAGTCCACGAAAAGTATTTTTTAGAGTAGCACACTTATGAGACGTTACTCCCTTCCTCAAACGCTAAAAAAAAAACACATTTCATTACGCGATCAAGATAATAAGTATATATTTTAGACGTACTTACTTTTTCATACCCATTTTTTTTGCACTCAAAATTTTGTCTTCACTTTACGATGCACTATTTTATACAAACAAACACGCACTGTCATCCAAATGATTTTAAGTGAAAGCAGAATCAATTCCGCGTTCAGAATGTGTTTCAAAGTAACGGTATCTATATTCGTTTATAAGTTATGATCGTTTACAAATATGCCTATCGTGCGTTGCCATATGGCAACACTGGGCTGATTCGGGTTAATGTTTCTGTCGGAACCCCAAATAACTCATCTAAATTTAGTCACAGTGTACAATTGTGTACGTGCGCTCTCGTGCAGTTGAGAACGAGCGGGAGAGCGCACCGCATCGCCGAATCACAGCCGAATCGGAGAAGCTTGTGCAACATGTGGCCTTACGTTGGCAACAACAAAAATTAGGCAAACCTACACATAATTTTATCAACACTTCGAACGCGTTTCCACACGGAAATCTTTATTGAAAAATTGGACAAAATTCTTTCGTTTCTCCATTAAAAATTGAGTGTGGAATATTTTCAAGCACGATTGTCATATAAAAGGGTTCAAGGAACAGGGTCGTAGCCAGAACTTGGTCATGGAGGGTTTTAAAATTTTTTTTTGCCAGTTTAGTATTACGCGTTTTTTTTAATGTAAACTGCACTTTCCAAATAGGGCATTTTGTGGTGGCTTATGTGACCTAATGCATTGCATGCATTGAATATTTTCAAGCACGATTGTCATATAAAAGGGTTCAAGGAACAGGGTCGTAGCCAGAACTTGGTCATGGGGGGTTTTAAAATTTTTTTTTGCCAGTTTAGTATTACGTGTTTTTTAAAGTAAACTGCACTTTCCAAATAGGGCATTTTGTGGTGGCTTATGTGACCTAATGCATTGAAAATTAAATTTGTTCCCGATTTTTAGTAAAAGTTTCATGAAATTTCGTGCACTGGAAGCGAAGTTATTGCATCTGAAGTGAAAGTTTGTGTCATCGTACAAAAATAAGCATCGAACAAGGACCCAATATTAACTTTTGTTTTAAAAATGTTTAAACTTTAACCGAAGCATTTAAATTGATGAACCAAGTTTATGGTGATGATTGTTTTAACCGTGGTGGAGTTCATAAGTGCTAAACGCGATTTAAAAACGATTGTCAGGACATAAATGATGACCAACGTGTTAGCCAACTGAATAACCGCTCATCAAAACTGGGCGGTAATTCATAAATGATTAGCCAAAATCTTCATTTAATATCTGCCAGAGTATTTAGCTATGATTTAGAATCAAGGACCGTACCGGTTATGGTTTTTATCAAAAAGGTCAGATTTTAACTGTTATCTTTTAACTTTTATTTTTTCCGACAAAAATAAAAGTTATTTTGTGCCTCTTTATCATTTCAGGCAAAAATTACTGTTATTTTTTACTTTTATTTCATCGGTCAAAAATAACAGTTATTTTGTGACTTTTATTTTTTTGGTCAAATCTATCAGGCAATTTGAATTTTTTCAAAGTCCCTTTGACCGACTAAAGAACTATTGATAACATTTTTTTCATCGCACAAGTCTTAAATCTCAAAATTTGCGGTCTACCGGTTAATTCGTGCGGTTTTTTTTGGGGGAAAATTGAAGCTTTATTGTGAAAAAATGGTTACAAATTTAATATTCAAAGTATTGTCCATCACTAGCTATAACTTTTTCCCATTTTTCTGGCAATTCACGAATACCCTTTCTGAAAAATTCGGCAGGCTTTTCCGCTATCCACGAATCGATCCAATTTTTGACTTCTTCATAATTGGAGAAGTGCTGGTCAGCCAGGCCATGTTGCATTGATCGGAAGAGATAGTAATCGGATGGCGCAAGGTCTGGACTATACGACGGGTGGGGTAGGACATCCCATTTGAGCGTTTCAAGGTAGGTTTTGACGACCTGTGCAACATGTGGCCGAGTATTGTCATGTTGCAAAATTACCTTGCCGTGCCTTTGTTCATATTCCGGCCGTATTTCGCGCAGTGCTCGGCTCAAACGCATCAATTGTCGTTGGTAGACTTCCCCTGTGATCATTTCATTCGGTTGCAACAGCTCATAATAGATCACACCCAGCTGGTCAAACTTTTTTGGCTGTCCGGGCCGTTCATCGTCCTCCAAGTCAAAATTGCCACTTTTGAACCGTGCAAACCACTTCTGGCACGTACGCTCAGCTAGAGCATGCACACCATACACTTCCACCAAAATACGATGACTTTCGGCAGCCTTTTTCTTCATATTGAAGTAATGAAGAAAGTACTCCCCGCAAAAACACTTTATTCGGCACAAAATTCGACATTTTCAGAGTAAAAAAAAGTATTGTTGTTTACGCTTCAGCTAAATGACACATACTGATTCTGAAACTATATGACAATAGCTTTCCAACACATATTTGGAAAGGTGAATCACTGTTCACAAAAGTTACGCCATCTGTTAGAAAACCGCACGAATTAAGCGGTACCCCTATTAAAATAACAATTATTTTCGGTCCCTGTTTCGAATAACTGCACAAATTTGAAGGTAATTTTCAATAACATGAACAAATATTTTTTTTTAGAAATTTTGTTCATGTTTAAACTTGATCCCAGGCGCTTTCGCTGCCATTTTGAATAAAACTCACAATAAATGTTTTTTACGTACCTTACTAGGTGTTCAATAAAACCTCTGGAAAGAAATTTTCTGATATTTTCCATAGTTGCAAAATAAATCATTAAAGTGTAGTAGTTAGGTATAAGCGTGGCAACCCTCTGTTGGAGTTGTCCGATAAGATGCTGTAATATTAGAATTGGTATAAGGTGGCAACGTTAGCTTGGTAAGATGAAAAGTGTACGCCATGTTGAAAATAAAGAGGAAGCGCCATTCTTGTCGCAGCGTGGATTGAAGCTAGACGTGTTTTGTATTGAAGCCGAATTTAAATCCTTACACATCAGAAGTGGGATAAGTAATCCAAAGTTTTAATAATTTTCTTTCACGACAACGATATGGAGCCGATCAGTATTGAGAGATATTCACTCCTACAACTTAAGCATTGGTGCGTGGCGGTAGGAATCAACGCGTGCGGAGCCAAGGCAGCGTTGGCGGCCAGGCTGAATGAATTGTCGGCGGAGGCTCGAGGATTGTGCCCACCATACGAAGACGAAGGCAAGCGGGGCAGCGACGAGGAGCGGAATAACCAAGCAGACGACGAGGGCGAGATCAATGGTGAGGGTGCGGAGGATGGTGGTGGCAACGATTGCAACAATGGTGCGGGCGAAGACGAAGGCGCGATCAATGGTGCGGGCGAAGACGATGGCGAGATAGGCGACAACGGCGAGCGGCAGCTAACACGAGTCAAAGAAGCGACGAAGAAGCAGCGTACGACGGGAAGCGAGGCAGAGCAGGCGCGTGAAATGTTAAAGGTGGAAGCGCTCGAAAAGGAGCTGCAGGCGCTAAAAATGAGGAACGAACAACTCGAGAGAGGAGTGGGCGCGAGCACTGACGTAAGAGGAGGAGTGCCATTCGAAGCCCTGAAAGGATTGATACCGGAATACAGTGGTGGCGACGGGTTTGACCAGTGGCGGTCGCAAGTGCTTCATTTTCGACGCCTGCTGGGGATCGACGACGCGACGTTTTCCGTGCTCCTCGGCCTGAAGTTACGGGGGGCAGCACAGGCCTGGTATAGCTCCAAAGGGCTATACACGTGCAACGCCGAGGAAGCTCTAGAAGAGTTAAGAAAATTGTTCGGGGAAAGAGATAATCAGTTAGATATGCGCAGGAAGTTCGAGAAGCGGGAGTGGAAGCCGACGGAGACGTTCGGCGAATACTTTGGCGAAAAGTGTTATTTGGGCCGAGGCTTGCGGCTGGGAGAGGAGGAAATGGTGGACTACCTCATCGAGGGAATACCAGATAGGCCGCTGCAGACGCAAGCGAAGCTGCAAAATTTTCAAGCATCCAGTGAGTTGGTGCGCGCGTTCCGGACCATTGCGCTGCCGCAACGGGTAGCAGCAGTCGAGAGCGGAGTGATGGAGAGGGTGCGCTGTTACAATTGCAATTGTTCCGGCCACTACGCCCGAGATTGCCGAAAGCCGAAGAGGGAAGTAGGAGCGTGCTATGCTTGCGGAGAGCAGGGGCACTTCGCAGCGGCGTGCGGAAAGTATAAGAAGCCGTCAGCCGTTAACAATTTCGTAAGTTATTTTCGTTTAAGTATATTGAATCGTGAATCTGTAGTACATATGGTTGTAGAATGCCTAGTCGACTCAGGAAGCCCCATAAGTTTGATAAAGGAGGCGTTGGTTCCACGGAAAGGGCAGATGCAAGAGGGACCATTTAACCCGTACTACGGGTTAAATAATTCAAAGTTAAAAATTATTGGAAAAATAAGTGTGTCGCTTAAAGTGTTAAATAAAGACGTAATAATTGAACTTATGGTGGTTCCCAATGGGTCTATGATTTATCAAGTAGTGCTGGGTAGAAATTTTATTGGAGCTAGTGAGGCAAAATTGAAAATTGGGAATGTTGAATTTTTGGATGAAACGTCACAGCAAGGAAACGAAGGGGACAAAGTGGAGTTAGTACAAAGACATGTTAGTGTTAGTGTAAAGGACGAGGCTAGTCGGGAAGAGTTTGATGCGGGTGTGGAGTTGGAGCAGGCCATAAGTCAGATCTTGGCAATAGATGTAGGTGCAGAATCTGAGGTAAAGTATAAGATAGGTGAAGAGATAACGTATGAAGACAAGACGCATTTTCGAGAATTATTTGACACGGTGTATATAAACGGAGAAAAACCATTTCAGCCTAAAATCAAGAAGGAAATGCGGTTAGTCCTAGAGCACGAAAAGCCATTTAGTTGTGCTCCGAGAAGGTTAGCATACAGTGAAAAAGCGGAGTTACAAAAAATATTAGATGATTTTCTCGGAAAAGGCTATATACGTCCTAGTGAGTCGGAATTTGTCTCACCGATCGTGTTAGTTAAAAAGAAGACGGGTGACTTACGGATGTGCGTCGACTATAGGAAACTTAATAAAGTCACGGCAAAAGATAGTTATCCCATACCGTTGATAGACGACTTGTTGGATAGGTTAGTAAACAAAAAGTTGTTCACAAAGTTAGATCTCAAGAATGGATTTTTCCACGTTTTTGTTGAAGAAGAGTCAGTAAAATATACTTCATTTACGACGCCGCTAGGACAATTTGAGTTTCTAAGGATGCCGTTTGGGCTGAAAAATGCGCCCGCAACGTTTCAGAAGTTTATTAATAAAATTTTCGCGGAGATGATACACAGCGGTGAGGTTATTGTGTATCTAGACGACATTATGATTGCAACAGAAACGTTGGACGAACATATGCGGGTATTACGGAAAGTTTTGCAGTGTCTAGTTCAGAATAAGTTGGAACTACGGTTGGACAAGTGCGAATTCCTACAGTCAGAGATTTCATATTTAGGTTACATGATCACGGGCGAAGGCATAAAAGCAGACAAGAAAGGGTTGGTAGCAGTGGAAAATTTCGCAGTACCAACCAAGCTGCAGGAAGTACAAAGTTTTCTAGGACTATGTTCATACTTTCGCCGGTTCATAAAAGATTTTTCGACAATTGCCAAGCCACTTCATGACCTCCTAAGAAAAGAAGAAAAGTTTCGATTTGGTCACTTGGAAATGGAGGCATTTGACACACTCAAAGAGAAACTGATAGCGTGTCCGGTGTTAGCGATATATAATCCTGACGATGCGACGGAACTCCACTGTGACGCAAGTGCATTAGGTTTTGGGGCAATACTGTTGCAAAAGAAAAAAACAGATAAGAAGTTACACCCGGTTTTTTATTTTTCCAAGCGAACTTCCGACGTAGAATCTAGATATCATAGTTTCGAGTTGGAGACGTTAGCCATTATTTATGCGTTGAAACGGTTTCGGGTATACGTACAGGGGGTTAGGTTCAAAATCGTCACGGATTGCAATTCTCTGACGTTAACGCTTAACAAAAAAGAGATGAATCCAAGAATTGCTAGGTGGGCACTCGAGCTACAAAATTATGATTACGAACTGGAACATAGGTCGGGTAAGAGGATGCAACACGTAGACGCTTTAAGTAGAGTGCACAATGTTCTAGTGGTTCAAACAAACACGTTCGAAGAAAACCTAATCATATGCCAAAATAGAGACCAAAAAATAGGAGAGATAAAGAAAGAGCTAGAGTTTACGGAAAGTGGTTACTACGAAATGAGGAATGGAATAGTGTATAGGAAAAAAGGTGACAATTTGTTGTTTTATGTACCTGAGTCCATGGAACAGCATGTCTTATATAAGTATCACGACGAAATGGGGCATTTGGGTATAGATAAAGTGACAGAGACGATAGGAAAAAGTTATTGGTTTCCGAATGTTAGGAAAAAGACGGCCGTGCACGTCGAAAACTGTTTGAAATGCATAGCGTTTGCCAGTAAAAGCGGGAAAAAAGAAGGATTCTTGCATATGATCCCAAAGGGGAATAAGCCGTTCGAGATGGTACACGTAGATCACTACGGACCGATCCATAGTAACTTTACAAAGTATAAGCACGTGTTGGTGATAGTCGATTCAGTCACAAAGTTTGTCCGTTTGTACCCAGCAAAGACAACAGCATCAAAGGAAGCTGTAGTAGCGTTGAAAGATTATTTCCGAGCTTACAGCAGGCCGAAGTTCATTGTATCGGATCGGGGGACCTGTTTTACGTCAAAAGAATTCGAAGACTTTTTAAGCGATAACAATGTGCAGCACATAAAGGTGGCGACGACTTCACCCCAGGCAAATGGCCAGGTCGAAATCATCAACAAGAGTTTAGGACCAATGATAGCAAAAATGGTAGATTCAGACAGAGACATAGGGTGGGAAAACGTTTTGGAGTCAGTAGAACACGCGATGAATAACACCGTACATAAAGCAATCAGAGAACAGCCCAGTGTAATGCTGTTTGGTGTAAGACAAAGAGGGGAGGTTATCGATAGCGTCAGAGAAAATGTGTTAGAGGTGACACAAGAGCCCGCTGCTAGAACTATAGAAAACATTAGGGAAGAGGCGGAGGTGAGGCAAAAGAAGGCGCAAAGCTACAATAAAGAATATACAGACACGAAACGGCGGGAACCACGTAAGTTTGCGATAGGAGATTATGTGGTGATTGCTAACGTCAGTTCGCAAGCAGGTGCTTCGAGCAAGCTAATTCCCAAGTTTAAAGGGCCTTATAAGGTAGCGAAACTTCTAGGAAATGATCGTTATTTGGTGGAGGATGTAGAAGGTTTTCAACAAACGCAAATACCCTACAAAGGTATATGGTCAGTCACAAATTTGAAACCATGGTTTAGGGGTAAAGAACTAAGGGACGGAGAAGGTAGAGAAGGGAATGTAGATGGTTTTACTGAGGCACAAGATAGAGTATAAGATATGTTCCACAGGCATGTATGTAGTCAAAACAAAACAACAATGTAAATAACAATTAAGATAAAATTAAGAATCAAACCAGCAAGTAAAACTGTTAAGATCGATTAAGTTAAGATTGCATTATGTTTGTAATATACCAACGTCCTAGAATCAGGAGATTCTATATGTCAGGACGGCCGAGTTGTAGTAGTTAGGTATAAGCGTGGCAACCCTCTGTTGGAGTTGTCCGATAAGATGCTGTAATATTAGAATTGGTATAAGGTGGCAACGTTAGCTTGGTAAGATGAAAAGTGTACGCCATGTTGAAAATAAAGAGGAAGCGCCATTCTTGTCGCAGCGTGGATTGAAGCTAGACGTGTTTTGTATTGAAGCCGAATTTAAATCCTTACAAAAGTTAGGTCTTTTTTCGAAAAACGAACTATCGCCAGAGTAAGATACTAAATACTGAGGTATGAAAAAAATGTATATATTATTATACCTTTATTCTGATTTACTCAAAATAGCGGCGGAAGTGCCTGGGGTCATCCGGGTGACGACATTGGTAAACGACGTACACAAATATCTTTGGTAAGGCGAAGGTTAAGCATCTCAATAGCATAAATTTATCAATAGCACTTTAACTGAAGAGTTGGCTATCAAAGGATGCCATCTCATCGATCGATACTTGTTTTGGCTTTTTTTGTTTACTAAAAGTAGAATTTTAACCATCAACCACTCCTCGTTTTCACCTCGGCACCGTGTGATTTTCACGTTTTCAAAAAATGCATTTGCCGATGAAAAAAACCGTTTTGAGAACGTAGAAACCATCCAACAGGCTTGTACCGACATCTTGAAGGACATTCCGGTCGACGAACTAAACTACTCTTTAGACATGTTTTTAGAACATGCAAATCGCTGTATTGAGCCTAAAGTTAGTTTCGCCCAACAAATTTTTTGTTATTATTCTTTTAAATGTTTAAGGTATCAATTCGGAGCTGAAAAATAAATAATTTTGTAAATCATTAAAAATTCCCCTTTCTAACGTGCCATGATACCTTAAAGATGAAAAGACCTTTTTGCTAATGTGCGACCGTACATACGACGCATAGTGATTGAAAATGTTTACAAATTATAGGCCATGGGGGGTTCTGACACCCAAAACCCCCCTTGGCTACGCCCCTGTCAAGGAATATAAGAAATTTACTAAAATGCTGTGGTCATAATGAAGAGTATAAATAAGTCAGTCAAGTTACATGGTAGAAGGCTTTACATATCGAATATTTGTTTTTTGCAACTAGTTTAAGTATTTGTAGGGGCGTCGCATTGAATCAGTCAGATTTATTTTTAAGGAAAGTTTATTCAGCCTTTAAGAAACCCACGAACGAACAACGATTTCAATGACTGGCGATTATGCTGTTGAATCGTCTTGAAGGCGATCATCGAAGATCGGCTCAATACTTTGGGTGACAGGTAGGTTGCTAGCCAAAGAGATTTACATTTTTGGTATAAAGTTAAAACAAAACATAACTTTCCGTTGGAATTTACTTAGTTTAATGTCTTATTGTTTTTTTTTACAGGCAGCTAAGAAAAGGAGGCAAACATGCAAATTTATTTCAGCTTTGAACTTGTTTCCGTACGGCAATATTTCCTTGAAATGTTGTCTTTACTCTTCTTATGCTACATATAGTGAGTGTCACCCAAAATCGTACAGCCACGTTGCATTACTATTTTTTGTTAAATCTCTGAATTACTTCCGATTTTCGCAACAATTTAATTTATTTATTAACAACACTAAAATTATTTCAATTGTAAAAACAAAAATAAAATGCGTTTTAATACTAAGTATTATAAGAAAAGTTGACAGTCAGTAAAAATCGTACAGTGTACCGTTTCTCAAAAAATTTATATAAAAAACATTTTTAAATTATCGAGTTATTGTTTAATATTTAGTTGGAAAATCTTTATTGCCTGCTGCAGCCTGCAGTCGTTTAGGCATCGAGGCAACCAGTTTTTTGCAGTAGTCTGGTGAAAAGCTTAACCACTCCTCTTTCAGAGCTGTTTCTAAGTCCCCAATATTAGATATCGAGCGACTCCATATATTTTGGTCCAAATAATTCCGGACATGCTGAATTACATTGAAATCCGGTGATTGAGCGGGCGCTTTAAGAACTTTGGGGCAATTAAACAGCGTGCGCGGTATGCTTTGGGTCATTGTCAGCATACAGTTTAAATGTGTTCAAAATACCCATTTTGTCGGCACTTTGTTTAAGGTTATTCTTTATTATATCTAAATACTTCCATTGATTCATGCGGCCATTTTCAAAAAACTAGATTTCCAACGCCAAGAGATGATATACTCCCCCACACTATTAATGAGTCTTCGGCATGTTTTACTGTGGGTCGCAAATTTTTGAGATCCATTTCTGTATTTGGTTTTCTCCAAACATTCACCTTACCATCCGATGTAAACATATTAAATTTTGATTCGTCTGTAAAAATTACGTCATTCCAGAACTCTGGGGGCTGTTTAAGGTACTCTTTTGCAAATTCGAAACGTCGCAAAGTGCTCCGAAGTGGGACAAAAATAGAAAAATTTTATGTCACCGATTTCAAAGAAATTGATGTCATTTGAAAGATAATACCTTCATTAAGCAAGATTTCAAATTATTTCTTAATCAGGTAAATTTTGAGAGAGTTATAGCATTTACAAGTTGATCAAAATCGAGAAAAATTGTTTTATGATAAAATGCAGTTTTGAGCGTCAACAATTGAAAACGTTACCAAAACACTATTTTCGCTTCAATCGGGGAAAATCTTACTGCTATGCACTTATAAGAGTCCAAAAAATCATTTCATGAGCTATTTTGTAAATAAAGTTAAATAAGAACGGGGTTGTACGTTGTTTAAACAAAACATTTTTTTTATTAAAAACTATAAAAACTATATATTTTTGTAGATCGGAAATGTCGAATCGTGCATTATCACACCTACTTTTTTACGCAATCCTATAGAATGGACTTTCTTCTTTTGGATCAATAAAAAAAATTCTGCGATTTCCTGCGATCTTGGAAAATAATAGAATTTTTGTAAACTACTCTAACTAAAAAAATTGGATTTTTATACCCTACGTTGAGGTGCCCACCGGTACATTCACTTCGGTACGGAGCTTGTAACGCCCAGCAAGTGATGTTACTGGAAAGAAAAAGTATAGTAGCATAGTCGCTATTAAAAATGGGCATGGTCCGCCCACTAAAGGCAGAGTTTTCATACGGAAGTCTTTCATAAAATATGAAAACTTCTATATTAACACAGCCAATGTCACAATTTATGAATGTTCTATATAAAAATGGGGTTGGCTTACCCGTTTAACCCGTTTAGAGCCATATTATCCTAGTTTTTCCCATTGCTAAGAAATTTTTTGTAAAATGTGATTTAATGGTCATATTTTTTGAGAATATGGAGGAAAGTTAAGTCAATTTTGTTTAAATACCTTGCATTATTTACACTTGTTTACAATAAAGAAGAAAACTATGGGAGAAATCTATTTGTAAAATAGTTTTATTTCAATTGAACTGTTTGTGTGGGATTAAAAACATCATTCTTGATGATAGTGAAACTGAATTAACTGAACGGTTTGAAAAATGGCAATTATTTTCTTTCATCCTGGACATTTTATCATAGCATTGCATCTTCATAGCTGTGTCATCTCTATGTTAAGCTCTACGGAAATAAAACCAAAAATGGTTTCTTTCAAGCAACTTCATCACCCTTTTTCCACCCTTTGAAGGTCGAATTTTGAAAAACGCTGAAATACGTATTCCGTTATTTTTGTTTAAGTATATATATATATAATTTTAAAACAATCCGACCAAAAAACAATGTCCGTCTATATAAGCTTCACCACCTCGTTTCCGGCCTTTCAAGGTCGAATTTTTTAAAATCGCTCCTTTTTAAAGGTTGACTTTTTAAAATACAACTATTGACCAAATTTCATTATTATAGCTCCAGCGGTTTGGGCTCGGTGGTGATGGCATATATATATATTGGTTATATATATTCGATTTTTTTTAAAACTATATATTATTTTTTTTAAACAAACATCATTTTTGAAGTCAGTAGCCCCAAATAATTTAGATTACAAATTTTCAGCGAATTCAGAGCACTCCTTCTATTTTTGTCCCAGTTTTGTATGGAGTCGGAGCACTGTGCGTCGTTTTCTTTTTCGCTTGTTGATGAGTGGTTTGTTGCGTGCAGTGCGTCCATGTTAATCATTTGTTCTTAGAACTCTTCGTACTGAAGACTTACCGTACGATTTACAGTGTTATCAAAATTTTTGCAAAAATGATTTTTATTGCAAATTACGCTTGTTTATATAGCACACCAAAAACCGCATTGTGTTTTTTAATCATACACGGAAACACATAAAGATATTGTTAAAAGTGCAGTAATGACTGCTGTACGGTTTTGGATGACACTCACTGTATGTTAGGTCAAATGAATGTACACGTAGTGTTGAGCCATGTTATAAAAAAGAGTAAAAGTAGTCTTAAAGGGGCGTGGTCACAACATAGCCTTGTGCGTTGATATCTTGTTATCCTCGTGACAGTAGTAGGCCCTAACTGACAGCTTCTGTTCTTGCCCAACAACAGTTAATTTGCATTTCGGCCAACATCGTTCGATTGATTTAGCTATTTTGTTGTCATTTGTATTGTATTCGTCTTGTCTGTTGCTAATTTCATGTTGTACAATTTGTATTTTGTCGTTTAACGATTTGTCGCCTTGCGTTGATATTTTTCTGCTTTGGTAAGTGCTGCTTTGGTTTCGATTTCTACTACAGCTACCGGCACAATTAGCTGGCAAAACCGCTGGCCGCTTCATGTCGCCATCGATGTTGTTGTGTTGCTGTTGTTGTCGTTTTTGGTTGTTTTGTTTAGTCTTGGTTTAAGCAAGGCCCCTGTTGTTTTTGTTCTTTTTGTCGCCATTGGCCGACCACGTTTGCATGTCGTCTACCTACTCAACTCAACTTTACTCTACACTACCCACGCCCCTCCGTGACCCCACTGTCGTGTTCGCAACAATTCTAGCTGCTGGCTGCTTGCGCCAGCACAAACTGGAAATTGCTCAGGCGACCAAAGAGAGTAGCAACGCGCAATTCAAAATGTTGAGACGTGGCGTCGTTCATGCGTCGCCTCGTTAAAGCGGTGCCGACGGTGTTGAACAGTTGAGAGCAGAGTTTTTTGTTTCGAAAATGTTTGAAAAATAACAAATTGCAAAAGTTTAAAAGTAAAATCGGAATCCACTTTTTGGGACCCATTTGGAGATTGCGAAATCAGCTTTGCCTTCTGCGCGCCATTTCCCTCCAACTCCCACTGTGAACCACCTCCTGACAGCGGGTGAAACGTGTTTTGAAAAAAAAACCAAAGTGAAACAAATATACACCTATGGATAAATACACACTACACACACGTTCATACACATACGGGAAAGGAAAATTTTAATATTCTAGGTGCCCCGTAATAGTCGAACCCACGCCGCTTCTGGTCAGCAAAAAATACTGTATGCAAAAACAACAAATGTAAATACACAAAAATTCACATCAATAAAAACACAAAGACTTTGCTGGCGCTGTGCTTTGGCCTCCTGCACAAAAACCTAGAAAAGCGTAAGTAATAGTTACAACAAATATTTTTTTTATTGATTCAATTTTGAAATAATTTAACGCAATGTACTTTTTATTGGTGAATTTGTAAATTAAGGGCTAAAGCGACGAAACTAGTTTGGTTTTGTAGAAGTTTCAGAAAATGATTTGAGATGAATATTTTTGATTTTTGGTTAATTTTTGAATGTGGCACAGTGCTCGATAGTAAAAATGAGGAGAGAAAACATCTTATGATAATATCATAAGATCTCAACATTAAAAAAAAACATCAACTAGGTAATAATAATAATAAACAGCAACAATAGCCCGAAAATTCCTCAACCATGACTGAATTACACCCAAATAACACCCAATAACACACGATA